>CM062806.1:707155824-707755824 GCA_031772625.1 Pinus tabuliformis | reverse complement strand
TTTCATGCTGTGCTTCCTTACATTCATTATGCCATAGTTATTCACGTGTATATATTTCATTTCTTATGGTATTAATGTTTTACTTCTATCTATAATTTTACATGCTTTATACTGTTGTTAACTGATCAGTGTATTTGTTCTAGATTACAGTAGGTAGCCCGGGCATTTGCACATAGTTTTACAATGACTAATAACATGGAATCAATCTTGTCTTTCTGCTGATTTATTTTTCTTAGTTTTTAATTCCAGCACTGTTTTGTTTATTTCAGTTCTTTTCATTGGCTTTATTAGTTAGATTAGATATTAAATTGCTCATGTCATTATCAATTACCTCCGAAAGCCATAGCGAGACTAACGGTGAGGGATTGAAGTATGAGTGTGTAATTTGATATTAGTTTATTTTTCTGCAAGTTAGTTATTGAATTGCTCATGTCAGTATCAATTACCTCCGAAAGCCATAGTGAGACTAATGGTGATGGATTGAAGTATGAGTGTGTAATTTGATATTAGTTTTATTTTCTGCAAATTAGATATCATATTGCTCAAGTTGTTTATGATTAGCTCCGAAAGCCATAGCGAGACTAATGGTGAGGGGTCAGAATATGAGTTGATGTAATTTGATTTTAGCTTTACTTTGCTTGCAATTTTTTGGATTTCTTTGAATACAGTTTCTTTTGTATTTAGATAGCAGCAAGGATAATGGTTTCATGATCAATAGTTCACTATTTGTTTAATTAGAATAGTGGCACATTTTCATTCTCTTTTAGGAATTAATTTCATCATTGCATGTTTTAAAACCTTTTTGAAAAGTTTGAAGTTTTGGAAATCATTTTAAAGGACATCATTGCCTTGAACATTTGTATCCATACTTGTCTTTAGAATTTCCATCTCACATTAGGAAATCAACGAAGATAAACCCAAAAACAAAATAAAAACCAAAAATGACAAAAAGTAAGAAATAGGTTATCTTGCACATATAGTGCGCCGCACTTCAACAGTTTACGACTCCTGGATTGACAATTAATATAGCAATTTAGAACACTCTAAATTGACCAAACATTTTGGCGCTGTTGCCGGGGAAGTGTAACTAGGTAGCCAATTTCTTAAAAAAAAGAGAAAAAATTTAAAGAAGGGAAAAATTGATAACTTCTCAAAGTATGCTCTCCTCTTGCACCTAGTGTGATCTGGAGGATCAGAAAAGAGAGTTATTGGTTCAATAATTTCTTGAGTATGCTCTCTTCTTGCACCTAGAGTGATCTGGAAGATCAAAAAGAGAATTATTAGCCCGACTTGAAGATAAAAAATAAAAAATGACATGCATAGAGAAAGAGATTCTAGGGGAAGGTTTATAGCTAGGGCAAAGAGTTCGATTTTTACAACTCCATCTACTTCAAGGCATAGACAAGATACATCTCCATCATCTCCAACTCTTACTCCTAGCCTTAGGATTCCTGGAATTCAAGGGGCAGCAGCTGAATTAGGAGACTCTCCCACACTATCCACCAATTCTGACTTAGGAAAAGAACCTTTCTTCACTTTTATAGGGGAACATATTGTAATCAAATAAGTAGAATCACCTGAAGAAGAATAGGGAGAAATTCCTCCTCGTTCGCCATTAATAGAAGAACCAGAGGACTCTGAAATCTCTGAGGAAACTATCATTACAGAGGAAGTAGTAAATGGATTAGGAGGTGGGGGTAGAGTTAGAGGTAGAGGAGGAGGAAACAATGGAGGAGGTAGAGGTAAAAATGGGGAAATAGGGATGGAGATAACTCATTTGGATTTCCTATAGTTGATGAGAAATCTCATACAACAATGAAAAAAATCTCACCATCTGTCCTCCCAAAATTTTAAGGGTTGCGAAGTGAGGATCCTGAAACATTTCTATTTGAGTTTGAAGTCGTGTGTCGAACTTATGACTATATGGAAGACTCTCAAAAACTTAAATTGTTTCCTTCAACATTGAAGGGAGCTGCTTGAAATGGTTCATGGGATTAGTCACTCAATCTATTACGACTTGGAATGATATGAAACAAATATTTTTGGATAGATACCTGGACTATTGCATGCCCACCAACCATAAGGATGAGGTATTCAAAATGGTGCAAAAATAAGATGAAAACTTGGAGGATTTACTTGAAAGATTTCAATACAACCTGAAAAGAGCAAAAATGAGTAACTTAGATGGGGAGACCTTGAAAGCCCTTCTATTAAAATCCATTAGAGATGAATGGATAGATTTTTAAACATGATGGGAAAGGGAGATATTTCTCTTATTAGAGCAAACAAATCTGCAACTGGATCAGTAAGTAGGGCAGAGATTGGCAATATGCTTGATGAGTTGAAAACAGATATTTTAGGGAGCCTTAGTGAGCAACTAGACACCCTTAAAATACAAAACAAGCAGAAAGTAGAAGCTGAAGCTTTGGCCATCTTTTGTCCAAAATGTAGGAAGAAACATGCTCTAAGGGAATGCCCCTTGGATGCAAAAGTTGTAGAAACATGTATGATTTGCTCAAAAAGCCATGAGACCAAGGATTGTCCTTCAATTCCTGGGCTCAAAGCTGTCTTTCAAGAAGATCCAAATTCAATAGAGTCTCTCTGCTTTGTTTCAAGGAGACCTTGGCAGGGGCAAAAAAATCAAGGGTTTAACAACCCCATGAACTTTCAACCCCCACCAAATTGGAATCCTTGGCAACAACCTTGGTCCCAACCTCAAAATCCATATCAATCATGGGTACAAGGTATGCAAAATCCTTATGGGAGATTTGCTCAATTTTATCAATATCCCCCATCTTTTCAAAATCAACAAGCTCCACAACTTCCAAATCAAAACCCACAACTTTCATTTCCATTTCCACAACCTCAAAAACCTTCTCAACAAAACCCAAATTCTAAACTCTTGCTTCCATTCCAACAAAAGACAAATCAACTACCATCCCAGCCATTTCCAAATCCCAATAATAAAAATCCTCAGAATGCTTACATGGTAGAAGGACAACAATTTCCTACCTATATGATTGTTCCTCTCAATGATGTACAACTCAGATCTGGTATAGTCTTAGAAAAACCTTCTATAGATGCTCAAAAGCAAAGTGTTTCCGGGGAAGATTCTATTAAAGCCAATAAAGGTTCTGAAGCATCTCTTCAAAACCCAAACACTCAAAAAGAAAAAGAAAAAGAGTCAACCCCCACAACTCCTATAGTTGAGTGACCTGCATCTTCATCCACACCTCCTTTCCCTGAAAGATTACAAATTGACAAAGGGGTGGAAAAACAAATCTTGTTGCCTGACTATGATTTCCTAGATGAACTAAAGAATGTTTATATCAAGATTCCCTTGCTACAAGCCATTAGAGAGATTCTTATTCTAGCAAGAACAATAAAGGAACTGAGTCTCAAAAGACCAGGAAGCAAACCAAGAGATACAAGAAGAATCCACCTGGTAGGAAAAATTGCATATATCATGATAGGAAAAATTACCATGCAGAAGTATATAGAACCCGGTAGTCCAATTGTCAAGACACATATAATGGGGTAGAAATTCCAAATACTTTGATTGACTTAGGGGCTGCTATCAACATTATGAGTAGACATGCTATGGAACAACTAAAACTTCCTAATCTTCTTTTTACACCTACTTTACTGCAACTTGCAGATCGATCAATTATGAAACCAGATGGTGTATTAGAAGATATTTTAGTCTCCTTAGATTCTTGGGAATATCCAGTAGATTTCATGATTTTAACTCCCAAGAGTGATTTAGGAGGGCACCCACTCATTTTAGGAAAACCTTGGCTAGCCACAGCTAATGCTTTCATCAGTTGTAGATCTGGAGATATGTACATTTCTGATGGTAGTTCGGCAAAGAGATTCAATTTGTATCCTCCAGGAAAAGTAATTACAGAAGTAGGAGATAATGAATGGGTTGATGATGAGGACACTATATAACCTGTCTTTACCATTTATGATATCAGTGAAGATAGTCAAATTTTGAACACATTAGAAAATTTTGAAACATCTTCAGAATATGACCACACACAATTTCATATAGATTCTGACATTGAGTATCTATCATCTAGACAAATGTTTCTTTACTCTATGGAAGAGTTCAGTAGTTCTGCCATTGAGATTTTCCAGGTAAAACATTTAATATCAACAAAAACTTGGAAAAGCCACAACAGGGAGAGCTAACCAAAATCTTGCAAAAACATTCTACTGCATTTGCATGGGAGTATACTGATATGAAAGGTATTGACCCTAAGACTTGCATTCATCACATCTACATCAAGAAAAACAGTAGACCAATCAGACAACCTCAAAGAAGGATGAATCCAAACCTTAGGGAGATAATGAAAGAAGAGCTCCAAAAACTACTCAATGTAAACTTCATTTATCCAATTTCAAATAGCCGATGGGTTTCTCCTTTGGTTATAGTACCTAAAAAGAATGGTAAATGGAGGGTATGCATTGATTATAGGGAATTGAATAAAGCAACTTTCAAGGATCACTTTCCTTTGCCCTTTATCGATCAGGTATTAGATACAATAGCAGGCAAAAAGTACTTTTCATTCTTGGATGGTTTTAGTGGTTATAATCAGATTCAGGTAGCACCTGAAGATCAAGATAAGACCACATTTACCTGTCCATGGGGAACTTTTGCTTATCGAGTACTTCCTTTTGGATTATGTAATGCACTTGCAACATTCCAAAGAGCAGTACTACCAATCTTTTGTGATCTAATCCATGATTGTGTAGACGTTTATATGGATGATTTTACAGTTTATGGTAATTCATTTGAAGAGGCATTAGAGAATTTGGAAAAAGTCCTTATAAGATGTAAAGAAACAAACCTTTCATTAAGTCATGAAAAATGCTTTATGATGTTTACTGAAGGTATTGTTTTGGGACATCATATTTCAGGGGATGGGATTAAAATTGATAGATCAAAAGTTGAAGTCATCTCCAAGTTCCCTATTCCAAATTGTCAAAAATATGTTAGAAGTTTTCTGGGATTTACCAGGTACTATAGAATATTTATAGAGAACTTCACTAAAATAGCATCTCCACTCTTCAAATTGCTCACAAAAGACTGTGAATTCAAATGGGATCCTAATTGTCAATAAGCATTTGAAACTTTGAAAACAAGAATATCAGAAGCACCCATCTTGAGAGGGCCAAATTGGAAAGAGGGCCAAATTGGAAACTTCCTTTCCATATTTCTACAGATGCTTCAGATACAACTCTAGGAGCTGTGTTGGGACAAAAAGATCTAGTTCCTTATGCCATTTACTATGCCAGTAAAAATTTGACTTCCACTGAGTTGAACTATACTGTAACTGAAAAAGAGTTCTTAGTTGTTGTTCATGCAATCAATAAGTTTAGACATTATATAACAGGCTATGAAACTTTTATCCATACTGATCATTCTGCAATTAGATATCTAATGAACAAACCTGTTACTAATGGCAGAGTTACAATATGGCTCTTACTTTTACAAGAATTCAATATTATTGTGTTGGATAGACCAGGGAAACAAAATATGGTATTTGATTTCTTGTCTAGGATCCAGAATACTAAAGAAGATTCTCCTGTAGAGAATAAGTTTCCGAATGAATATTTATTTGCAGTAACTACTAAGACCCCTTGGTACGCAGATATTGCTAACTATTTGGTTACAGGGAAACTACCTCCAGATCTATTTCCTAGTGAAAGAAGAAAGGTTATTTAGGAAAGTTCAAAATATTCATGGATTTCTAACGAATTGTTTGAAATGGGGCCAGATGTTGTGATCAGAAGATGTGTTAGGGAAGATGAAATCCCTGACATCCTCAAGGCATGTCATGATGAACCATGTGGTGGACACTTTGCTGACAAAAGGAAAGCCTATAAAATCCTCTCTTTAGGATATCATTGGCCTTCCCTCTTCAAAGATGCAAAAGAATATGTCAAAAGGTGTGACAGCTACCAAAGAGTAGTGAAACCGACCCTTTCAAATGAAATGCCATTGCAACCATAGGTACTCATCAAACCCTTTGAAAAATGGGCTTTAGATTTCATTGGACCTATTAATCCACCATCTAAACAAAAGAAGTATATATTGGTATGTACTGATTATGTCACTAAATGGGTAGAAGCCAAAGCATTACTTTCTGCTACTGAAAATTCAGTTGTTAATTTTCTTTATGAGGATATTTTTACTCGCTTTGGTGTTCCAAGAGAAATTGTGACAGATCAAGGAAGTCAATTCACATCTAACCTGGTGGAGAAGCTGATGGAAGAATACAAAATCAAGCACAGAAAATCTACTCCTTACCATCCGCAAGCAAATGGCCAAGTGGAGTCTACAAACAAAGTTATTGAAGGCATCATCACCAAAACTGTTCATCTACACAGAAGAGATTGGGTAGAAAGGCTTCCTGAAGCCTTATGGGCCTACAGAACTACATGGAGGAATACAACAGGACATTCTCCCTATGAACTTGTTTATGGGAAAGAAGTCCTACTCCCCATTGAGTTTCAAGTCAAAACTTTCAAGATGGCAGTTCAGTTGGGGATGGATCTATCAGAAGCCCAAAAGCATAGAATGGAGCAGCTGAATGAGCTAGATGAGATCAGACAAGAAGCAATCCTAAGAACTGATCTAGTTCAGTATCAAAGAGCTAAGTGGCATGATAAATACATCAAAGAGAAAAAGTTTCAAGAAGGAGACTGGGCATTGCTATTTGATTCTAAGTTTAAAGACTTCAAAGGTAAATTCCAGACTCATTGGCTTGGGCCATATGAGATTGACAAAGTCTTTAGCAATGGAGCGGTAAGAATCAAAACCATTGATGAATTTCAAACTCCTCTTATTTTGAATGGCCACAGATTAAAGGTTTATCATAAGCCACTCTCAAAAGAGGAATTTATCAAAGTGTTTCAAGATAGTTCTGCAATAAGGCTTGTGAAGAAGAATCCTTCTTCTCCACCAACCTAGCCTTTGTTCCTTTCTGTTAAAAAAATAAAAAATAAATAATAATAATAATAATAATTTTGTATAAGCCTGAAAAGCAATCACTGATTAGAAGTCTTATACAGGAAATATAGAGTGAAAATCAGGAACACCTGACACCCTATATTTTCCAAAAAAAAATCTCTTTCTTTCCCATTTTCATTCCACTTCACCTCATTTTCATTTCACTCCATTTCATTTTCATTTCACTCCACTTCATTTCATTCCACTCCATTTCATCCATTTCATTTCATTTCACCAATAAAAGTTTCTTTCATGACCATTTTCACTCAGTCAGTTATTATCTCCCCATCTCCATTCATTCAAGTGGTTGTTGTGTCAGTTTCAGCAGCTGGAACCAGTTTCCACAGCCAGAAGTAGTTTCTGCAGCCACCACTATGTTTTTCAAATTGACAATCAAGATATTAGTTCAATAATCATGACAGCAAATGCAGGTATGACCAAGGACATATTATGAAGACATGGAGCATCTAAAGTCATCAATAAGGAGTAGTTGATCAAGGGTTAATGGACAAACAAATGACAAAAATTCCAAGGTATGAGTAGAAATTTATTTCAAATAGCAATCAAAACACATTTTGCATAGTTATTAAACCATGAGCTCCACTATATGCAATGATTATCGTGATAGCCTCCATAACCATTCCACGAAATTCCTCCATGAACCACGCATTTATTTTCCAAATGGTCTTATGATTAGCCTTCGGATTTAATTTGTGTTGGTTGTATTTTAACAATCTACCTGTAATCATGAGAACGTGGTCAATTTGACTACGGCTCTTCTCAACCGCACAAAATCCGCAGCCGTTTCATCAACATGTTTGCGTCTACTCTACAGCCACTCAATTTAAAAGTCTGCCGAATGCACTATACTCTCCCTACTGTTCTATTGACATCATGGTTGCATTTCCACTTTGCTCACATAAGCCTTCGCCTATTTCACAAATTCACTTCCGCTGCATGTCCTATGTTTTCTGCTCACAGTCACTGGTTTTCTCCATAAACTCCGTTTACTCCTATAAACTAGTTGTCTCACTTCCACTAAATCCTACTCATGCAAACAAATTTTAAAAACAGAAGGAGGGATGGGTTTGTTTTGGAGGGCAGAACCGGAAGGGCCCAAGTTTTTGGAAGGATACCCGCAAGTGAAAGACTTACTGAAGAAGGCAAGATGGTTACGTTTCATTCAAGAATTTAAGGGCTACAATAAGGAGATTACAAAGGCTTTTGCGAGGTCTTTTAACGGCCAGAAGGTGTAGATTGGGGACCTTAAGTTTATAATAACCGACGCATCCATAACAGCTGCTACAGAACTTCCCCAGGAAGGTGAACGCTGGTTCAAGAACAAGAGTTTTGACGAGAAGGCTTGGAGAGTCATACTACGCAATCCAGGTATGGATGTAACTATATTCAAACAAGGAATTCCTATCCATGCTTTAAAAGAGGAGTGGGCCAGCTTATTGTTAATTATTCAAAAGTTCATTACTTGTGAAGGCCGTTTTGGGGCAATGTATATGTATCATACTCGGTTGTTGATGAACTTTTTAGAAAACCAAACCCTCAATCTGCCCTACTTTTTATTTCTGAGCTTGAAAAATATGTGCACAACAATCCAAAAGAATATAGAAGACATAAAGCCCCATTTGTATCATCATGGGCTTGTGAAAATTTTAATTGAAGACCAATTGAAGAAAAATAGGGACACCTGAGAATGGTTTTTGGTGAGAAACTACTTTCAAGAGCCACCCGAGGTACCTGAGAGTAGTAAAGAAAGAAGGAGTAGGAGGAAGGAGACAAGTGCAAGAATTCAAGACCCTCCTATTAGCAAAACCAAAGAAGTTGATCAAGAAGAGAGGCTGGAAAGAACCAAGGATAAAAACCAAAGAAAACCAAAAGGAAACGAAACATAGAAGTTGTTTATCAAACTTCAGAGCCTTCTAAAAAAGAAGAACACCAAACACTGTCTGAAAGATTAGTTTATCTTCGAGAACAAGCGGCTGCAGCCACGATGAAACGAAAGGAAAAACAAAGTAAGGAGGAAGATACTAGTCCACATCATGTAAGAAGAAGCTCTAGGCTTAAAGGAAAATTAAAGACAGTAAAAAACAAAGGGCCCCACTTTGTTGATTTGGGGGAGGAAACCCCAGAAAATCCTCTAGCAACCTCTCCTGACCGTAGCCCACACCATACTTCCATTTCACAGCCAGATGTTGACATGAGTCCTTCTCGGCTAGAGTTTGAAATCATTCCTTCTCAAGAGGATTTTGGGGTCATCCCAAGGAAGGCTACACTGGAGGTGGACCCAAATCAGTAGGAGATGTATGATTATATAGAATCCTTAGAGAATACAGCTGCAGGTCCAAGCACGTCATCCACTCAGCCTCACACATCAAGAAGCTCTAGTCCAATCATTGAAACAAGAAGTCTTTAAATTGGAGGTTTTAAATAGACATATTAAAAATGAAAATGAAGCATTAAAGGAGCAAAGCAGATTGGACAAGATCATTCATGACAACACTATGTTACATCTGGGACTGTGGCAGAAAAAGAACAGGAAATTGAAAAAGAAATGCAAGAGGTTGAATACAACACTTGTCAACCTCAAATTCAGATGCTTGATGAGGAAGCCCAAGATGGTAGTAGTACCAAGGAAGAAGAGAAGAGGGCTGGATGTACTAGCAGAAGTTTCAAGGCACATGGACTAAAGGGAGGATGATCAAAATTTTGGTTGCATTGGGACATGCAACACCTTCACAGTGTGGGTATGTTGATCCCCAAACTTGCATCTTTCCTATACACCTTTCTAGCCTTTTTCCATTTACCTGGACCTCCTAAGCTGTCAACATCATTGCATATTGAGTTTAAAAGAGCACATAAAGTGGTTTTCTAACTATGTATTGTGTATGTTGTTTGAATTAGATTTTTGCTCATAAGCTGCGGAATCTTGTCACTTTCCGTAGCCAGTTCAACTTTCCGCAGCCTTTTTGTTAAAGTCTATATTGCAGGTGTCTTCAGGAAAATCGAGCCACATGGGCAAGTTGGAAATGACGTGGACATGGACCGAGTCCTATTGGCTCAGTCGAATTCATCAGAGGAGGCCATAGTCAACGGTGGTCAAGCGGTGGTCAACAGAAGAGTCCTACGGTGACAGAACTCCGTTTTTCACCATGTGAAGACTTGCGTGGCCATTCCTAGATCTTTGGGGATATATCAACAGCTGTTGATTGCTCCATAAGGCAAATCCAACAACCACCCTCAATATATTTAATCACTACGGCAACCATGATGCTAGATCCCTGGATGTCGTTGTTCACATGTCCTCTGTCAGCGCGGTTCTTAGGAAATCAGTTATGTAAACGTGTGCTACAAATAATGCGTTTCCATATCCATAGTAGTTAGTCTTGGTAATGTAATTTTGCTGTTAAGAAAGCCAACTGTGCCGTGACATTGTTTTTATGACTGCGTTAGTAGTTAGTCTTGGTAATGTAATTTTGCTGTTAAGAAAGCCAACTGTTCCGTGACATTGTTTTTATGACTGCGTTTTGAATACATGAGAAGACTCTATTTATAAGCACAATTCGTGGTTAATAGCTATTGCCCGAGGTTGTGCAGAGGGCCCCTGCACACGCCGAGTTTTTTTTTATTGTTGTATAGTTTCATGTTGTGCTTCCTTACGTTCATTATGCCATAGTTATTCACGTGTATATATTGCATTTCTTATGGTATTAATGTTTTACTTCTGTCCATAATTTTACATGCTTTATACTACTGTTAACTGATCAGTGTATTTGTTCTAGATTACAGTAGGCAGCTCGAGCATTTGCACATAGTTTTACAATGACTAATGACATGGAATCAATCTTGTCTTTCTGCTGATTTATTTTTCTTAGTTTTTAATTCCAGAACTGTTTTGTTTATTTCAGTTTTGTTCATTGGCTTTATTAGTTAGATTAGATATTAAATTGCTCATGTCATTATCAGTTACCTCTGAAAGCCATAGCGAGACTAATGGTGAGGGATTGAAGTATGAGTGTGTAATTTGATATTAGTTTATTTTTCTGCAAGATAGTTATTGAATTGCTCATGTCATTATCAGTTACCTCCGGAAGCCATAGCGAGACTAATGGTGAGGGATTGAAGTATGAGTGTGTAATTTGATATTAGTTTTATTTTCTGCAAATTAGATATCATATTGCTCAAGTTGTTTATGATTACCTCCGAAAGCCATAGCGAGACTAATGGTGAGGGGTCAGAATATGAGTTGATGTAATTTGATTTTAGCTTTACTTTGCTTGCAATTTTTTGGATTTCTTTGCGTACAGTCTCTTTTGTATTTAGACAGTACCAAGGATAATGGTTTCATGATCAATAGTTCACTATTTGTTTAATTAGAATAGTGGCACATTTTCATTCTCTTTTAGGAATTAATTTCATCATTGCATGTTTTAAAACCTTTTTGAAAAGTTTGAAGTTTTGGAAATCATTTTAAAGGACATCATTGCCTTGAACATTTGTATCCATACTTGTCTTTAGAATTTCCATCTCACATTAGGAAATCAATGAATATAAACCCAAAAACGAAATAAAAAAACCAAAAACGAAAAAAAGTAAGAAATAGGTTATCCTGCACATATAGTGCGCCACACTTCAACAGTTTACGACTCCCGGATTGACAATTAATATAGAAATTTAGAACACTCTAAATTGACCAAACAATGGTTGACCACATATTAGATAATTTATGAAGGGGTCATCAGTGAGCATAGAATAGAAGGGGTGGATTGATATTTATGAGGCATCGATGAGGGAAAAGATTTAAAGGGTGGTGCAAACAATGCTAAAGCTTGGTTCATCACTTCACACTAAACACTCAGTTTGAATTGGGATGCATCACTTGATACACTCCAATTGATGCAGATCATATATTGATCTCTCTAGCTTCGTGTTGGGAACAAGTCCTTGGGGTTAATTGAGTAAATTTTGAGTAAATTTTGTAGTTTTTTTTTGTATGAATGTAAAGTCTCCGCGAAATGTGGAATCGGAGCACGAAGCTAGTAGAAGTCAAAGGGACTTTAGTCCCTTATTTGGGTAGGTGATAGAGTTGTTTTGAGACCCGCCCATGGTCTATGAACCATGGTATTGTAAAGAAGATGTTATAAATAGATGAGTCATAATGAGTCCAAGGAGTAATAAATTAGTGAAGAATCATTATAAAGGAAAAGTGCTAGGGTAGGAAAGGTTTGTTTCCTATACTTAGGTGAAAGAGGAAGACTCCTACTATTGAGTATGCATAGACCTTGGTAAGTGAGCAAGATGAGTGCCTAGGTCCCTACAACGGAGTGTGCAGGGATCAAAAGTCCGTAATTGAACGCTTATACTTAATAAAGACTGTTTTGGGCTGAAATTGATGCATTGTGTCTTGTTATTTATTTCTGCTAAGTTCATGTATATTCACTCTGTGATATGTTTTATTTGAATTAATTCTCGTTTTCTGTGTGAAACTAGTGGATATGTAATATTTTTTCATGTTAAGAGTAGTTAGATACCTTCGGGAAGATCTGAAAATCGTCTAGATAGATTTAAAGTAGTTATCTATTCGGAAGGGTTAGAGCTACACGAAGGTAGATCTAAGCCATAAAAGCTACAGGAACACATCACACAGGCCTCTGGATGTAGAAACATGGTTCTAGAATCCCCCAATATTGCTTCAGGTGAGACTGCAACTAGCGTTACGTGGGTTGTATCAGAAAGGGCCAGTAGTTAGGGTTTTTTTGGTTGGCGTAGTTAAATTTGAACTTGGGCCAAGCCCCATCAAGCCAAAAAATGGTTCTGTTGTCAGGATCAGGATCTATCTGAGGAATGTGTGATGTCAAATAAGTGGTTCCCTACTAAGAAAGAAATCGAGATGTGGCTCGATTGGAAGTTTCACGCATTTTCAGCTCAAGGGAACAAAAACCCACAGTTATCCAAGGAATAGTGGTTGAATATATACCTGTACACCAACAAAATTGAAGCCTTTTTTTGTTTCTTCCCTTGTGAATTACACAAGTGGATGTCTAAGTTAGCACGCAGTTAGGGTACGTGGAGGCTTGACGGCCCTGTTGTGTAGACTCAAAAGCTGGCGAAGCACCTAGAAGCTTCAGAAAATAACATCGTGTGGGCCATTGATCATCGGATTGATTGTATCTTAGGAGGATTTGTCACTAAGCTCACAATTAATAAGACCATCAACTATAGCGAAGCAGAGCGCAGGCTCTTCAAGGGACCACAAGGTAAGTATTTAAAATCTCTGAAAACTTGGATTAAGATGATGTTGTGTGAAAAAAGGGTTATTCCATTACCTTGATGTTTGGGACTACGCGAAGTAGAAAACCCTTTAGAAGGAATGGAGAATCGAGCTCTGAATATAGTCCGTTGTTAGGATCCTCTTCTAGTGACGATGAAGGAACTATTTTGAGTACACCGCGAAGTGCACTGTAGATAGTAAGTCAAGGTATCTTGAGGATACCTCACCCATCCACTCCACCTCCACCTCTGCTGCATACACCTACACCTTCACCTCCACCTCCACCTCCGCTGCATACACCTACACCTTCACCTCCACCTCCACCTCCGCATCAATCATTCAACATGGCGAACACAATGAGGATGTCAATCTTTAAAGGGGTAGGAAGAGAAGACCCTCAACAATTCTAGTTTGTTGCAAATTTTTTGTGGATAGCGCAACAAATTACTGATGATATTATAAAGAAAGCGCAGTTGGTCACAACACTGTAGGATAGGGCGTTGACTTGGTATATTAAATTTTGTCAAGATAGCCTTAGCGCGATGTTGGCATAGACTTAGCAAGCGTTGAACAATGAGTTTAAGAAGCCTAAATCTTAGGCATAGTCTGTAACCGAGTTTAAGGAAATACAACGAATGGTAATTGAGTCCTCATGGGATTTCGATCAAAGGATAAAATGCTTAATCCGACAGGCTTATATGAAGATCACAGATGATCAACATAGGGACTGGTACATTTCTTCGTTGTTGCCTCATATGAGATTACCATTATCACAATAGAAGATAGGAATGCAAGCAGAAGTTGTGGATATCACGATGAGGCCGGAAGCCTCACCAATACAGGATACAAATGTAGGAGTGAAACAGATTCAGTTGCCGCTGGCAAGTCTACACATGGAGTTACAGAGCTTAAAGGTAGGGAAGGAAGCTCAACCAAAGGTGCATGCTGAAGTCTGGTGTATAAAATGAAAATAAAGGAACATGATAAGGATCACTACCATGTTTATAAATATTACTTCATTGTAGGAGGTCTTGTGCCTCTTAAGCCTAAAAAAATTATGGGACTAATCACAGGAGTACCATTATTGTGCGCTATCTGTCAGATAACAAGGAAGCATGCAATTGATAATTGTCACCTCTTGCAGAAGTTTTTTCAGACACCACAAAAATTGTTTTTTAATTTCCGTAAATCAGTTGGACATGATGAGTGAAACTTCTAAAGCTATGAATTAATGATGGAGCGGACCCCTACATATCGAATGCACGCAGAAAATTCGCCTCAGGATCAGGGCACAGGAGCAATGCACAAAGGATTTCAAGGTCATGGAAGAGGAAGAGGAGGAGGGGTTGGTAGAGTTCACAGAAAAGTTATTTCTTATAACTATGGAGAAGTTGGACATTCTTCACATGATTGTCAAAACCCAATGCATCCATCTTGTCAATATTGCAAACTGTTTGATTATGTGATAGAAGATTGTCCAGTGCTGATTGCCAAGGTGCAAGAGAAAAATACTCAACAACCTACACAAAACATACATATGATGAGGGTAGAGCCTTGTGAAGAGGATCATAGCATCAATATCATAACGAGCTGATCTAGGAGGATCTTGTCAGTCCAGTGTATCCAGGGAATTCAGGTTGTCTTCAACTTCATTAACTTCACTAGTGTTCTTTAGTTCTTTTGGGGTTGGTTTCGTCGTTAGATCTTCATGGTGGAAATGTCACAATGTGACAATTTGTTGATATGGTTTATTAAATATGACCACCCTTAAAGGGGAACCTAATTCATTGTATTTAACCATGCAACAAACATATGATGAAAAATCTAATACTAAACCTAATGCCTAAGCCTAAGTGGAACTATGTGTAAGAGTCCTAATGATAAAACTATTACCAAAATCCTAGTTCTAAAACCCACTTGGCCATAAAAAAAACATTGTAAAACAAATAAAAACATTACAAATGCAATACAGTCCTAAACTGCAACCTATAACTGCGTCGAAGGTCCTAACCACAACAGTCACATGTGATTAGACACTGTCGAAGCTGTAACTATCGAGCTTGGAGTTAACCGCAGCGGAGTCACATGTGATCGTGGGTTCTGACAACTAGGCAGTCAGGAGTAAACCACCAGGTTGGAGTAACCGCGGCATTTACTGTGGCAGACTGTAACATGTGAACAAGTTGTCGAAGGTTACGTTAACTGCAAACCAGAACCTACAATGAATGAACCATCGGAGTTATCACATGTGAGCACTAGCTACCGGAACTGCCGACTATAACTGTCAGGAGCCATCAGATGGAAGATCACGGTTAGACCGCTCCATTCACATGCGGGTGGTCAACTACCTCCACCTGGTTAGTAAGCCACCAATAGTTTTGTGTTTATTATATGGTTATTTGTGGGTTTTGTTAATAGTTTGGTTAAAACAATTAATCCCTTGACCATGTAAGCCATCCTAAGTGTCACTCTATGACTAGACCGAGGCTCAAACTCATCCAGAAGAAACCAAATTCCTCAGGAATTCTTACAAGGAGGTTTTGATGTACTTGCAGGCTTATAAGAGGTGGTTTTTGTTGATTGAAGGGAGGAGAGTGGTTTTGGTTTTGTATGCAGATTTTGGAGGTCATAGGAAGTCTTGTTTTCAGTGTAACAGGAGCATCGAGAGTCGGAATTGGGAACCATGATAGGTGTTGGAAAGCTAGTTCAGATAGATATCTCTTGAAAATGATCAGAAGTGCCTGCGTGCACATTTAGTCTGGTCTACTTTCTATGTAATCGAACTCCTTGGTTTCAATCCTAATAAAGCGGTCGCCCATCCTGAAAACGGACCCGGAGACATAGTCCATCAGGGACAAACTCTGTAATCAACTTTTTTGTATGGTATCATTGTGTTTTTACTGTTTTCACTTCTGTTATACATCTTAATTATGTTGAATCAGCTGTTGTAAAGTCTTTCTTCTCAAGTCGTTTGCTCGATTTTCGTGCTTTTAGCTAACATTCAATTCATTAATGGTTAATCAATTCTACATTTGTTTTAGTCTATGATCATTTCAGACCATATAATTTGGTATGAGAGCAGGTTTTTATAATTTTGCCATTGAATTTTAACCAGGTCAAAGTCGTAACGAGGAGAAGGAATCCTTGAGCAGATTGATCCAGAGATTAGAAAGCGACGAGTCGTTCATAAGTCGACCATGACAAGATTTGATGCAAGTGAAAACACATAAACTAATATGAGTGATGAACAGTTTCAGCAAGCATTCTTGACTATACAACAGATGTTGGGAGAGCTCTACGAAGACAAGAAGGTGAGAGATGCAGCTTCTTCTTCAAAGATATCGAAGAAGGAAAAATGTAAATGCAAGGTTGATAAACCACCTTCACCTCCATAATATCCATCATCCTCTTCTTCTTCTTTCAGTGCAGAATCTGAAACAAAAAAGAAACCTAGGAAAACATCTCTTTTGAAACTTGATGTAAAATTTGAGTTACTTGTTTATGATGGCGAAATGAATCCTGGAAAGCTAGATAGCTGGATTAAGAAACTAGATGTGTATTTTCGCATTCAGAACATTTCTAACGATAAAAATAAAATTCAGTTAGCTACACTTAGAATGGGGGGAACAACTTTAATCTGGTGGGAAAGTAAAACTCAGATAGATGTAAAGCGTAAAGGAAAAGTGATCTCTTCATGGTCTAAGTTTTTAAAGGCTCTTAGGAAACAATTATATCCATTAGGATACATGTAGCAAGTTGTTATTGATTGGCAGCATTTGAGGCAAGGTAAAGGGCAGAGTGTTCAGGAGTTTAGAAAGAAAGGATTGGCACTTGGTATTTCATTGGATAAACGTGAAACTTTGTTAAAATACATCAAAAGTTTACATTCATATTCGAAGCATACATTATTGATGTTTAATCCTGATGATTTTGATGAAGTGTGTGTTCAGGCCATACATATTGAATAAGGTGGCAGACCATTCAATTTTTCACTGCATTCACCTAAAGTGTTGGAAATCAAAGATTCCAATGACAGTAAGGGGAAGAACAATTTGAAGAGAAAGAAATCAGCGATAGCTCAGAAGGAAAGACCTTCTTGTTCTCATTGCCAGAGAATCAGTCATGATGAATCTAAGTGTTGGAAACTTCATCCAAAACTTATGCCCAAAAAGTTCCTTAAGGAGAAGGATGAAAAGAAGGCAATTGCGGCAGTCCATCATGATCTAGGTTTAGATTCAGGGGATGATAGGAGGATAACTACTATGGTTACGATAGGTAAAAATTCTGACACTGGTTCAAGTTCGAATACTATTGAATCTTCATCAAACATAAATCCTTCAAATGAGGATAAAAGAGTTGAATTGTTTAACATAAGGATAACTTATAAGAACACAAAGATAGATACAATGTTTGACAGTGGATCACAGGAAAATTTAATATCTGAATATTTAGCTAAAAGTTTGGGTTTGGAGAAATAGAATCATCCAAGACCTTACCCATTAGGATGGCTAAATAAATCAACTTAGATAAAAGTCACCAAACAGTGTCGATTAAGATTTTCCATTACAACTAATTACATTGATGAAGTGGAATTAGATGTGGTTCCAGTAGACAAATGTGGAGTTGTCTTAGGAATTCCTTATCTTTATGATCGTGTGCATTATTTTATAGGAGAGAAAATAAATATCACCTTAAGAAAGATGGGGTTGAATTTATTGTTAGGGCACATCAAAATAAAAATCACTTGAATTCAGTTAATGCTAATGAGATAAAGTGATTAATATGTTCAAATAAGAGATTTGTAATCATGTGTGTAAAGGAACAACATGATGTTTGTTCAGATGATGAGATTCAACTTAAAGATAGTTTGATTAAGGAGATAGACACTATTCCAGTTCTATGTAAAACCAAACATCTTCCTCATAAGCAGGGAATACAACATGAATTACAGTTTGTACCTAAATCTCCTCTTCCTAATGTCAGAATGAATCAATTCAGTTCAAGTTTGGAAATTAACAGTTACATGGATACAAGTCAGTATTGGGGAAATTCAGTGTTCAATTTCTCTTGTATTGTGTCACCATTTCATGTTTCAAACTGTTTGGAAACCTCTTTTCAAGTGGAGAGGAAACCTATTTGTTTTCATATCAAAGCCTTTTCTAAAGCAGTGCCAAAGTATCTAAGGGAAACTAATGCATCAGGGGAAGTGCTAATCAATGGAAAAATCATTTAAAATTGATTCAAACAAAACAACAACTAGTTCAATACTTTCAAAGACAAACAAAGTTGCGGAAATTTTCACCTTACAGTTTGATGGGTTTATGGAAACAAGTTCACTTAGTAATCACGAAGCAGGAAAGTACGTTAAATCAAGTAGATGGTTTGATGTCAAAAGTATCTATGATTGTCTTTGTCATTCCGTAAAATAGATTGTTAATACATGATGATGGTATTGAACAATAGCTTGTAGAGACTGTTTTCAAAGATAATTATGAATCACTAACTCATGATATGTCGTGGAAAGAATTCAATTTCCATGTCCATAAAATGTTGTTTGACCATCGTTGCAAGTTGTTCATACTGTAGATGGATGGAACAGATCACCAATCCAAAATGTGCCATGGCCAGCATCATCAGGGTCATCAATTGCAGGTGATTGATCGAATGTATTGGTACATCATTAGGTCAAGGTGGATGGAGACCAGAAAAGTGAGGGAACTGTACCCTCACCTGGTATCTGCTTAAAATCAAAACTTTTGTGGTCCAAAAGATTTCAAGTGGAGAGGATTGATCTAGGAGGATCTTGTCAGTCTAGTGTATCTAGGGAATTCAGGTCGTCTTTAGCTCCATCAACTTCGCTAGTGTTCTTCAGTTCTTCCGGGGTTGGTTTTGTCGTTAGATATTCATGGTGGAAATGTCACAATGTGACAATTTGTTGATATGGTTTATTAAAGGTGACCACCGTTAAAGGGGAGCCTAAGTGATTGTATTTAACCATGCTACAAACCTATGATGAAAAATCTAATACTAAACCTAATGCCTAAGCCTAAGTGCATTAGAACTATGTGTAAACGTCCTAATGATAAACCTATTACCAAAACCCTTGTTCTAAACCCCCCCAGCCATAACAAAAACATTTTAAGACAAATAAAAACATCACAAATGCAATACAATCCTAAAATACCAATTGTAACCATGTCAGAGGTCCTAACGACAACAATTACATGTGATCAGACACCGTCAGAACTATAACTATCGGGCTTGGAGTTAACCGATAGCTTTAACCGCAGCGGAGTCACATGTGAATGCGGGTTTCGACGACCGAGTAGTCAGGAGTTAACTGCTAGGTTGGAGTAACCACAGAATTTATCGTGGCAGACTATAACATGTGAACAAGCTGTTGAGGGTTACGTTAATTGCAAATCGGAACCTGCGAAGAATAAACTGTCGGAGTTATCACATGTGAGTGTTGGCTACCAGAACCGCCGACCATAACCATCGGGATAGCCGCAAGATGGCAGACTATGGTTAGACCACCCCATTTAGATGTGGGTAGTCAAACTCCTCCACACGGTTAGTAAGCCGCCAATGGTTCTGTGTTTATTATATGGTTATTTGTGGGTTTTGTTAACAGTTTTGTTAAAACAATTAATCCGATGACCATGTAATCCATCCTAAGTGTCACTCTATGACTAGACCGAGGCTCAAACTCATCCAAAAGCAACCAAATCCATCTCAAATTCATCCAAGGAGGTTTTGATGTACCTGCAGGCCTATAAGAGGCAGTTTTTCTTCATTGAAGGGAGGAGAGTGGTTTTGGTTTTTGTATGCAGATTATGGAGGTCATAGGCAGTTCTGTTTTCAGTGTAATAGGAACATCCAGAGTCAGAATTGGGAACTGTGACAGGTGTTAGAAATTTGGTTCAGAGAGCTATCTGTTGATAGTGATCAGAAGTGCTTGTGTGCACATTCAATCTGGTTTATTTTCTTTGTAATCAAACTCGGTTTCAATCTTAATAAAGCAGTCACACATCTTGAAAGCGTACCTGGAGAGGTAGTCCATTAGGGACGAACTCCGTAATCAACTTTGTTGTATGGTATCACTGTGTTTTTACTATTTTCAAATTCTGTTATGCATCTTAATTATGTTTAATCAGTTGTCATAAAGTTTTTCTTCTGAAGAAGTTTCCTCGATTTCTGTGCTTTCAACATTCTACATCAGTTTTAGTTTGTGATCATTTCAGATCACGCGCAGTGGTATGGCCACACGAGAAGATAAGGGAAAGTAGCGAGAATCCAAAGGATGGGTGTGCAAGGCTGTCGAAAATGAAGTTGGATTTGATCTCAACTGGGCTAAAGAAACTTTTATGAAGGCCAAGAAGAATTTTGCTAAAGCTTTTACGTGAGGGAGTTAAGAAAAATCGGCTGGAAACAATGAAGCACAGGACGTGGATCCCTCGCTACTAGCCATTTTTTTGAAAACTTGTATGAGTTTGTTAAGAGATAAGAAGGGAGTGGAAGGTGTTAGAAAATTATATATTACAAAGCAATGGAACACATAGAATATTGCATAAATATAAACACAGAAAACACATAAAACCAAAGAGACATAGATATACGTGGTTCACCCAGTTTGGGCTATGTCCACCTCGAACAGCCAATCCTTCCTTTCTATTATCCGGAAAAATGAAGAGACACAACCTACAACAAATCCATTGTAATATCCTTTGATTTCTCTCACAGTCTCACCTCTTTGTTTCTCGCTCGGAGAATACCCATCTATTACACAGCCTCAATACAATGCCCTCATACAAAGAGAGGGGTTGCCTTCTAGGGCAGAAAACCCTAAACTAAACATAAGTTCTACCGTCAGATCATCCGCCTAATGAAAAACCTAGATTGACTAGAAATTACTATACTTTTACAAGGCAATTTTACATCTATTTTTAGCTTCGGGGGCATTGCCCCCGAAACCCCCGCCGGGGGACCGCTGGCCCCAGACCCCCCAACCAAGGGGAATCGGCCCCCCTGAACCCCTGCGGGGGGGACAAGTCCCCCCCGCACCCCCCCCCCCCTCCCCCGCATGGAGGAGTGTACAAACTCCTTGGGGTATACATCCGGCTAAAACAAAGACCTCTAAATAATCATGCTCCACACCCAACAGAAGGGCTCCAGGAGCTAATCGACAATTATAAGGGAAAAATTAATATTCCTTCATAACAACGCACTGTGAGGAAACTAGGTAAACATAAGAAGTGAACAGGGCACGAGATGAGGCTGGCTATGCAAATTGTAGAGTATGAAATGGATCAAATTTTCTCTGATCCAGGATATGATGCGAACATACTACTTAATCATACATGGGAGACAATGGGGAGAGCTACGCTATAATGGTCTCCTATACAGCTATGCATGGCCAGTCAGCAAAATATCATTCCTATGGGGCGCCTATATGGGGTAACCATAGACAATGAAGGAGCAAGTTCTCTAGTTGATTTTGAAGTAATTGAAATAGTGGATGACAACGATCCTTACCCTGTGCTACTAGGAATCGATTGGGCCTTTGATATGGATGTAGTAATTAATCTAAAGAAGCAAAGGATGACATTTGAGAAGAAGGCGAGTAGGGTTATTGTGCCACAGGAACTTGCTAAGGGAGCATGCTGTTCCACGACTATGTGGACATAGATGAATTAGATCAAATATACAAGATTACTACGCGCGATGAAGATTGGATCAATCCCACTGCAGATGGGTAGATCACATGGGATAGAGACAACTCATGTACCTTAGACTCAGATGAAGACCTCGAACACTAGCATAATTGATTGCATGAAGTATCTACCTATGTTGCAATATGATGACAAAATCACTATGGTGCGTATCAATGGAGGTAAGGAATCTCTCGCATTATGATGGGTTAAATGATGTAAATTTATTTTTGGATGAGTTTGAAAGGGAGGCGCCCAAGGAACATTGATTCCAAGCACTAGATCTGGCACTACATGCTACACCTTCCCGTTGCTGGGGTACGCATAAGGATAGATTCGTTGACTGGAAGGAATACAAGTGAATGATGAAACTAAGGATTGGATATGCTAATACCCGTATGACTAACAACTACAACGGAAGGGATGATCCACGCGAGAATTTGGCGCAGTGGACTAAAGCATGGGGTAAGGAGCCACAATAGGAATGGTGCATATCTTCTGTCACACATTAGATACTATTCCAATGAATTGGTACTTGGAATGAGAGTTACACCATGGGAAGGCCAAATGGGATATATTGAGGGAGATTTTCTTATTAACCTTCAAATTTGATGGATTTGAGTGCATTGATGAAGTGCTCCAAGAAATTAAGGCTGATATCTTTAGAATGCTTGTAGAACCAATACAATGGGTTGAACTGGACTGGAGTACCTAGCTGTGCCATGCGTTGGAGTGCTACAATGTGACTTCTAAAGAAGAAGAAGATCCATGAAAAATCAACATTTCGGAGACCGAAGTATAGCACAAGTTTGAAGGTCCTAAAGCAGTGAACCCTGATATATCAGAACCTTTGAAGACCAAGCAAGTATACATTGGGTTTGATGCGCAACCTAAGTTTGCAAAGATATGCGATTATTGGGATGATGATATAGTTGATAAAGTTACGGAGCTCCTGCGTGAATACCATGACTTGTTTCCTACCAAGTTCTCAGATATGAAAGGAATAGTAGGGGATCTAGGAGTTATGAAGATCACTTTAAAGCCCGATGTGAAGCCCATGAAACAAAGACCCTACCGCCTAAATACAAAATATAAGGAGAAGGTGTGCAAAGAGCTAGACAAATGTTGGAAACTGGAATTATTGAGCCAGTAGAAGAATTTTATTGGATGAGCCCTATGGTTGTTCAAGTGAATAAGTAGCAGGGTGAAATCAGAATATGTGTAGACCTAAGAAAGCTCAATGATGCATGCATTCATGACCCATTTCCAACACCATTTACAGATGAATTTTTGGAGAATGTTGGAGGTCATGAAGCTTATTCATTCACTGATGGGTTCTCAGGGTACCATTAGATTAAGATCGTGTCGGAGGATCGCAGCAAGATGACCTTCGCAATGGAGTGGGGATGCTTCCAGTACACAGTGATGCCATTCGGACTGAAAAATGCACCCGCGATATTTTCAAGGGTTGTAATTGTAGCATTCAAAGAATTCATCCATAAATTCTTAGAAGTGTATTTTGATGACTGGACTATGTTTGGATTGGTAAAGCGCCACGTTGCAAGTCTGCACCTTATGTTGGATACTTGTCGTAGATACCAAATTGCTCTAAACTTGAAGAAATGTATCTTTTGCATGCCTTATGGGATATTGCTAGGCCATGTGGTATGTAAGCAAGGACTAATGGTAGACCCTATGAAGATAGCAGTGATTGTCAATTTAGAAGCTCCAAAGAATGTAAAGCAGTTGCACGCAATGTTGGGCCACATCGACTACTATAGAAATTTTATCAAGGCTTATGCACAAATAACTGCGCCAATGGAGAAATTACTGAAGAAGGACGTGACTTTCTGCTAGGATGAAGAGTGTCAGCGTAGTCTAGATGTATTAAAGGAAAATATGGTGACTGTGCCCATTTTGGTATTCCTAGATTGGAAGAAAGAATTTCATGTTCATGTGGATTCCTCTTGTATTGCGTTGGGTGTGGTATTGACCCAGCTAGGCAAAGGCAAGATAGATCACCCTATAGCATTCACGAGTAGGAAATTGTCAAAGGTCGAGAAGAACTATTCAACTACAAAGTGCAAAGGATTGATGATGGTCTACGCACTGCAGAAGTTTTGACATTACCACTAGGCACACATTTGAAAATGTATATAGACCACTCCACTCTCAAGAACCTAGTCAACAAGCCTGTGTTGGGGGGGAAGATTTGTAGGTGGTTATTGTTGTTTCAGGAATATGACTCTGAGGTGATTGTCAAGCCTAGATGATTGAATGCAGGTCCAGATCATCGTAGCATTGCAACAGCTACGAAGTTCCTATTTGAATATGTCGTGACAAGGTTTGGGTGTCCTAAGATATTGATGAGTGATAGGAGTATGCACTTTCTAAATGAAACTATTATCATGATGCTCGAAGAATTTTAGGTTTATCATCAAAAGAGTATGCCATATCATCCTCAGGAAAATGGTATGGTGGAAGCATTTAATAAAATTATGTAAAACACATTGATGAAGGTCTACAACGCACAAAGGAATGATTGGGATGTGTGCATACCAGCGGTCCTATGGGCATATAGGACGACGTGTAAAAATTTGACAAACCCAACTCCATTCAAGTTGGTCTATGGGATAGAGGTTGTGATTCCCATGGAATATATTGTGCCAAGTCTGCGGACTGTAGCATTGCCTAATATGGCATATCATGAGGCTATGGAGGAATGCCTCAGGTAGTTGTTTCTTGTGGGATTTCACCAACAGGTGCAGAAGGAGCACAAAAAGGCATGGCATGATCGACATATTAAGTTGCACATCTTCAAGGTGAATGGTCTAGTGATACTATATGATAACAAGTTCCCAAAGTTCCCTGGGAAGTTTCAAATGCACTGGTTGGGACGACCCTATGTAGTCAAGGAACTTACAAATGGTGGCAGAGTTTAGCTCACAAAAGTTTGATGGGGAATTATTTCAGGGAAGAGTCAATGGAAGTTGACTGAAGTTATATAAAGGGGATCCTACCCCTGTGCAATGATTACATGATGGTCGGATAGACTTAGTACTCCATGTTAGTGTCAGTATCTGCATACTTCCATTAGGGATCAAAATTTTCTCTTTGCATTTTCATTTTAGGGGTTCCATACTGGAAATTTTGCATCATTCCATTAGGTCATGACATACCGATCCACTGATGATTGTCCTCTCTTCAAAAATTCTAAATTTTTCCCTCATAGAGTATACTTGCTGATCCTTCTTCAAGTTGTATTCAGTTATGGTTTTATGATAAATTTGTGGTCATCATTTCATTAGGTCTTAGGGTTTCACCACCAAGGACAAAAGTTTGATGTTAAAAGGTAAATGAAGGTCAGCAAGGGTATGAGGATGACTAATAAAACAAGCATGATGATTTGTAAGTCATAAGCTACTGAGTTATTATTTGTTTTAACCTTCTGTAATTTTCACCTTAAAAACATGTTTTGAGGTGAAAATAGAGTATTTTAATTTTATTTGTATTTCATATGTAATTTTAAGTTCCTATATGTAATAATGGATCTCAGCTGCACTAGAGCATTTCTCCTCGTTGCAAAATGAACAAACACTGCAAAATTCAAGTCAAATTGAGCATTTATTCACCTGCAAAGATACAAGAAGAAAAGGCATTAAAACAAAGTTTTGAAAAAGAACAAGAAACATTAGAAAAGTGGGTTTTTTCAAGTGAAAAATCAAAATATTCTCCTATTTAAGCCCTCACATTTCATTTTAAAATATCGTTATTCTCATTTAGCAAACAAGAAATCAAAATGTGAGAATAAGAGGCAAGCTTGAGGAAGTTTTTGGCATTGGAAGCTTGGCATTGCACGTTGGCAGAGTGGCGTTGCACTTCTAGGCAAGGCAAGTCAGTGCTGCGCTTTGAGGACCTGGCGTTGCACTTAGAGGCCAGCGCTGCACATTTGGAAAATTTCCCTAATGTATTTTTACACTGGCGCTGCGCATTGAAGGTGGTGTTGCGCGTCTGCGGGACGGTGTTGCATGTTGAGGGTGGCGCTGCGCATCTATGGGAGGGCGCTACCCATTGAGCAAAAGGCCCAGAAACCCTTCCATTTCTCAAGCAAACTTCCTCTCATCTCTCAAATGACCCTTTCATCCCTCTAACAAGTAAGTATACTCCCTTTACTTCATCATTACATTTGCAAATGCAAGGCTTAAAGTAATTTACCATGATAAAAATCAAACCCTAGTTTCACTCCATATTATCCTAAAAAACCCTAAACCCCTCTGTTTGTCCCCATCACCTATCATTAAAACTTAAATCTCTTCCCTACATCACTACATATCCCCTCCATACATATCCCCTCATTATATTCTCTCATCCTAAAACCCCTCTCCCTCACTCTCATAATTCACATCTTACCCTTCATTTTCTAGTCTACCCTAACACATCCCTTCACTCCTAAAACACTCCTATTCATTCCCCTTATCCCTTTTCTAGCAGTGTACAACCTTAGACCTTGCAAACATGGAAAAAGAAGATCAGGACTATGAGGAGGAAAATAAAGACAGTGATACCTCAACAGAGAGAGCTAGACAACATAGAAAACCTCATAAGGGAGGTAGGATTATCGTAGAAGATCCACCGAACCTTACAGAATTGCAGGCTTCTCAGTTGGTTGTTTCATGTTTTAGATATCTTAGCTACTATGAGTATTTTGGACAAGTAGAGAGAGTCCAATACCACCCGGAGCTCACCAAACTCTTTGTAGCTCATCTTCAGAACAACAAAGTCACTCTTGCTAGGGTGACATTCATAGTCTCACCTTCCATCATTTCAAATGCAACCAGGATTCCTAATGTTGGTGAGAATTGGTACAAAGCCCAGGACCTAGATGAACACTATTATGAGCCTCCTATCAAACCCCAGTATAGAAATGAAGTGAAGAGACTATTCCCTTTCAGATTTCTTGAAAACAAGTATGTCCCCATGATGAAAATCATCATGAAATATTTCACTTGTGAGGGTAGATTCTCTAGGCTATACACATATCACATCAGGCTTCTCATGCATTTTACCAGGGTGAGGATGTTGAACCTCCCTTATTTCTTGTTCAGGAACATTGAGAAGATGGCTCATTTTGTGTAGAAGAATCCATACCCTCAGCATATGAGCAGTCTTTATCATTACTCTCTGATCAAGATCATTGTTCTCCATCATCTAAGTCTCCTCAACATCTCTTGGGAGACATTTATTGCTCATGACATATTCAGGGGTCATCAAATTCCTTCACCAGTTTCTCAAGAAGGAGGAGGACCTTCTATCCAAGTGAAAACAGATGAGAAGGCCAAGGAGACAAGAACTAAGGAGGTGCCCATTTATATGACATATTAGAGAGGCACAAGAAGATTGTTTGCAGCAGATAGCCGAGTATTTTCTCCACAGGATGTGGAAGGGACCTTGCCTTCTTCATCAACTCATCGACAAATGTTAGCTCCATAGGATGTGGAAGGGTCTTTTCCTTCTTCATCGAAACAACAAGTATAGTGCAGCAGCTGCACAAAGGCAAGGAAAAGATGCCAGAACAGAGTCTTGATGATGAGCCGGAGTAGCACTATACTCGTCATGGAGTTGAAATCATTGACTTAGAGGCTCAGCATGAAGAGACCATCAAAGACATCATCATACGGGAAAGGGAGGCACAAGTGCAAGCTTTAGCAAACAATTTGGAGAGGGCTAAGTATGTCATCACATACCTGGAGCAAGAAAACAAATAGTTGAGTGACAAACGAGTCCTCATGGAGCTGGAAGTGCTCAAGGCAAAACGACAAAGTGGCAAAGAAACACAAGTCACTTTGACCCCTATTGAGCAGGAAATTGAAAATGATAGATAGACTTGGCTTGAGAGAGTCAAATTTCACCTTGAGAAGTTTCTACGAAAGGCCAACTGAGACAATTGGATGATCAGACACATGGCCTATCATTACAAGACCCGAAACAAAATTTGCAACATGAGGGTCAAGAAAATGAAATCTAGGCTAAGGTGGGCCCTAAAGGGTAAAAAAGAGGAGGATAGGCTCAGGTTGCTTGTCGAAGCTTCCTTTTCTCATCAAGATGCTTGATGGTGGTGCTGCTCACCAATTTTGGACAGGTTTTGAGAAATTTTTGTCATTTTCAAATTCTGAAAATTGCACACACAGGAAAACTGCCTAGAAGCGCAGCGCCACCACTGTTGCAATTTTCCTAGGGGAACCTAATGAGGAAATGGCTTGAATTTTTGGATTTAGAGTAGTGAGGACATGAACCCTAGCGACTTTCAAAGTTTTTGGGGCAGAACTGGTTCATCAAAAGGTCAAAAAACACCCTAAAAATGATCCTTCTGCCACTTTTTGGACACACAGAAGCAATCTTGGGAGAATCAAGTTTTTAGTGGTCAAATGAGCTCCAAACGTAGAAATTATAGGTGTTCAGGAAAGTACACTTGATTTCGTTTCCAATGTGCTATCATGGGCTCAATTTGGATGTCGAGAAGGTCTCCAGAAGGGACCTTAAAGTGGCACTGCGCGTTGGGCCAGTGGTGCTGCACTGTTTTTCATGGATTCTCTCTCATTGTGAATGTTTTACCTATGTAAATGATGCCATGGCTTGTAAATATGATGGATAAATAGTAATAGAAGGTAGATTCATTGCTTTAGGAGTTATTTTGAGCTCAAATGAATCATTTTTTCACTTTTAGAGGCAAGTTGTTGAGATGCCTATATTCTTGTTTTCTTGTTCAGTGTTGGTTAGATTAGCTCCCCATCTTGGGGATTCGACCCCTGAGGATGGGAGGAGGTTGAAACAATGTCTATATATTCTTCTTCTTCCTCATTGCAAATGGTTGGACTCAGCTAGATGCTCAGACCTTGATTGTACACCTTTTGTAAGCAGTTTGGCAAGAGATTAATAGGAATTGCAACTATTTTTATGGGATCCATGTGGTATGAGTTTTAGTATAGTTTCTTCTTATGTGATCATATGTTAATGTGTTTTATGTATTCCATTCATCATTTCATTTCTTCTAGTTGAATGTTTTCAAGTTGATAGGTAGAATTCATTATATCAATGCTCTGCCTTGGGAAACCATTCATCATTTCATGTTTTCTGCAGTCTAGGAAGGATCCATGGTTTTCACATGCCCTTCTTAGCTTCTCACCAGTCTAAAACATCTCATCCCATCAAGCCCTTGAGTGCTAAAGCCTATGCCTACCTTGCCCCATTGAACACCCTGCAATTCTGACCTAGTTCCCTAGACCTAAACTGTCCAGCTCCTCCTGATCCGGCAAAACCCCTTCAAAATGCAATAAAAACTTCGTGCTAATATACCTACCGTAAAATCCTTTATCTAATCCATTCATCTTGGCTAAGATTCTTACAGAGAGAGCCCTCTCCCAGCCTAGTAGGTCTAGCTACTTGGCTAAGTGTGGTTTTTGGTTACCCTGGCATTGCCTTCCTTCAGCTTGAGGTTCAATCCAGGTGATAACATAGTGGCGACCATACTGGGGATATGAGAGAAAGGTTTCGTATTCCCTAGGAAAGATCATCAAAATTCAGATACGGATCTCGATGGTGAATAGTGGTCAAATGCATGTGAAGGCTTAAATCATTCACCTGGCGAATCTAGTGTCGAAAAATCCCAAGGTTTAGAATTTTTATGGAAACTCCACTTTTCAAGACCCAATAGCCTGAAGAATTTCTTGGTGAATTCGTTGTTATCAAAATGGATTCGCTTGCTCGAAGATATGCTCCCATGAGCCAATATCACATTCCAGGTTTCCCAAATAAAATTCCTAAGGTAGATTGGCAAAGGAATTTGCCTATGTTTAAAGTTGATGATGTGAATGATGTTGCTTTACATCTGGTTAGATTTCACATGCATACTCGCAAGTTGAAGGTTTATTTTCCTGAAGATTGCTTGATGAAGATATTTATGGCCACTCTGGAATGTGAAGCCCGATCTTGGTATGAAATTTTGCTGCCTGCTTGTATTTTCTGTTTAAAGGATTTTCATACCATGTTCTCTGAAAGGTATAAAGAATCTTGTCCATCCTTAATATTAGTTCAGAACTGTTGTAAACATACTTATAGTTTTATTGAAATCTTGAGAAAGTTTATGAAGATGATGACTTCATGGACAATGAGATCATGGAAGCCTTGTATGAAAATCCATTTCAGTAGCATAAAGAGAGCTTAGAGGATACTTATCAAAATGCTCAGGAAAATTTGCAGCAGGTTCAAGATCTTAGTACAATTGAAAATGATGGAAGACAAGGTCTTATTCAGATATACTCATAGCAGAAGATAGTATGCAGGGAACTCAAGTTCCAATTTCAGATTGTGATAAAGTCAAGTTGGCTATTTCAAATCTAGATTTAGGTCGTGATGATGAAGAGTACCTTGTTGTGAATCCCATGAAGGAGAGCTTTGTTGTTGAGATCATCTCGAATGAAGAAGACAAAGTTATTGGCCAAAGTGTTCTCATTTCATTAGAATGAAGCCTTCACGAGGAGGTAATCTAGTCCTTTTATGAAACAAAAGATGAGGTCTTTGTTCAAGTAAGTGAAAAATCTTCTTTTGATAACTCAGTGGTAAATGATAGAAGTTTTATTTTTGAGTTTCAAGAACTATCTGAAGTTTTCCCTCGTATGACTGATGAGTGCGATAACAAACATGACAATCTGGTTTCCATATCATATGAAGATGATCAACAATGTATTCAAATTTTAGAAGACCGGGGAATTGAGGACTGTCATTTAGATTTTTCTTCTCATATTTCATGTTTTGAATTGTTATTTCAAGAAGACAATTATTGTTTTAGCAAAAGAAAACAAAAGGTACTATCTCCTTTGTCTGAAGATGAGATAGAGCAAATCCTGAAAGGTCATGTTACAACCCAAGCTAATGCAAGTCTGCAGTGTTCACATATTCAAGAAGGTGTTAGTGAAGCTTCTTCCACTTTTGAAAATGAGGACAGTCTTGAAATTAGATTTATAGATCAGTGAAAAAATATTGTTTTCTTTCATGAAGCTGATAGGGTTGTCATGTTTGATAATCTTGAAGAATGTTTTTTGTTTAAGAATGACTTAGACTATGAAATTGACGAGTATGAGCCTCAGAGAGAGAGTATGCAAAAAATTGAGTCAGAATTTCTCATGCTCGAGGAATTTACAGCCAACACTCAAATATAAGAAGCTTATACTTCTTTATGCCTTCTTATCAATCAGAAACCAGCTATTTTTTCAGATCAGAATGAAGGGAGTACTTGTATTTTTACTGCTGGATCTCACAACAAGCTAGTGCTTCAGGATTTTCAAGATCCCTTCGACATTATTTTGCAAGCATTAGAGAAGATGAATGTTTCCTGCTTCATTTGCATAAGCCTTGGTTTTAGTTGTTATTGTGAGTTGCCTACATGTACATCGTTCTACCTGCTTGAGGAAAGTGAGAGAAAAATTTCATTGAGTAGCCATCTGCTGGATTGGTTACATTGGAAGAAGGTTCACCTCACATGATTGTACATACTTCTTCAGTAGGCAGGTGGTTGTCATGAGTATTTGAAGCCCCTCAAATCTCAATGGTCTGCTACCAATTAATAATTTTTGTAAGTGCTTGTTTCAACTAAGTCTTGAGTTATTTTTTCAGTCAAGTTTAGAGTCGGTTGTGAGTCAGTCTTCAGTTTGTATTGAGTCATTTTTCTTATTTTAGTCTTTTTGGTTTTGACCACATTGCCCAATGTATGAGGCACTTGGTCTACAATGTTCTCGACACCTCCAAGTAGCTGTCATCCCCAATAAGGCCAATGTTAGTGTCAGTATCTGCATACTTCCATCAGGGATCAAAATTCGCTCTTTGCATTTTCATTTTAGGGGTTCCATACTGAAAATTTTGCATCATTCCATTAGGTCATGACATACCGATCCACTGATGATTTTCCTCTCTTCAGAAAATCTAAATTTTTCCCTCATAGAGTATACTTGCTGATCCTTCTTCAGGTTGTCTTCAGTTATGGTTTTATGATCAATCTGTAGTCATCATTTCATTAGGTCATAGGGCATGATTTCATTAGGTCTTAGGGTTTCACCACCAAGGTCAAAAGTTTGATGTTAAAAGGTAAATGAAGGTTAGCAAGGGTATGAGGATGACTGATAAAACAAGCATGATGATTTGTAAGTCATAAGCTACTGAGTTATTATTTGTTTTAACCTAATGTAATTTTCACCTCAAAAACATGTTTTGAGATGAAAACAGAGTATTTTAATTTTATTTGTATTTCATATGTAATTTTAAGTTCCTATATGTAATAATGGATCTCAGCTGCACTAGAGAATTTCTCCTCGCTTCAAGACAAACAAACATTGCAAAATTCAAGTCAAATTGAGCATTTATTCACCTGAAAAGATACATGAAGAAACGACATTAAAATAGAGTTTTGAAAGAATAAGAAACATTAGAGAAGAGCCATCAAACCTTAGGGAATTGCAGGCTTTTCAATTGGCTGTTTCATGTTCTAGATATCTTAGCTGCTATGAGTTTTGTGATCAAGTAGAGAGAGTACAATACCACCTGAAGCTCACCAGACTCTTTGTAGCTCATCTTCAGAAAAAAAAAAGTCACTCTTGCTAGGGTGACATCCATAGTCTCACCTTCCATCATTTCAGATGCAACTAGGATTCCTAATGTTGGTGAGAAGTGGTACAAAGCCCAAGACCTAGATGAACAGTACTATGAGCCTGATATCAAACCCCAGTACAGAAATGAGGTGAAGAGACTATTCCCTTTCATATTTCTTGAAAACAAGTATGTACCCATGATGAAAATCATCACGAAATATTTCACTTGTGAGTGCAGATTCTCTAGGCTATACACATATCACATTAGGCTTCTCATGCATTTTACTAGGGTGAGGATGTTGAACCTCCCTTATTTCTTGTTCAGGAACATTGAGAAGATGGCTCATTTTGTGCAGAGGAAGCCATACCCTCAGCAAATGAGCAGTCTTTATCATTACTCTCTAATCAAGATCATTGTTCTCCATAATCTTAGTCTCCTCGACATCTCTTGGGAGACATTTATTGCTCATGACATATTCAAAGGTCATCAAATTCCTTCACCAGTGTCTCAAGAAGTAGTAGGACCTTCTAGATAAGTGAAAACAAATGAGGAGGCCAAGGAGACAAGAACTAATGAAGTGTCTATTTATATGATATATCAGAGGGGCACAAGAATATTGTTTGCTGTAGATAGGCAAGTGTTTTCTACATAGGATGTGGAAGGGACCTTGCCTTCTTCATCAACTCATAGGCAAATGCTAGCTCCACAGGATATGGAAGGGGCTTTGCATTCTTCATCGACATAGTAGGTACAGGTGCAACAGCTGCACAAAGGCAAGGAGAAGATGTCAGAGCAAAGTCTTAGTGATGAGCCGAAGTAGCACTATACTCGTCATGGAGTTGAAATCATTGACTTAGAGCCTCAGGATGAAGAAACCATCAAAGACATCATCATACGGAAAAGGGAGGCTCAAGTGCAAGCTTTGGCAGACAATTTGGAGAGGGCTAAGTATGTCATCACATACTTGGAGCAAGAAAACGAACAATTTAATGACATATGAGTCCTCATGGAGCTAGAAGTGCTCAGGGCAAAATGACAAAGTGGCAAAGAAACACAAGTCACTTTGACCCCTACTGAGCAGGAAATTGAAAATGATAAAGAGACTTGGCTTGAGAGAGTCAACTTACACCTTGAGAAGTTGCTACTGAAGGCCAAGGAAGACAATCAGATGAACAGAAACATGGCCTATCATTACAAGACCTGAAACAAAATTTGCAACATGAGGGTCAAGAAAATGAAATCTAGGCTAAGGCAGGCCCTAAAGGGAAAAAAAGAGAAGGATAGGCTTAGGTTGCTTGTTGAAGCTTCCTTGGCTCATCAATATGCTTGATGATGGTGCTTCTCACCAATTTTAGATATATTTTGAGCAATTTTTGTCATTTGCAAATTTTGAAAATTGCACACACAGGAAAACTGCCTAGAAGAGTAGTGCCACTGGCGCCGCGCTTTTCCTAGGGGCACCCAATGAGGAAATGGATTCCATTTTTGGATTCAGAGCAATGAGGACATGCACGCTAGCAAGTTTCAAAGTTTTTGGGGTAAAAATGGTTCACCAAATGGTCAAAAAGCACCCTAAAAATGACCTCTCTACCACTTTTTGGACACACAAAAGTAGTCTTGGGAGAATCAAGTTTTGAGGGGTCAAATGAGCTCCAAATGTAGAAATTTTAAGTGTTCTGGAAAGTAGAATTGAAGAAATTTCCAATGAGCTATCATGGGATTAGCTTGGATGCTAGGAAGGTCTCCAAAAGGGACTAGAAAGTGGCACTACGCGTTGGGCCAGTGGCATTGCACGTTGGGCAATTTTGCTCAGGATGATCATTTTCTGAATTTTTTACTATTTTTCATGGATTCTCTCTCATGGTGGATAATTTACCTATGTAAATGATGTCATGGCTTGTAAATATGATGGATAAATAGTAATAGAAGCTAGATTCATTGCTTTACGAGTTATTTTGAGCTCAAATGAATCAGTTTTTCACTTTTAGAGGCAAGTTCTTAAGATGCCTATATTCTTGTTTTCTTGTTTAGTGTTGGTTAGATTAGCTCCTCATCTTCGGGATTCAACCCATGAGGATGGGAGGAGGTTGAAACAATGTCTATATCTTCTTCTTCTTCCTCATTGTAAAGGTTTGGACTCAGCTGGATGCTAAGACCTTGATTGTACACCTTTTGTAAGCAGTTTGGGAGTAGATTAATAGGAATTGCAGCTATTTTTATAGGATCCATGTGGTATGAGTTTTAGTACAGTTTATTATTATGTGATCATATGTTATTGTGTCTTATGTATTCCATTCATCATTTCATTGCTTCTAGTTGAATGTTTTCAAGTTGATAAGTAGAATTCAGTATATCAATGCTCTGCCTTGGGAAACAATTCATCATTTCATGTTTTCTGTAGTCTAGGAAGGATCCATGGTTTTCACATGCCCTTCTTAGCTTCTCAATAGTATAAAACATCTCATCCCATCAAGCCCTTGAGTGTTAAAGCCCATGCCTACCTTGCCCCATTGAACACCCTGCAATTCCGACCTAGTTCCCTAGACCTAAACTGTCCAACTCCTCGTAATCCAGATTAACTCCTTCAAAATCCAATCAAAACTTTGTGCTATTATACCTAGCCTAAAATCCTTTACCTGATCCAGTCATCTTGGCTGAGATCCTTACGAAGAGAGCCCTTTCCCGACCTAGTAGGGCTAGCTACTTGGCTAAGCATGGTTTGTGGTTACCCTGGCATTGCCTTTCTTCCGCCTGAGGTTAAATCCAGGTGATAACACTCCAGGAATCTACAAGGACGTATGAAGCTATAAACTACACTCCCCAAAGAATAGGAAAAAAAGGTAAGGGGGTTGTGCTATGGAAACAAGAGGTGCGCTAGAAGGAGTTGTGCCATGGAGGATGGTGTCGTGCAACAAGGTCCAAAAAATAGTCATTGGGTGCAATGTAGTTGATTGGATGACGAAAATATCATTAGGAGGAGTGGGTAGGCTTCATTTATGGCATAAATCTTTGGCAATATACCGCCAAAGATGCCTTTATGATTAGAAATTGGAGGAAATGGTCGGATTTGAATTTGAAATCGCCTATAAATCTGGCATGTTGGCCTACATTACAACACTTTGCTTTCAGAGAATTTGCTGCCAGAGAAATTACTGTATGTTTATGAACCGAGAAAATTGGGAAGATAATATTAAGAATTTGGGGCTGAGTAATGTACTTGAAACCTACCAAAAGGCCTTTGTAGACAACATGATAGACACTAACCCCTTAGAGGCCGCAAGTTCTGAAGCTGCTGTCTCCGAAGCCACGACACCTAAAATCACATCAGTGATGGAAGCTATGTCATTTGCGCCTACGGCACCGATGTCGCGTAGGTCTATAACACTTGCTGCTAAGGAGAAACAAAAGAAACCACAGTCCAATTCGGTGAGGCAATCACCGAGGAAGAACCCTATGGATATCCCGCAAAACAAGAAGATGGAGAAATCCAAACAGCCGCATGAACCCCTACATCTTGACAAAGAAGAGATCTGTGAAGGTGTTCAGGAGTTGGAAACTGAGGAGGAGGGTGAGCCTATCAATAGGCTCCTGAAGTGTATCCCCCCACAGTAAGGCAAAGCGAAGTGATGAGCCCCAAAAATGGATGATTATTTGGGCTCATTCAACCTCCTAATTTGACTTAATCCACCATTCTCATTAGTTTATTGCATGTTTTTTATTATATTTATGTTAATAGAGTGAATTTGGTTAGTCATTATGCCAACAAGTCTAATGGGTGCTTTGTGTAGCCTTTTTGGTCAACTTGGAGACAAAATTGAAGGTCTTAATGAGCACTTGGCAGCCAAATTCGTGGGAGAACAAGCTAGAGGATTTGTAGGAAGGTGTCCCCCTCATTTATGGGCCCTTACCTCGAATTCTCCACCATCAGCTCGGAGTTCAAAGGCCACCAAATCAATGAGCACAAGGGCAGCCAAGCAAGTCAAGTAGGACTGCTGTTAACTACAAGTCTTGGGCAGCCAAGTCCCTAAATTTTAGGAGGACTGTTGGGTCCTCAAATTGTATAAATAAGAAGGCTTAGGGCCTCATTTGGGGTTAGCTAGTTGGTAGTCATTTTTGTAGCTAGTTAGTCAATTTGGTTTTTTGCTCTTTGTAAGCCAGTTTTGGCATGATGTTAGACTCATGATTATTTAATAAAGGCAGGCAGCTTTGGATCCAATTCTGAGTTTTTAAGAGAGCAATAGACCTCCTCTTCCTTGTACTGTTACTTGTTTTCTTTTCAGCACTTTATTTCTTTGTTTTGATATGCATTTAGAATTTACAGTTTGCTGATTTGATTTCTTTTATGTGATTGAGTAGGATTAGTTTACAGTTCAAGTGCTTTTAGTTGTTTAGATTAGAGTAGGAGGATTGTAATTCATTAGAGTCAAAAAAGGGTTGATAGTGCACTCGCTGCCATCGTTGTTTAGAGATTGGGGTGTGGGCTGTACCAACCACCAAAAAACGCAGTCTTATGCTTTCATGCAAGCTGCCACATAGTTATTTTAATTATAGATCCATGCATGCACTCTTTCTCCACTTTAGTTCTCTGTTCCTGAGCCATCACAAGCCTCATTTCCATCCTACCTATTCACCCATACACTTCCTCCACTCCTCCATCACCCAAAACTCCAACCACAGACCTTCCTGTAGAAATCCCGAGACTTCCTGTAGGATCCCCTGCAGACATCCTGTAGAAGCCTACAAACTCGGTTGCTGAGCATCTGAACGTGTGGAACTTCTGTGGGACGATGTTAGAGATCCCCTGGAACCTCTCCTAGCTCCCCTGACCTTTCCCAAGCTTTCCTTCCTTTCGCACCACCTCTGCACAACCAAACCCTAATAAGAAACAAAATCATCATCACTCCAACCATTTAAGCAAAAATACAAAAACATGTTCTTTTCAATGAAAGTAGTTTAAGTTCATGCATTTCACATCATTAGAAGTAATGGCATCATTTCCAGATACTTGCACTCCACCCATTGCATCCTAGAGGTTAAGCTAGTCAGATTAGGGTTTACTAGGGTTTCCATGTTTTGGTTGGCTTTCAGTTCGTTTTTGCAAAATAGATTAATTTCCTCTGAGATAGCCTTCGTCCATCATTTAGCAAGCTTCTTCTGAGAGCATATATAAGTTGGCTTGAGCCCTAGCGGACTTGTGCCAGCTGACCAAGTGACAGCTGCGACAAGAGCTAGTACTTGTGCATACAGCACCGTCGCTTCCAAGTTTGTACGAACTACCAGGTTGATAAAATTAGAGATAGGAAGCTCCAGGAGTTGTAGCATTATTGCTACAATATTGGAGCCCACCACCAAGGTCCCAAAATATTTAGATTCCAGAAAGTTTATGGTCTCTACGCCATTGTTGTCGAAAAAGGTGGTATTTGAAGGCGTGCTCATAAGGCACATCCCTGCACTTAAAATGGAAGACTGGGATCTTGTTGATCACAAGAAAATTCGCAGTTAGCACCAAACAAGTATTTGACCATGATATATTATGAAGAGATAAGAGTCACGTGACTGGAGCATATGAAGTTGGTCGCGGGGTTGGAGAAGGTTGGATTGTTGAATATGCTAAGGGTACCGCATTTCAGCAGAACCACTATCAACATGGTGTGCGTATGCCAATTTCTCATGTTGGTTCATGATGGGTGTCTCTGGCTGGGAGAACCCATCCCCATTACAGATATGTTGATCCACCGCATCACAAGGTTTCCCTATCAAGGGGTGGATCTAGCCGAGGAGTTTGGAGGCAAGAGTAAGGAAAAGAAACTCGTGAATAGAATAAAGAGTGAGTTTAGCTTAGTAAATAAGTCACATGGATATTCCATCCACTCCATCACAGATAAGGCGATGCATTTTTCCGCTCAAATTTTGGCTAGCAAGGTCATGAGAAAGTGTCGTGCGGATGAGGTTTCGGCGCTAGTCATTTCACTGGTTGCACAATGCGTGAAGGCGGTCCAGTACAATTGGGCACAATATCTGTGTATGGAGTTTTTGTTGAATTGTCGTGAAGCACAGGATGATGGCAAGGCATTCCACTGTGCCTGACTGTTGTTGTTGATTTCCCTAGTTGCGTGGAGACTGCCAAAGGATAGTCAGTTCCCTCCACAGGATGACAACTTATCTAAGGCCACAAAGTTCGCTTTGCTATGGGCAACAAAGGACCCTGAAAGGGTCATGGAGATGAAGTTGTTCTAGGTGCTAGTAGAAATAGAGCTATACACTGTGATCATCCAGAAGTTGAGGATGTCACCAACCCTGTTTGAGAAATTGGAGGCATACGTGGAGTTCAAGGTGGATTTTCACAACATGTCTATCTGTGCGCACCAAGATCTGAAAAAGGTTTGGTACAAGTTACCATATTTATTCAATGAGGCAGATGTGCAAGAAATCATGGGGAAATCGCTAGGGGAGTGGCTGCACCCCACAGATCTCTATGCAGGAATAATCAAGGGCAGAGAGAGTTCCTCCGTGTAGAATATGACAACACAAAAAAAGAAAGAAGTTGAATAGGCTGCAGCTCGAGAGAAAGCAGGATAGAAAAGAAGGAATCTGCTTCTAAGGAGAAGCTGCTGACAAGGAGCGTGCTGCGAACGAGGCCACAATGGTGGTTAATGAGTTAGCTTCTCAACACTCTAAGGACGGGGAGGATTCTGACATTGAACGAGGTGGGGGCGAGGAGCAGAGCACTCCCTTTAAATTGTAGAAGCAGACTAAGGAGACCACTTCCAGGCCTAGAAAGAAGCAGAAATATGAAAAGCACTCACATGTGTATCAAATGGTCCTCACTAAGGGAGACTTGGATGATATCAGAGACAACGTCTATGACACAACGACAAAGCTATGGACACAATTTGAGCAACAATACCAAGAGGCACTAGGGAACATGCAGAAGGATCTGTGCCAGTTGCAGATTCAAACAGGTCGACTTTAGGTGAACGTGGGACAGGCGAGCAAGATTCAAGTGAGCCTGCAGCAAGCGAGCACAACTGTGCTAGAAATAGATAGGAATCTCGACCTCAAAGTCATTCCATTACTAGAGGGATGACTACACACAGAGGCAGATGAAGAAAACACATAGCTCGACCAAATCAAGGATGTGGGTGTCAACTTAGCCGCGTTGCCTATTCAGACCCTCCACGCACTTCATCAAGGGGTATCAAACGAGCTCAGGATTAGGGAGTAGCGCACACTATCCATTTTCAGTGAGGTAAATATGAACAATGAGCAGATCTTCACCAGAAAGGCTCAGGTGCCGAAGCAAAAGGAAAAACTAGTCACATGAAGCAATTACAAAGCCATGTAAGACGCTGCCAAAACTTCACATTCCAAAGGATGAAGTAGCAAAAGTGAAGATTCGAAAGTTGGCTGCCGCAATCATAGAATCGAAGGATGAGATCGCCCAAGTAACATTTGAGTTCCAAATGAAGATCTCAGACCTGCAGTTGAAATTGCAGCCAACCACTCCACTAGAAGTCTAGGAGCGGCACAGAGAAGCCATCATGGAGAGCATGGCCACTTTGGATGCAGCAGTCACAAGCCACACATTGATCTTAGAATAAGCAATGGAACTATGGATGACTCTACAGGAGGACCCAAACCTGCATAAACTTGGCACAAATATCTAGGAGATGCAACAAAATTTTGATGAACTCAGGGTAATTGCGTGCACTTTGGTGCCAGACCAATGCCTCACTTGATTGTAAGAAGGAAAATAGTTGCAATCACAAATTGAAGAGCTACAGAGAAAAGAGGTTGTCTTAAAGGCCAAAATATAACCATGGACAGAGGAGGCAAGCCAACTTACTCTGTCACTACAAGAGAAGTTGAAGATACTCCAGCAGACGCAAGGAACGATACACCTCGATGGAAGGCCTGACTATAGAATATCTAGTAGAGGAAGTGCAACAAGTTTTGGTGTAGGGTTCTACTGACATAGAGGTGTTGAAGATGGAGTTCAACAACCTCTGCAATAAGATAGATGTGCCAGCTAAGTGACTTGAGGGTGAGTCACCCAATTTGTGTTGGGGGCCAGTTGGGAATGAGTCCCTAAGTCAATTGAGTAAACTTTGAGTAAATTTTGTAGTTTCTTTTTGTAACAAATTTAAATTCTCCGCGAAATGTGGAAGCAGAGCATGAAGCTAGTAGAAGTCAAATGGACTTTAGTCCCTTATTTGGGTAGGTGATAGAGTTTCTTTGAGACTCGCCCGATGCTATAAATAGATGAGTCATAGCGACTCTAAGGAGGAATAAATTAATGAAGAATCATTGTAAGGGAAAGGTGCTAAGGCAGGACAGGTTTGTTTCTTGTACTTATGCGAAAGGGGAAGGCTCCTGCTGCTGAGTGCGCCGAGGCCTTGGTAAGTCCAGAGGTTGAGTGCGCGGGCCCCTGCAGCTAAGTGTGCAGGGATCAGAAGTATGTAATTGAATGCTTATACTTATTAAAGAGTGTTTTGGACCGAAATTGATGCATCTATGTCTTATTATTTACTTATGCTAAGTTCATGTATCTTCACTCTGTGATATGTTTTATATGAATTAATGCTCATTTATTACGTGAAACTAGTGGATCTATAATCTTTTTGCATGTTAAGAGTAGTTACATACCTTTGCGAAGATACGAAATTCGTTTAGATAGATTTACAGTAGCTATCTGTTCGAAAGGGTTAGAGCTGCATGAAGGTAGATCTAAGCCATAAAACCTACAGGAACACATCACACATGCCTCTAGATGCAGAAACTTGGTTCTAGCATCCCCCAATACTACTTAGGGTGAAATTACAACCTGTGCTACGTGAGCTATGGCTGAAAGGGCCAACAGTTAGGGTTTTTTGGTTGGCGCAGTTAACGTTGAACCTGGGTCAGGCCCCATCAAGCCAACACTTCATGAACTCGCTCTATTGCATGACATCGACCCATGAAAATATGATGGTGAAAGAGGTCTAAAGCTTCGAAGTTTCAATGATCATAATATTGTAGGGATAGTGGTTGGTTCCCTATTGAAACAACATATATCTAATATCAGAATTAGCATGTCCCCAAGCCATTCCTTGTCCATACACTTCCATTGACATCGTTCAGGAAATTCATTTCAACCATTAATAAAATAGACAACAACCTCAATAGGGTATGCAAGAAGGAATTGAGTTGGACTCTTGACCTACGCTGGAAACAATATGGTACACAAAGCATTGAGGTGTTCATGCCCAAAACAGAGACATAGGAAAGCCCTGTGATATCACGCGAGTGACACAACACTAGGCATTGGTTTCTAGAAATCAGAAGCCCTGCGCCATTAATGGTAGCCCTTTGAGAAGGCCACATGGGAACATGGACACCTCAATAGTCGCTAACATGATTGGAGTAATATTAAGTAGGCCACTTTGAAAGAAAGTTGAATTATGCGATTTAGAAGTTTCCTATCGCCACATTCCAAAGACATAAATGAAAACCCATTGCAGGATTCGTTAAGGACCACAACCATAGCATTAAGGCCAATCGTTCTTCTAAACAGGCATGTTGTATGACTGTAAGGGAAGCGTGTCTTGGTTCCAACAATACGATAGATGTGATGGCACTGTGTATATTCAACTGTCTACAAAACATGCATGCTATAGATTTTGGATCCATAGGATCAATTTCAAATGGCAGTTTTGAATGCAAGGTATGCAAAAATGGGTGAAAGACGAGGTTCCAGAAAAGGGACGTATCACTGGAACGTCATGTTAACTAGACATGCTGCAAAGTCATAGGAGATGATTCTCAGGGATGAAAGCTCTAAATGCGACCTGTGACCATGCTACCTCTCTAAGTCGCAAGATCACAGTTTTAGAGCCTCAAACAAGCGCCAACAAGATGAGACTATGATATAAGCAACCATGTGACCCCAATGAGTCTAACATCCATTAAAGTCATCGAATCACATCCCAGCCTGAGGCCAAAAGGTGCGACTTGCCCTCAACGTGACTCTGTGACCTCTCCCAAGTTGCTTGATCGCAAGCTCATGCTTGAGGAGATTCATACTGGATTCGACTTTCTCTCAATGTAATTATGCGACCAATCCCAAGTCACTTGGTTTTAAAATTGGACCTAAAAGAGATGAAAGTTAGAGCGATCCGTCACCTTCAACAATTGTGTAGCCACACAAGATCCACTTGTCGATGTATCTTCAAGGAGGAAAAATATAACTAGGAATCAATGCACTGAGTGATCATCTAAGCCTTAATGCAACACACATAATTGATTTATGGAATTATATGACATGAAGGGAGTATAAGGACATGCTAATTCAAGTCGCATGAAATATCTACATTAGAAGCATTTTGTCAAGCGTCATTTTCCCCAGGAGCATGAATTAATTCGTCGAATGAAAAAAGGCAACATTGGTGCCCATGAACAATCACCGAGACTACCATATATCATTGATGATAATAATTTCTCTAAATGGTCCTTGTTTCCACTACAGCACCAAGTCTGTCTTACTATTTAGATAAGAGATCGAAGGATACAAATTCAAGGAGGAATTTGAGATGGTTCATGACTTCAATAAAAAGAAAAGCATCCACTCACCTCAAAAAACATGGCAATAACGATGGGTGTTGATGATGGGTGTAGGCTTAAGAAGCAAGCTCGCCAACCCCAGGTTTCTTAGATACATTGTTCATCCACGAATACTTTTCAGGTAGTGCAAGGTTTGAATGTTTGCAAAGGGTCGTATTATTCAACGACAATGGCCAAGGAATTTGACTTGACACCGTTGCAAATGTTTAAAAAAAAATGCAATGCAAAAATGCCCAACATGTGGGTGAGGATGAAAAAGGAGCATGAAAGATAGTATTGCAATAATAATCTGACCACTCAGGGAGAGCAACCATTGGTGCCACCTCGATCCCACGACATGGAGCAGAGCAATGCACAAATTTGTGACCATGAAATCGCAAGGAATTTCAAGGCTAAGAATTCTTGTTCATTATTAATTGTGATATTTATTTCTTATATTTCATCATAATAATTTTGTCTTGATGCTTAATTAATGATTGTGTACATGTGTAGGACCGAAGCTGCAAAGGTAGATCCCTGCCATTTATGTAGACACTTAAGCTGAATTGGTTGCTAAAATGACCCAAGGGATTGATGTTGCAGGAATGCATGATCCTGGCCAACAACAGATATTGAAGTCAAGCTAGCTCCAAGGAAAAAGGAAGGTAGCAAGATGTTGGTCTATGTGTAAGATTTAGGATGTATCATGAAGCTTGCATAACAAGCTAGGTGGTCCCTTGCAAGCTCCAAGAACTTCTCAATAAACTCCAAGGCACATCACTAGAGGATTGATGAATGCAAGCGAAGCAGAGTGGTAGGAAAACAAGACAGTTCCAGGACCAAGCACCCTCATCGTTGCGACATACGAGCAACAAGCATTCTAGGGTTTCTGATGACCCCCTACATACTCCCCTCTCTCTCCTTCATCGTAATGTAAATATTTTCATCCATTATATCAATAGTTATGTTAAGACTGATGTGGTCATGTAACAATCATTTTGGCCTGAGAAAGAAATGGGTAAACTCAAGAGTCATGAGGGTAGCCGAAAGGGTATGAGGGAAGGCCAGAGGTCATGGTAGGTGAATAGTCACCTCATCTCTATAAATTTTCCCTCAGCCCTCATCACCAAGGGACTTTAGCATTTGAGTTGAGGCTAGGACTAGATAGTGGATTTATACTTGAGAGCTAGAGCCACACAGCTCTTGGTAGCTATTGAAGTGGTTTTGAAGTGGGGCTAGGGTTTTGGCATTAGGAAATGGTATGAGAAGCACATGTTCCACTATTTGGTTTTTACCAATTGCACGATATGTATTCAATGTTGCAACAACATTAATAAGATGATCTTTATCTTTGGCACTGATTCCCATCATTACTCATGGTGGTTGTATTAGTTGTCTGATATTTCACTATATTTGTATGTGAGCTTTCATACATGCAATATGTTATGGATTGGTACATAGTGGTTGCATGTATGTTATGCTTTTGAATCCATGTTTACTTGTTCCTCTCCATGTCAGTGACCTATTTTGAACTACTTTGCAATTAAATTTTGGCATGTTTCTTGTTTAGTGTATGTCTGATTGGGTTTTAGCTGATTGATCCCTCCCATGGCATATTTCTTCTTATTTTTGTTGAGACTTGTTTGCACCTCTTTCTGCAATTTGTCATTCTTGGGCTGATTTTATTTCATTTCCTGAGCATTTCATTCTTGTTCCCACTCTAACACTTTCTCGTTTGATAACCAAGAGCGGAAACATCCATGGTGGTAGCCGAGCCCACATACCGGATGGGACTCCTATCCCAAACGGTGTGAGGTCTAATTGGGACTTCGCACTAGGGATACACCCTAGTAGTTGGAAATACATTTTGTACCATCAAAAAGCTGTTAATTCTTTTGATCTCATCATTCTACTATTCCTTGGCCTGCACCCAGTGTTCAATATGGACCGCCTTCGGCCATCTTTTCTGCCATTAGTGAACACATCCGACATTCCAAACAACTCACACCAACAGAGTTAATACTAGACTGTATGGAATATTCCAAAATTGATTGGATCATGGAAACACAAATCAAGAACACTCGCCAATAGAGGATTCAACTATATCAATTTGTCAAAGAAGGCAAACTCCTTCACCAGGGACTAGGTTCAACAAAAATTTCCTCATCTCATGGGGGCTCTACACACAATGGGGACCATTTATTCCTAAGGAGGGAGGAATTATCCAGGTGAATATTAGGCGCCACCTGCCTATTCCACCTATACCTTTAGTCAGTTTCATCGGTTTCCTTCTTTATAGCAACATTTACTATTTTTAGCAGTTTTTCGGGTCCTGAACTTCTGAAGCAGTTTTGACCTTCTAAACGATGTTTTTTTAGGTCCGCAGAAGGCCCCAAGCCATATGTAGGGTCTTGCAACATATCCTGTAGTACTCGGAGAGATATTTCCAATGAGGTATTGTACACACCAAACAAAGATAATATGACCAAGTTACGACCCAGGGAAGTTGGATGCCAAACTAACCCCAATGGGGCCCACAAACTCTTAGTGTTCCATCTCTTGTGGTTATGATTTTGTTTGTTTAGGTTTTTCCCTTGTTGTTCAATAATAAAAAGGCCCTTGAGCCTCATTTTGACATAGTTCAGAGGAATTTAGCCGCCACATCATTTTTAAGAGATAAGCTACCATCACCTGAGCTAGTTTATTTCCACTCTGTTTGTAAGCATATTTTAGTTTGATATTAATGAAATGAAGTGTTATTTCTACTGCATCCCTCTATTTATGGTTACATATGCATTTTTTTGTGTTCCTGTTTAAGTTCAGATCAAAGACTTTGGGAAGTGGATATGTTATTGTTCAAGCCTTGGAATCTCTCCTCTCGATATGTTAGTTCATGGCCTTTGATGCTAGAGGAAGATCAAGCGACTTAACTATGGGTTTTAACTAAAAAACGATTAATATTTATGAATCATGGGGTTTGGATTTGGTTTTGGGCACGAATATTGTCTCATTCGATCTAGTAAAGGATTTGATGGTCATCAACATATATGGTCTGCACTAGGATAGGATGACTTTTTGGGATACTCTTTTTAATCAGTCATTCATGAAAGAGGATAATCTTATGGTTGGAGGGGATTAAACTTTTCTATTGGGGCCTAAAAAATATGGGGTACTTCAGCCCATCCTGATCCCCTATCCAAATAATTTTCCCACAAATTAGAGGAGAAACATCCATGTAGTGTGGATCTGATAAGGGATAAGCCTACATGGAGAAATAAGAGGACCGGTGAGGCTAGGAATGTAAGAAGGATTGATATATTTTTAATGGCTGAAAATTTGTTGGGCTGGATCCCTTTGTTTCACCAATGGATTGGTATGGCAGGGGAATCTGATCATTACCCCATATATTTGGAGATGAAGGGGGATCAAAGCAAGATAGGAATCCCTTTCAAATTTAGTTCATCTTGGATAAAAGATGCATCTTTTCGTGATTAGGTAGCTAAGAATTGTACTTCATTCAATTGAGAAGGGGTGGAGTTAGTTGTGTTCAAATTTGTAAAGAACCTAAATAAGGTGAAACATGTGACGATCACTTGGTCCTCCTAGAAAATAAAGAGGGAGGAGGAGGATATAAAGGCCACTATGGTGGAACTGAAGAGACCAGAAACCCCTAAAGGGGAGGGCTATTCATATGATGAATCTAAGAAGAGGGCTATAAAACTTGAATCATCTAAAAGAATAATTCTAGAGGAAAAGGAGGAAATATGGTGTTTTAAAATTTGTGCAATTTGGATCAAGAGTGGTGATGAATATAAAAAAAAAAATTCGTAGTATGCAAAGGTAAAAAAAAAAAAAATACCACCTGGGCCCTAGAAAACCCTGGGGAAATCTTGAAGGTGGTCAAGCCACATATTTTTCTAAAGTTGCTGCTATGGGAAAAATAATTTTAGTAACTTGTACCAGGATCCTTCTAAAGTGACAATTACATAGGTCATATCTGTAGCCAGGTTTTTCTCCATATTTGTAAAGAATGAAGAAAATCAAAGCCTAGTGGAACCTATCTCGGAGGAAGAGTTAAAAAAAGTCCTCCATAGAATCCAAAGGGAAAAAATCTTGGGTCTTGATGGATTCTCAGTGGATTTATTCATTGAATTGTATGATATTATTGGACCCAATCTTTTGAGAGTGGTGGAAGAATCTAGGACCACTAGAAGAATACATGATCCTTTTAATTCTACTTTTATAACATTAATCTCCAAATCTCAACCCCCATCATCATTTAATTATTTTTGATCCATCTCACTCTGCAATTACATATATAAGGTTATTTCCAAAATCATTGAAAATAGGTTGAAGCTGACCCTATCAATGAATTTATCAAAGGAACAATTTTCTTTTTTGGAAGATTGACATATTCATGATGCCATTGGGGTGGCACAAGAAGAGCATCATAGCCTCAAGATAAAGAAGCTTAAATGGTTGGTCATTAAGATTTATCTCTCCAAGGCATATGACAGATTCAATTAGATATATCTCCATCTTCTAATGACCCACCTAGGTTTTGATGTTTCATTTATTAGCTGGGCCATGAGTTGTATTACTTATGTTTCTTTCTTTGTTCTCATAAATGGTTTAGTGACATCCTTTTTCCATGCTCAACGAGGTTTTCATTAGGGATGTCCACTCTTTCAATTTTTGTTTTTGCTAGTTGTCGAAGGCCTCAATAGGCTCATATTGGAAGCCCAAAGGAGGGGGGACTTAAGGGGTGTTGTTGTGGCTAAGGATCTATTCATTATGCATCTTCTATTTGTGAATGAAATTTTACTTTTATGTGATGGAATGCGGCGGGACCTAACATCTACAAAGGAGGTTCTCATTCTGTTTGAAAAATACACTACCATGTCAGTAAACCACCATAAATCATCTCTTTCACCTCTCGATTTATCAAGGGATGAATTTATAAATGCTCATAATCTCCTTCGTTTTCAATCGAACACTTTTAATGAAGGGCTCAAATTCCTGGGTTTTCACCTAAAGCACAATGACTATAGGAAACTGGATTGGATTTGGCTCCTTGCAAAGATTGAATAAAGGTTAAAAGGATGGAGCTTTAGGTTGTTGTCTACAACTGGTAGATTGTTTCTCACAAAATTTGTGCTTGAAGATATCCTGGTGTTTTGGTCTTCTCTATCATGGATTCCAAAAGGCATTCTAAATTATGTGCATAGAATCTACTATAGAAATATTTGGGCAGGGAAAAAGGAAGGAAAGATTTTCTCATGGGTCAAAAGGGACAAAATATCCCTACCAAAGGATTTAGAGGTATGGGATCTTAAGAATATTAATTATTTGCAAAGGCTTTGATGGCAAAAGTTGGGTGGAGATTGATATCCACAAATAGTCTTTAGATAGAAGTCGTTCACATGAAATACATCCATCCCTCAACCATTGAATATTGGATTTGGTCTTTGGATAACAAGTAGCCTAATGTATCAATAATATGGAAGGGTACGATTCATTATTTTTATGTGATTGAAAAACACCTAGTGTGGAAGGTAGGGAATAATGAAAGGGTAAGGATAAAAAATAGATCCCTGGGTTGGTAGTGGAGTAAATTTATGGCCACCTCCTGAACTTAGTGATATTTTACACACAAATGGGAGGTTTATACAGACTTAGATTATTTATCACAATTATAATTCCATGTGGGCACAGGGGTAGTCCTATGGATATCAATTACATCTTCCTCGGGAGTTTATGGAACAATGGTGTTAATTCATAGTATCTCTCAACTTTTCTCATGTACACCTAAGGGAAAGAGAAGAATCATTTGTTTAGGCACATTCTCCCACCAAAGAATATACCCCAAAATTGGGTTATTCTTTTCTTATTGATGACAAAAATCTAGACAACCTTTCCTGGTGGTGGAAGAAGTTATGGAAAATAGAATGTCTAGCAAAATCCCATCTCTTCTAGTGCTGCATTCTGGAAAAAAAATCCCAATAGGGGACAATCTAAATAAGAGAAGTATCATCAGTCCATGCTAGTTCCCTTTATGTAAGAAATGTGATGAATAAGTTAGTCACCTTTTCCTTTCTTAACTCTTTGCACTGGCAGTGTGGTAATCTGTTAGAACTTCGTTGGGTATCACAATCCTATGGCAAGGTGCATCCTATTTTGAGGCTTAGGAGGACTAATGGAATATTGCAAACACAAAAAAGAACTATTTGTTTCCTCCTCTCATCTTGTGGGGAATCTGGCATGTTAGGAATGTTGAAGTTTTATAGGATAAAACAAACATCCCTAAGAGAGTGGTTGCCCAAATAATTATCATTTTATCCTTGATCTTTGATTATGTTTCTACCTTTTGGAATCATAACATTAGTGAGGAAGCCATTGATCAGACTTTCCCATGGGAACACTTTGAAAATGGTTCCCTTGTGGGAAGGGCATGGGAGGGAGGGTTTGTCCTATTTCTAAATCAAGAAAAAAATATCAAATTAAAGAGTGGGATAGGAAAGTGAACAAATATTTTATGTGAACTCATGAGCCTTAAATTGATACTACAATTTGCTATTGAAAAGGGAGTTCAATTTGTTAAAGCAATCTTTTGACTATATCACTTTTGCCACATTTACAGTGAAGGAAACACAAAAGTTGATACCTTATCTAAAGAAAGCACTCCTTAGATCATGAGAACATGGAAAATTGCAGAGCACATAAATGGACAGGTGTATGAATACTAGCATCGACCCTTCATATAGGGCATTCAAATGGACCCTTAATATTGTTGTTATGTTTATCTTTTGGCACATATCTCTATATATGTTATATGTTTTGAATAATTTATTTGTTATGAGAACCATTTTTTGTATTTATGTTATATTTATGCCGACTCCCCTTCTTGCCCCTCTATCATTCTTATGCACCGTCGGATTATATGTTAGACGATTGAGAAAAGCTGAACTGTTCAATCACAAAAAATAGTTATGAATTCCTTGCAGGTAGCTCTTCAATGTAGTTGTCGAAAAGGGGAAACTGAAGGAAGCATACGTTTCACCAAAGGTGATTACCAAGAAGGGATACGACGGAGCCAAGGCCAACATCTGGTCCTACGGAGTCATATTGTTCGTGCTCCTGGCGGGCTACTTGCCTTTCCACGATGCGAATCTGATAGTGATGTATAAGAAGATCTAAAAGGGATTTCAAATGCCTGCCCTGGTTGTTGGGTTGTGTTATATTCTTTCCACGACTAGCCCAAGAAATTAACCGGGGGGTTAGAGAGGGGGGGCGGAGCCGCCCCTTCGTTGCACCGATTGTGTAGTGGGGGGGTCACAAGAGGTTTGAGGTGTACCTGTAACCCCACTTTATGGGGTCCAAGGCATGGCCTTGGAAAATTTTGGTTTTGGACCCTATGTTAGGTTGGGTGGACCCACCTATGGTTTTGTGCATGATTTTTGCACATGTTTTTGGACACTATGGTTTTCGGTCCATGGTATTGGACATGATGGTTTTCAGTCCATGGTATTGGATGCTTCGACATGTATAAATATGTATTATAACATTGAAAGGAACATAATGAAAAATCAAGCTGGTAGTCCTGGTTTTGGGATCCAAGGGAAAATCTCTGTGTATATGTGTTTTATTTGTTATGCTCTCGCATTATTTATTTTCTGTGTATTAGAATTCGTATGTAGGTAATTTCTGTACGGGGTTAAAACCTACACTAGTTTTCCTCTGGTTTAGCTCTGAAGTCTGGCATCTGGTTGTGCGGCTGCTAGACCCTAACTCTCTGATGAGGATCATTTTTCCGCAGGTCATGGAGGTTTCTTGGTTCTGTCGGGGCTTCAAGGGCATGTAGGTTGACAACAATGTAGAGATACAAAAATCTGTGAGCTCTGAGAAGGTCTCTTGGTGTAGAGATACAATGGGCGTTTTAGAGCTAGAAAAATTACTAAACTCTCTTGTGGCCCCATGTGGAAAGAAAACAACAAGTGGGAGAATTTTGGGTTGTGTTATATTCTTTCGACGACTAGCCCACGTAGTTAACTGGGGGGTTAGAGGGGGGGCGGAGCCACCCCTTCGTTGCACCGATTGTGTAGCGGGGGGGAGTCACAGGGGGTTTGAGGTGTACCTGTAACCCCAATTTATGGGGTCCGAGGAAACGCCCCAGAAAATTTTGGTTTTGGACCCTATGTTAGGTTGGGCGGACCCACCTATGGTTTTGTGCATGATTTTCGCACATGTTTTTGGACGCGATGGTTTTCGGTCCATGGTATTGGACGTGATGGTTTTCGGTCCATGGTATTGGATGCTTCGACATGTATAAATATGTATTATAAAATTGAAAGGAACATAATGAAAAATCTAGCTGGTAGTCCCGGTTTTGGGATCCACAGGAAAATCCCTGTGTATATGTGTTTTATGTGTTATGCTCTTGCATTGTTTATTTATTGTGTATTAGAATTCATATGCAGGTAATTTTTGTACGAGGTTAAAACCTACATTTGGTATCAGAGGAGTTTTGGCTTCAACAGGACGCCTTTGTTGCTAAGGGGTTTCGCTCGGGGCTGTGGTAGACCTTGTTCAGTGGGAGATCTACAAGATCGATTCTAGTGGTGAAAGAATATGGTGAGCAGTGGAAAGATAGAGATCAAAAAATTTAATGGTCATAGTTTTGAGTTGTGGAAACTCAAGATGGAGGATATGTTGGTGGATAAAGATCAGTGGATCACGGTAGATCTAGGTACTAAACCAATGGGATTGTCCGATGAAGAATGGAAGAAGTTGGATCAGAAGGCAAAGAGCACAATATGGTTGTGTGTCTCAGATTCAGTATTGTTGTACGTATCAAGGGAAGCTACGACGAAGGCTTTGTGGGACAAGTTAGGGACTTTGTACCAATCTAAGTCTCTGGTGAATAAACTGTTCCTGTGGAAAAAGTCGTATAACCTGAGGATGAAAGATGTAGACTCGATGACAGAGCATCTGAACACATTTAATACTGTGGTAAATCAGTTAGCATCTGTTGATATTAAAATTTCAGATGAAGATAAGTGCATCAATTTGTTGTGTTCTCTACCAGATTCGTGGGATATTCTGGTTATTGCAATAGGTAGCAATGCAACTACCATGCAGTTTGATGAAATAGTCTCAACCTTGCTGATGGAGGAGATGAGACAGAAAAATATGGAGAGCCATAATGGTGATGCCTTGTCTGTACGAGGACGGTCCAAGAATAGAAACAAAAATAAGTCATCGAGTGGGAGATCTAAATCTAGAGGAAGATCTAAATCTCCTTCTGTAGAGGCGAAAACCACCTCAGATGAAGGTGGGGATTTGTACTTGGCTTCTTTAAGTACACATGTAGATCATGAGGCATGGTTGATTGACTCAAGCACATCCATTCACTTCACTCCCCATAGAGGGTGGTTCTCCGATTATGAGAAATATGATGGTGGTGATGTATTATTGGGGGATGATAAGAAGGCTAGAATCGTTGGTCGTGGAAAAATAAAGTTGAAGTTGCAAGGTGGAAGGGTTAGAACACTTCTGGGTGTTCTACATATTCCTGCATTAGCTAGAAATCTGATTTCTGTAAGCAAGATGGATGATGCAGGTGTAAAAATGGTGTTCGAGAAGGATACCTGCAAAATGGTTCGGGGAGCACTAGTATTGATGCAGGGAGTTCGGATTGGAATTTTGTACAAGCTACAAGGTAGCACGGTTGTTGATGGGTGCAATAGTTCTGTGGTTCCTGAAAGTGGAGCAGAAAATCTAGTGGTCTTTGGAGAGAAGACCATGCTATGGCATCAAAGGCTTGGACATATTGGAGAGAAAGGCCTTCAAATACTTCATGGTAAAGGTATGGTAGAAGGTATGAGTAATAGCTCTTTGGATTTTGATTTTTGTGAAAATTGTGTATATGGGAAGCAGAATCGGGTGAGTTTCCCCTCTGGTGGTAAGAGGGAAAAACAGATATTAGAGCTTGTGCACAGTGATGTGTTTGGACTTGTGAAGGTTCCATCACTAGGTAAGTATGTGTACTATGTATCATTTCTAGATGACTTCTCAAGGAATACATGGATACATTTCCTTAAGAAGAAATCTGAACTCTTTGATAGGTTTAAAGAATTTAAGGCTCTCGTGGAAAATCATACAGAGAAGAAGATAAAGGTGCTGAGGACAAATAATGGTGGAGAGTTTTGCAGCAAGGAATTTTAAGAATTCTATAAGAAGTGTGGTATAGCACAATAGAATAATACTCCATATACACCTCAGCAAAATGGAGTTGCAAAAAGAATGAACAAGACGTTGATGGAATGGGCAAGAAGCATGCTCAGTGGTACCGGGTTAGGACTGGAATTCTGGGTAGAGGCGGTGGATACTACATGTTACCTGATCAATAGGTCACCTTCATCAGCATTGGAGGATAAGACTCCACAAGAGGTATGGACTGGTAAGAAACCCTCTCTTTCACATCTAAGGGTATTTGAATGTGATGCATATGTACATGTTCCAGAAGAGAAACGAACCAAGTTGGAAAGTAAATCTGAAAAATGCATCTTTATTGGGTATAAGGATGGTTTAAAGGGTTATAAGCTTTGAAACCCAGTAACAAGGAAGGTTGTGTACAACCGAGATGTGGTGTTCAGAGAGGTGAAATATGTTATTAAACATGAAGTCCAACCAAAGGAACCTGAGAAGATAGAGTTTGAGCTAAAGGAGGAAGAATCAGACTCTACAACAGAGGAGGAATTAGAAGATGAAGAGCCACAAACTCTGGCTATGAGAAGATCAGTTCGAGAAAAAAGGCAACTAGAAAGGTATAGTCCATCTGCTTTCTGTTCAAATTTTACTTTGTCTGTTACTGATGACGATCCCAGAACTGTGAAGGAAGTAGTGGATTCAGAGGATGGAAAACTTTGGAAAGAGGCCATGGTTGATGAAATGGTATCTTTGCACAAAAATGAGGTTTGGGATCTGGTGGAGTTGTTGGCTGGAAGGAAACCCATTGGCAGCAAATGGGTGTTCAAAAAGAAGACAAATGGAGAAGGAAAAGTGGAGAAATAAAAAGCTTGGTCGGTAGCAAAAGTTTATTCCCAGGTGTGGAGAATTGATTTTGGTGATATTTTTTCTCCTGTTGCCAAGGTAACTTCTATTAGATTACTCTTATTTGTTGTTGTTGCTTTTGATTTTGAGGTAGAACAGATGGATGTGAAGACAACATTTCTTCAATGGGATCTAGAAGATGAAATCTGCATGAAACAATCTGAAGGCTTTGTGGTGAAGGGTAAGAAAGAACTGGTATGCAAGTTAAAGAAATCTTTTTATGGGTTAAAATAGTCACCAAGGATGTGGTATCAGAAATTTGATACATTTATATGGGGGCTTGGCTTCACCAGAAGAAAAGCAGATCACTGTGTGTATTTTAAATTAATTGGTGACCATGTTATTTATCTGGTCTTGTATGTGGATGATATGTTGCTGGTTGGAAATGACAAAGAAATTATTCAGGATTTGAAGACCCAATTGTCCTCCAAATTCAACATGAAAGATCTTGGTGTTGAAAACTATATTTTGGGCATGGGAATTAAAAGAGATCGGGCAAAGAGGAAGCTCTGGTTAAACCAGAGTAAGTATGTCGAGACAATACTGTAGAGGTTTAATATGCAGGATAGTAAATTGGTGAAGGTTCCTATTCTTGTAGGTGTGAGGTTATCTGATGAACAATGTCTGAAGACACAAGAATAGGAAGAGGACATGTCTCGTGTTCCATATGCAAGTGCAGTCGGTAGCTTGATGTATGCAATGGTCTGTACTAGACTAGACATTGCACATGTAGTGGGAGTATTGAGCAGGTTTATGTCAAAACCAAGAAAGGAGCATTGGACATAAGTGAAGCGGGTTTTCAGGTATTTGCGTGGCACTAGTAACTATGGTTTGTGCTACCAAGGAAGACCAGGATTGGATAGAGTGTTGGATATTTGTGGCTTTGTTGATGCAAACTAGGCTGGAGATCTGGATCAGAGAAGATCTACAAGTGGGTATGTGTTTAACCTATTTGGAGGTGCATTTAGTTGGATGAGTAAGAAACAATCTGTCATGGCACTTTCAAATACAGAGGCAGAATACATGGCAGCCACTCATGCAAGTAAGGAAGTAGTTTGGTTGTAGAGATTGTGTTCAAGTATGGGGTTAGTACAGGAAGCTATAAGGATAGACTGTGACAACCAAAGTGCAATTTTCTTGGCAAAGAACCCCACATATCATTCAAAGAAAAAGCACATCGATGTTCAGTATCACTTTGTGAGGGATATGATAGAAGAAAAAAGGTGTTGCTGGTAAAGGTGGACACTTTGAAGAATACTGCAGATGCATTGACAAAATCTATGAGCTCTGAGAAGTTCTCTTGGTGTAGAGATAGAATGGGCATTTCAGGGCTGGAAAAATGACTAAGCTCTCTTGTAGCCCCCTGTGGAAAGAAAACAACAAGTGGGAGAATGTTGGGTTGTGTTATATTCTTTCCACGACTAGCCCACATAGTTAACCGAGGGGTTAGAGGGGGGGTGGAGCCACCCCTTCGTTGCGCCGATTGTGTAGCGGGTGGGTCACAAGGGGTTTGAGGTGTACCCGTAACCCCATTTTATGGGGTCCGGGGTAGCGCCCTGGAAAATTTTGGTTTTGGACCCTATGTTAGGTTGGGCACACTCACCTATGGTTTTGTGCATGATTTTCATACATGTTTTTGGATGCGATGGTTTTCGGTCCATGGTATTGGATGCTTTGGCATGTATAAATATGTATTATAACATTGAAAGGAACATAATGAAAAACCAAGCTAGTAGTCCCGGTTTTGGGATCCAGGGGAAAATCTCTGTGTATATGTGTTTTATGTGTTATGCTCTCGCATTGTTTATTTTCTGTGCATTAGAATTTGTATGCAGGTAATTTATGTACGGGGTTAAAACCTACACTGGTTTCCCTCTGGTTTACCTCTGAAGTTCGACGTTTAGTTGCCAAACTGCTATACCGTAACCCTCTTATGAGGATCACTATTCTGCAGGTCATGGAGGTTTCTTGGTTATGTCGAGGCTTTAAGTGCCCGTAGGCTGACAACGATGTTGATGTCAGAAAACTCGAAGACGTTGGCTTGATCTTCCCCTCCCCCAAGTCGACCTGCTGGAACGTTGACCTGCCTAAACACCTTCAACATAATTTCCCTCTCGCTAGGGTTCAATCCCTCTCGGGCCTGTTCAAGGATGATGTGGATCAACAACTTACTAGAAAAAGGGAGAATGATCCAGATACGACAATCCAACTCTCAAGAAAATTTCACGTCAAACAGAGTAAGGTACTTTCGTAACGCTTCTCAAGATTACATAAAATTGTGCTTTGGGGATGAATCCTGCTTCCTACTTGTAGAGTCCAAGGTGATGTAAAACATGGAAAGCATATAAAAAAAATTCATTCTTGCTTTGGTGCCACATGATGGACCAACATATTTTTTTCTTTAAAATGCATATGTTGTGGCTGGAAAATGGAATGATGCAGCAAAAATAAGGAGAACAATGAAAATCATGTCCTTGAAGAAGGAACCCACATGCAGTTGGATCGAAGTTAAGGATCAGGAGGAGTGTTGCCAATCAATTATATTCAGGAAAGTGACTGAAATCTAAATATTTATTATATTATTACATTGCAAATAAACGTTTATTTCTTGCAAGGGAGTGTTGTTTTAAAAATTGTTGAGATGGAAACTAATCAATGACTGGTAGGCATCAAACTTATGTTGAATATGTAGGCAACAGTATATTCTACAAAGAATTTTGATGTATTTGTTTCCTTTCTCAGCAATGTCCATAGGAATGTGTGACTTCATCTATGAGGACATTAGTGAATGTGGTTTTCGTTGATGCATCCAATTAGGCGTGGACGATATAGCTTGCTATGAGAAGCCTCTGCTACAATCTGAATTAGTGCATATTTCAAATTCAAATAGTCATCCAAAGTATTGTAAATTTGATGAGAGATTCTTGCATAAGCTTTCACTTAAAAAGGCTTGGATGTCTGCACTGAAACTGTGTGGGTGCTATTTTTTTTAGGGCAAGGGGAAGGAGGGGAATTATATGCACCATGATTGTATAGAATTGAAAAATTATTCTGGTTCAATTATCCTTTCACAATGAGAAAAGCTAGGAACCATTGTGAGTCCATATTTGGAAATTTTGGTACTCTGTTCCATATTTGCTTAATTTTTTGTACTCTGTGCTACCAGATTGTGGTCTAGCCCAAGTAGTAAAGTGATTGGTCTTCCATTAAGTTAGATGATGCTGAGTGTAAATTCTGAGTGACTTTTACTATAGATGTGCCCCTCACAACCTTGCATCTTAGCTAAAAATAATCTATAAAAATCATTCTCCAAACTAAAAACAAATAAAATATATACCTCTATATAATCGTGGTACTCTGTAATCCTTATAGGCAATATAAGGCAACTGAAGTGGGGGCATCTAAAAGAGTTGCACAAAGAGATAAAACTATGTGAAGCTGCTCTACTCTATGGAGACATGAATACCATTTCACTAGGCCAAGGCCTTGAGGTTGGTCATTCAATTGAATATTTTTCTGTAACAAGATTAATACATTATGACATTGCAAATAAACATTTATTTCTTGCAAGGGAGTGTCGTTTTAAAAGCTTTTGAGATGGACCCCTTTGTTTTTTTCTTTTTCCCTAGATTCACTCTTTTTCTCTGCTATTTCTCATCCTTTTTCATAGCCATGGCCATTGGAAAGAAGGAAGGGGAAACCAAATTTGGTGATAAAGAAAACATTTTTGATAGTGAAAATGCCAATAAAATGTTAGAGTTGGTAAAGGGTGAATGCTTGATAGACATGTTCACTAGACCATTAACTCGTAGAGGAGTAGCTTGGCTACTCATGCAGCTGTGGGTAGGTTACGATTCTTTTTCATAGAAGGAAGTTCCATATCCTATAGTGAAGGGTGCTGAAGAATTTAAATCTGCACTTGGAATCTATGAAGCAACTAATTGCAAGCTTAAGCAAACAAATTCATGTATGGCTAGTTGATGAAGGTTGTCATTACTTCAATTTTACAAGTAGATATTATAGTATCACACCACTATGTCTGTATGGTGAATATTCTTGGTCATGCTAGATAGTTGGAAGAGGCAATGGATCTTATCAATAAAATATCATTTCAGTATTGTGATTTGGGGATGAATCTTGCTTCCTACTTGTAGAGTCCAAGGTGATGTAAAACATGGAAAGCATATAAAAAAATTCATTCTTGCTTTGGTGCCACATGATGGACCAACATATTTTCTGCTTTAAAATGCCTATGTTGTGGCTGGAAAATGGAATGATGCAGCAAAAATAAGGAGAACAATGAAAAACACGTCCCTGAAGAAGGAACCCACATGCAGTTGGATTGAAGTTAAGGAGCAAGAGGAGTGCTGCCAATCAATTATATTCAAGAAAGTGACTGAAACCTAAATATTTATTATACCTCGGCAATGATGGTGGTTCCTTGATAAATTGTACAAGACCATTCAAAGAAGCTTCCCTTGACCTTAAAATCAGCGTGAGCATTATTTCCCAAATATACCTTTAGAGAAGGCCTCAACTGAAACAGTGTGGACCTCCGTGCAGTGAAAATCATATTTTATGGCCTGGTTCCCTCGCCTCGGTATGCTTCCCACGTGTCGTGAAGGCTCAACAACTGCCATGAGATAAATCATTAAAGAGAAAACAACAATCAGACTCACAGATGCCATAATAATTTTTGGAAAATAATAGTGTTTGTGAATTTTCATTAATACATTATTACATTGCAAATAAACGTTTATTTCTTGCAAGGGAGTGTCGTTTTAAAAGCTGTTGAGATGGAAACTAATCAGTCATATGGTAGGCATCAAACTTATGCTGAATATCTAGGCAACAATATATTCTACAAAGAATTCTAGTGTACTGTGTATTTACGCCTCATCTGCACACAAGTTATTCATGAGAATTATGTTTTATGTCTGTGTTTTCATATATATGTGAACCAGACAAAACAGGGTATTATACCTCGGCAATGACGGTGGTTCCTTGATAAATTGTACAAGACCGTTCAAAGAAGCTTCCCTTGACCTTAAAATCAGCGTGAGCATTATTGCCCAAATATACCTTCAGAGAAGGCCTCAACTGAAACAGTGTGGACCTCCGTGCAGTGAAAATCAGATTTATGGCCTGGTTCTCTCGCCTCGGTATGCTTCCCACGTGTCGTGAAGGCTCAACAACTACCATGAGATAAATCATTAAAGAGAACAACAATCAGACTCACGGATGCCATAATAATTTTTGGAAAATAATAGTGTTTGTGAATTTTCATCTTGACCTGAGTTTTTCAAAGTTTGCAAGGTTCAATTCCCTCGAGGTTTTTCAGGATGAGCAGGGCTCAATTTCGGTACAATATTTTTCCTGTTCTTGGAGACATTTTCAGGATTAGCAAGGTTCAATTACGATGCAACCTTTTTTATGCTCTTGGAGGCAAAGTTCATGTTAAGGTACTGGTAGAATCTGAAACTGTTCACTAGTAAACGTGGTATTCAAACAGGTAAATAGAAAGATTATATTAAATGTTCTAATAACCTGTAGAATCATAATCCATTTCTATTTCAGCAACTTTAAAATTTTCAATCAAAACACTATATTCTACAAAGCATTCTGGTGTATGTGTTGCCTTTCTCAGCAATGTCCACAGGAAGCAGGATGCGACTGTGCAATTCAATGGAGAATCTTATAATCTACCTGCTTGCTCTGTCAATGTCTTGCCAGACTGCAAAAATGTGATCTATAATGCTGTGAAGTTTAGTGATATTTTATATTGATTGTCATCAGAATAGCTGAGGTGATGATAAAAGTTGTAGGGTTATATAGGAGGAGCTCTAATCAGATGTGTATATAATTTATAGGTTAGTATACAGACTTCCCTAATGGGAATGGAGCAGGTCAGCATGGAGTCCCTTCATCCTATTGCAACATCAAGTGGAGATACAGGAAAAGTATTTGTATACTGGTCATGGCATAAAGAAGATGTTGGAATATGGGGACAAGATAAATTCTCTGCTCGAGGCTTGTTAGAACAGCTAAGCACAATTTTAGATAAAAGTGATTAACTATGGTACACAATCAGGTATTGAGAACCTGTTATAATCTGTAATTGAGACGATAGGACTACTAATTCTGAAATTTGTTAGGATTTTGATTCCGTATTTTATCAATATAGTGTCAATATCCCTGAGGATGAACCCTTTTTAAAGAGTGGAAGCCAACCAATCCTGCATGTGGATAGTCGAGGACATACACTTCATGTGTTTGTGAATGGGAATTTCGCAGGTGAGTAAGATGTTTAATATTTTTGTATAATTTATAGGGCATTTGCCTATTTTTGGTTGATTTATCACAGGAAAGCTAATTTCTTAAATTTCTGTTATATCTGAACTGAATACTTTGATATAAGATTGGATTGATGGATGGGTTGGTTAAAATCAGAAAAGACTATAAACATGATGATGATGTTATGCAGGAACTCAGAGTGGAGATTATTTGAAATGGGGATTTACGTTTGAGAAGCCAATTATAACTTGGCAGATGAAATTACTACAAACAAACAAATATTTATCAGCCCTGAACATTAAGGTTTAAATCCTGTAAAGAACTGTAACAAGCTGTAATGAGAAAACAAAAATTACTTTCTTCAATACCTGCAATGAAGACTCAAGAATTACTTTAGTTAATATCTACAATTAAAGTTAGAACCAGAGTGTCCGACGCAGGATGTTGGGGTTAGAAAATTAAACTAATGGGTAAAATGCAATTCATTTATATTGCACATTGTTTGCAGTAATTTATATTGCACATTAAAGATGAGTTGTTCACTAAACATTGTCATTGACTGGGCAGACGAAATTACTGCAAACAAACAAATATTTATCAGCCCTGAACATTAAGGTTTAAATCTTGTACTATACTTCCTAGAAGAACGGGCATTCACATTTTTTATTCGAGCTTAGATGTGTACTACAAAAAAAAAGCAATTTACCCGTTGTCAATTTGGGCAATTGATTCAAACATTTCGATTTCTGGCACTTCCGCAGATTCAAATCCTTCAGGCTTCTTGGCACTCAACAATTCTTCAAGTTGAAACTCTTCTATAGAATGTGTGAATTACAACAGAATGTAGATCAACACAACTTTCGTCCAACTACATTTTATCAAAGTGGATCGAGGTTCCTCTTAGCAGGGAACGACTAGTTCTATTCAATAGAAATCTTAAATTTTCAAATGTGGCTTTTTATTTCTACACACTAACCTAGAGTAAATCCTCTTCACCTTATCTTTCTGAAGGTTATGTACCTCAAAGTTGTAACATATGCAATTATGAAGGTGTCCACTACAAACAGTATGTGGCAGGAGTCATGTTGGTCAGCACAATCCACTGCAAACGCATAACCTTATTTCTTTATAAATTATTGAATAACATTTTTGGTTAAATTTGTTATGTTATTGTTTTGAAACATAGAAATCTGAGTTCATTGTTTTAGTTTTTGCGGGGAATTGGAATTGTTCTTAGTGAAAATGGCCTAATGTATTAGAATAAATTGAAAAAACATATATATATTTTAAATAGAATGGAAATAAATTGAAAAGCAGTCAGAATTTATCGTTTGACACCAAAACAGAATTTGCATAATCATAAAACTTATTTCCTTCAATTTTTTTAACTGAATTTGATCTTTGTTTGGTCAAAGATATCACATCGCCCAAAAATCTCACAAGGCCCAACGACTTACTGGAAAAAGGGAGAATGATCCAGATACCAAAATCTAACTCAACATCATATAACAGATGATGAGGGAGTTTTTTAATGTTCCCCTTACTACTAAAGTCTTTCTATTAAGTTTTCCTCGTAAAATTAGACCAATTTCTAATGAACAAAAACTATTATCCATTGCATTGTGAATTAAGATGATATGAGATTACTTTTTTATGAAATGTTTGATTTAAATCATTTACTTATAAAGGTTCCAGAATCTTAATGAAGAGAATTTTCATAAATCCTTCACTTTGAAGATATCCTGGTTGGAATCTCCCTGAAACATAACATATGATAAAAAAGAAACACCAATAAAGAAACAAAATTGCATAAAATTTTGACTTCTTTCTTCTATGCTATTGTTTCTTATGTCATTGCCTTACGGCGTTTTCTTTGCAACATGTGGTGCAAATGCTAATTTTATAGTGGATGATGTATATCTTCAGACTCTTTTGATGTATACATATGAGGGATACACAATCCCAATTTTTGGCACGTCATGCCCAGTTTAGGATGATAGTTTTTCTTCAGTACACCTAGGAAAAAAATATTGAGTTATAATAAATTTTCTCACAATGAAAAAAATAATATATATACAAACTCTTTCTATTATACAATTTTACTTTAATATTTTAAAATATAAAATTTAATATATATATATATATATATATATATATATTTTGCAAATTTAATATATTATTATTAAATTATATATTAAAAAATTTAAAATTTAATATATATATGTTTTGCAAATTTAATATATTATGATTAAATTATATATTAAAGTTTTTATTTATGTTAAATAAAGTTTTATAATAAACATATATTTTAAATAGTACCCCATCTCAACATTTCATTAAAAAATCTACCTAATAAATGAAATTTTTGCTTAATTAAGCTTTCCATAATGACCGAAAAATTTACATAATAATTAGGATATTTATACCTAAATATGATGTATACCAGAAAATCCACGCCTTCTCCAACTCAGCGAAGGCACCGTATCGGGGAAATGGAATTTATTAAACTATAGAAAAGCGATCAAACTAAATTTCAATGAAGCTTAGAAGATTGTCACGTACGCTACAAAAGGGCAACGAGAGCAACTGCGCGAGAATATCTGGATATGAATGTTATAATAATGACATTTGTTTATTTAATGTAAACAGACGTGCTCACACTCCGCCTAAACTCAAATTCGGACTGATCAGTCCGAATATTCTCCATGAAATTATTGCTATTAATCTTTCCTCTATATATACATAAAATTCCATATCTGCGCATCTATTGAGGTCCAGCTAAAGAGGAAATCGAGTTAAAATCTTCCACAGATTGCTAATAGGCAGGAAGCATCTTCACTGCATGGCATTTGTCTGTAATGGATTTTAGGTCTTTCAGGTATTTAAAATTCTGGAATAATAAAAATGGAATACTATGCACTTTGTGCAAGAATCTGATGTTTCATATTCTGCAAGTATTGGCCCCCAAAAAAAACCAATTGTGGGTTATTGCATGATCCATTTCAGAATCCAAGGAACGAGTACATTAGAAAACCCAGTAACTGAAATGTATGTTAACCATGTTTAAGTTGAGAATTTCACTACTTTAATTCTTTTAGTATTTTCTTTTGTTGTTGTTGTAAATACAAAAGGATGGTGACAAGAAATAGGTATGGAAACTAAACATATTATCAATCTTAATTTCTATCTAAATCATTTATTATAATTTATGACAAGCAACTTAAATATTTAGACATCAAATTGATTGTTTGCTTGCCAGATCCAATTTTCAAGAGAGCTAGGGATGATATATTTATGGAAGACCACCTGTGTCCATAAGCTATATGATGAAATTAACATCCATCCACATTCTACTGCCAAGGATTTTGATAAAAGATGGAGGTTTTTCAAGCCCCATCCCCCCATAATCTTTGGCAAGACTATTCTTTCCAATTTAACCCATGGGAGAGTACTTGAGTCTTGTTTACCTCCCCAGAGGAAGTGTGAGCAAATTCTTTTGATTTTTTTCCAATGTACTTTTAGGGACCTAATCCACGGAAGCCTAGTATATCGGGATGGGTTCCAACACAAATTTGATGAGGACGAGATGACCCACTCTAGAGAGCCATATTGAAGAACCAACTGTTGATAAGTTTTTCCACCTTAGCAATGAACCAGAGCTAGTCAGATTTGTTGTAACAATTTGGTTTGAGTTGGAATCCAAGATACTTTAGTCCTTCCTGAAGAGGAGTAAGGGAAAAGGGAAGGAGTTGTAGAAGATGATGAGATTCAAATTCATTGAGATTATGACTTTGATATATTGGATTTTTTAGAATTAATCATCATCCTAGTAGATTTTCCATAAAGAGGCAGATACAAAGCAAGAGAGCTTATCTCCCTTGGCATACCATAGAAAAAAATAAGAATGACATCAACAAAGAGCAAGTGTGTAACATCTGGAGTACCCACAATAAGTGTGCCATGAAAATACACTCTTCTTTTAGCTTCAGAAAGGAGACAACTCATTACTTCAGCGACCAACAAAAATAAGAGGGGAGAGAGGGGTAACCATGCCCAAGGCCCCTTTAGGCATGAAAAAAGGGGGATATCAAGCCATTTATGAAGACATCGAAGGGAAATTTCTGGATGCAATTCATTACCTAGTTGATGAAGGTAATGTTCAATCCCACATGGGTGAGAAAAATCCTTAGATAAATCGAGTTGACTTAGTCAAAGGCTTTTGATAAGTTCATATTGATGGATGCTCCCTTCATATTTTGAGTTTTAATGTTATTCAATGCTTCTTCGGCCACCCATGGCTTCATGGATTTGTCTTCCTTCTGGGAAGGCGAATTGTTCCAGAGATATTGCTCTAGAAAGGATAGGCTTGAGTTCGAAGACTATGATTTTAGCAATAATCTTGAAAATGGTGTTGCACAAGGAGATGGGGTGGAAGTCAGAAAAAGAGAGGGGATGATCCAATTTGGGGATGAGAACGATGAATGTAGAATTGAAGACCATGATAATTTTTTCCTCCTTTATGGATTCTTCAATCTATAATTTTGACTAACAAGCACAAAATATCGATTTTTTATATGTTTTACATTAAAATGTCTATCATTATAATTTGTTTTATATGAAAATCACTTAAACATTAAATATTCTATTATATCATTTTTATTAAAAATATATATTTAATATACAGATTATTTTCAAAATTATATATATATATATATATATATATATATATTAACAATAATGTAATAAAATAACTATTTATGTGATGTGGAGATGCATAATTTCCTTTAAATAATATATGTCTCAATAAAGTACATTATCTTAATAATTTTTCTAAACAATATGTCTCTCAATCTTGTACATCTAGTACCTACTCTTGACCATCTTTACTACTGTGTGTTTCCAATGATTTCTCATGGAAAAAATCAAGTGGTAAATAACGTGTTTTTAAGAGTGTGACTTGGGTAGTGTTGTGACTAAAGGTTTGTACAAATAATTAATTTTATAAATTGGTAAACATGTGTCGCTCATCTATAACCATTAAATGCAAAATTATCTTTTTTTCCTCTGTACTATGGTTAATGTCAAGTATTCAATACTATTGAATTTATTGAAAATTCATTCTTTGTGATATTAGATATTGATTTATTGAAGGTGTTATTTTCATCCAGGTCCATCAATAACTAGTACTTCATTATTGCTTTATCATTATTATTTGTACTGCATAAATGTTAACATAGTATATGATATTATTTAACAATTTAATTGAAATCATGAGTAGAAAAAATGTACATGTTAAATTTAGCAGGGGCTTTCACAAAGCATGCTATAGTGTTGTTATAGTGCCGCGTGCTTCTCGCGCTATACTGTCGCACTCTGCTGTCTTGGCCTCGTTGTGTCTCTTCATTTGTCTTCACTGATCGACCTCTGATGAACTTAGTGCGAACCTACTCAGATCTTTCACGCTCTACGACCTTACATACAGATTCCTCACCTTTCAACAGTTTGGCGTCCCTTCAAACCTTTGGTGAACCCCTAATGAACTTCGAGTGAGGATTATGAGACAACTACTACACATCAAACGGCTTATAAAAGCGCACAGGTATTCAAATGTGGAAAATTCCTTCTCATATTATTTCTCAGAAATGGATATATATTACAGATTACAGAGAGTATTCCTTACATAGATAGACTATTGTTGCATTTTTTGGACTTTTGCTTTTCACTAAGGAATACGCATTACCGAAGGCTTCCTGGAAACAGACAGGCTCTGTCTAAGAATATACAAACTCGACTGGTATGCAGACTGACTTCAGACTTCTAATAAATCTGGCCACTTTAGGTTCTTACCAGTGCCAAGCACACTGATACATAGGCTTCTCAGATCTCTAAACTCTAAGACTCTAACACACTTTGAATGCCCATGCCTCAACAATGAGGCTTACTCTCAATTTATAAAAAATGAGAGGGGACAAACATTACTGTAGGGAATCAAAGAAAGAAACAGAATCATTGCTTTCGGGTAACACTGAGGTGACATCCGCATAAAGATTCTTGGTCCGGAAAAGTAAATACTATTCAAAAATCTACAGAAAATATGTTGTCTACAATGTTTACAAAGTGGATACTTTTGTCCAGCAAAGCCCACGAGAAAAGCTGGCCACAATTAAGTCCTTGTGACTGGACAACATTATTACAATAATGGATGCTTTTGTCGGTTAAGCCCATGAGAACCGTCAGAATACAGTAATGTCAGGGAATCTATGTTTTTTGTACAATAATTCATCCCATGCTTTGGTGAAAATCCTCCGAACAATCATAGGTTTCCCTAAAATGATTTGATGTTTCACCTTAGTTAATACAAGCCATTCATAATGGTGGGACATGTATTCTTTTAAAGTTTTATTCTCATCATGAAAAGGAGACCAATCTCCTGCCGTCATTTCTTTGACAGTTTTATAAGGTATGTGGAAGCAATCTGGGATGTTGTGTTCGAAACAAATATCACAGTGGAATCTGCAGTATGCTTCATGATAGAGTGGGTCCATTGCTATTCTGTTAACACCGTAGTCTGCCCACCATTTTGTAGCCAGTCGCACTGTTGATTTCTTTGCATTATCCCCGTTGTACTAAATTTTAATTTAGTATAATGGGTTTCTTCTTTGTCATCTACATTCAGAAAATCCCACCACAACTGTTTATATGCTAAGAAATCATATATTGTGTCTGGAAATATTATCTTGGGATATCCTCCTGGCCATAATGCAGAGGTCTGAGTAGGCATGAGCGATGCAAGATTTATGGTACGATTTATGCAGAAATATTTTTCATAAATCCCACGGTGGATACCTCCATGTGACCAGATTCTCGATATATCATGAAAATCTCTTTAAAGGGCATCTTCTGCATACAATGAATATCTTTTGGCTTTTTTGTAGATCATGTCATGAATCCATCTACTCCCTTTTGGGTACACCCTTCTTTCTGGTACAAGATGTTGAATGTCAGTATGCGCTTGCAAATTGGCATATAATACTTTTGTATTTCCCAACTGCCAGGTTGGCTTCCATTTGTCTCTGTATTCTTCCCAGTCCTGGTTGTCTGGTATTGTACGCCGGACCTCCTGTTTCTAGCTTTGGTCCCATTCTATAACAATGACCATTATATGTACTTGTGGCTGGATAAATTCTCTGCTGAGAAAATTTGGTAAACAGTTCTTTGTGCCCTTGATATGTTCAACTTGAAAGTCGAAGTTGGCGAAGAGTGCTTTCCACCTAGAAAATTTCGCCTCTCCTGGTTTATTGATATCCTTAGTTAAAACTTTCTGCAAAGCTGAAGCATCAGTTCGGAGCAAGCACTGTCTGTTTATTAAATGGACATCGAATTTGAACAATGTAAACTTTGAAACGGGAACTGATACTGTTACCCGTTTCGTAGAGATAGCAAAAAAATGACCCAATTTTCAAAAGTGGTGATGCAGAATACACATGTTTTTTTTAGAACATGGTTTTTGGAACTTTAATTTTTTTCATGTGCATTAAGTTTTAGAATGGTAGTGATTTTCATGCTGATTTTAAAAAGTGAGTATTCTGCATCACACCCTTTTTTTAAAAGACCTATTTTTTGACTTTTAATTTTCTAGTGTGTGAAATGTAAAAAATTATTTTCTAAATTTGATAGTTTTTGAAGTGGTCATTTTATTCATATTTTCTTATTCTCTATCTTATTTTTTTTTTTTGTGGGGTTTTTATTGTTTTGCGTTTTTAAATTAGAAAGTCGATAGTTTGAATTTTAGATAATCTATATATTTATACATCCTTAATTAATTTTTCAATCCACATGAAATAATTGTTTCTAAAAAACAACATTTTTTAACAATGGACATAAAAATAACCATTTTTAACATAAATATAACAAAAAAACTAAACGTTTTGATAATTTTTTGCTAGAATTAACATGTCAAAATCACAATTTTTATACAAAAATATTAACTAAAAATGGTCAAATAATAGTTTTTTTTATGAATTTCATGTCAAAAAAAATAATAATAACAACTTTTTTTTCAAAAAATAATAATTAACTTAAAAATCAATGTGAAAATCACAAATTACAAATATTGAACACATAACAACTTTAATTCATTGATTATTCTTTTCATGAAATGTCAGAGTCAAAACATTGCAAAGCTTGATTTCTAGGTATAACTTAAATTTAATCAACAATGTCACGCAATCCAAACTCTTCGTCCTCTAGAGTTTCATCATTGTCATCTTCCACAATATTTTATGCTTCCTTTTGCGCGATTTCCTCTTCTAATGGGTCTTTGATGTCTGCAAATCTCCCAATATATGTCTTTCCAAACATTCCATGTAATGGTGGTTGGGGTTCCTTTGCCTTTTTTTCCACACGTGATTCACTAAAGTCCCCTTTCCTCAACCCAATTTCTTACATTTCATCTGGAAGAAATTGAAGAGCATTAATTCTTTACTGAATGAAATTGCATTGTAATGGATCTTTCTCAATTGCAATGCAATTTCTTCCTTTTTGAAGGCAGCATGCTAGTGTTGTACCTAATTATCAAGCACAAAAAAATAATGAAGTAAATTAGTACAATGACATATTAATTAAAAAAAAGAACATATTGAAATTCAATTCCATGTGGCAAAACCTACCTGAGCCAGAAAATAAATCCAGAACCCAATCTCCTTCATTTGAACATATTTCTATAAGATAGTTAATCAATAATTGTGGTTTCTGATAAATGTTAACTATCTCTCCTTTCGTTTCTTTGTCTTCATATGTTAGTTTTCTCACAACAGCATCATAAGTCAATATTTGGCTATGACTCTTTCTCTCCACCCGATTAAAAATCATAGACATATGGCTATCATCTTTTGCCCAACTATCAATATGAATGAACTCACAGTCATTTATAAATTGTTGATCTTCATTGTTAAGAAGATTTGAATTTTGCCTGTAACATAAAATAGTAAAAGTTCAATTAACTTGTACATAAATGAATTTTTCAACATTAATCAAATATACCTTTAAACATCTTACCATGTAAGCTGCATCCTTGAATTTGTTTTCCCCTTGAAGCTTGACAATACCATTGCTAATTGTGTGTCTGAATGAAATGTCACAAATCTCCATAATGGTGATGACGTCACTTCCATAAATCCCGCCACCACTTTATTAAAAGCTTGATAAGTATAAGGGTCACTATCATAGTAAATGTTTGGAATATTGAAACCATGGGGAATATATGCAATAACCATGGCATAATCCCTTTTTGGTACGAGTTTAGCAATGTCTTCACAGTCGCCTTGTATTACTTGATATTGAATAGTGTCTAGCCCATTCCAAATGAAATGATTAAGAGTTGGATCAAGTTCAACATTCTTAATACGTTTCTTTCTCAGTCTTTCAATATTTATTTTTTCAATAAAAGTCTTGAAACTGTCTGGTGCTCCATTATCTTCTTTCCTCATCTTTTACCAAACAAACAAATGTATGTGTAAGTTTTAAATTAAAAATAGTACACAGATGATTAAAACTGAATGTATAAATCAAGTTACCTTTTTAAATGCAAGATAAAAAGATTTTAATGTTGATGTAGAACTTGAATCTGGATAGTTGCGTACAACATCATCCCAACTATCTTCATTCAACAGTTTAACCATTTGTTCCTGAATTTTCATGTAAACTTTGTGACTGCATAGATAAAGTAAGAAAAAGTTAATATAATGATATGTATAACAAATACTACCAATAACAACATGTTTTATTTAAAAGATAACTATAATCCTGGAAATAAGTAAAAATAATTCAGCAAACTTACTTTTGAAATTCTTCAGACATTTCTTCCAATGATAATTCCCCTGACCTCACACGAGATAATATTGTTTTGACAATTTTTTCATCTTTCACTCCTTGCATCGCCCTCCTAGGCGTGATGGTCATATCGTCTGGAAGTTGCTTCAGTTCAGGAGCTGATTTATTGTTGCTACATATCAATGGCTTAGACTTTTTGACCCTCTGGTTTTTAATGCCAATGTCTTCCCACATGCTAAAAATGTCATCAATCAAATTCCAAATATCTCCAGTTCTAAATGCCAATTGGAAAATGTTATCAACACCTCTGAATAAATCGCTATATCTGCTATCTTTTCCACCTTTTGAATTGGTTTTCTCTTCAATTTGATAGCCTATTTCCATACAACATTCCTTTCGGAAATCTGCAGTAATATTTATCTTATCCCCACCACATTTTTCTAGGAATTCACTATGAATAAATATAACCTTTTGGATCAAAGTCATAGACATCCTATATTCATTATCTGAATTATGATCCAATGCCACTAACTTTGCTTCTGTTTCATTTAAACCAGCATAAATGATACATTTCATTATTTCAAAATGTGGGTTATTAGGATATTCCTCCATCAATTGTCTTTGAGCTTCAACAGAATGGTTCCCCCCAAGCACATAATAATTGTATTCAAAACATTTTGAATTATCAAATGCTTCTTTGTTGGGAACTTGAAGTGGATCAACAAGAAGCACATAACTAACCACATGAGCATATGGATTGTACCTCATCAATGTCTTCAAGTTGTGAACATGCAGATGATGTGGCTTTCTGATTTTATATTGACATTGTCCTTCACTTTCCTTATAGGTTTGTCTGACATTTAACTGAAATGTATGACCACCATCAATTAAGTTTCTATTTGTCAAATTCTGTCGAATGGCATTTTGTTTTGTTTTGATTATGCCATCATCTAAATCAGCTCCTGGTGTAATGATTTCTCTGCTTTCTTTTGAAGTTTCACTAGGTTCTTGACTGCTGGTAATGACTACTTCAAGATATTCAACTCTACTTTTTTTCGTCATAACATTCTCAAGATATCTATTCTTGGGCACTGTTACTTTTGGTCTTTTACGACCTTCTTCAGTTCCAATGTGATCTTCAGTAATGGGAACATATGCTTCATTGTCAATTTCAACTTCATCGTCCTCAAAAGTAACTTGTTTACCCTTGCTAGATTTATCCACCAGAGGCCTTTTTTTTTTTCTGATTCTTTGGATGTAGTTTTGTAGCATCATCAATTACTACATTTTCCATGTTTTCCATATCTTCTTCTGACACTGAGTAAAAATGGCTGACAACTTTCATGATATCATGCTCTATGAAATGAATGCCTCCCAACCTAATTGAACAACTTTCAACAAAATTCTGCCAAACAAAATATCATATGTTAATATAAACAAAGTTAAAAAAATATAGCGAGACACTTTCAAAACGCAAAATAAAAATACAAATAACAATACTTACGATGTTTTGTGTCATCTCATTTACGATTTGTTTACACAACTTTGTATATACCTCTCTCGTGTCATATAATGAATATGATAGTCGATATTTAATCCTTTCATGTGACTTGGGAGCTTTTGTAAGTATGTAAACAACTTCAGTGTTTGGTACCGAACACATATCTATGACTCTTCCCATCACCTCCAAATTTTCATTATTATTGGGTATATCAATGTATAGATATATATTCACAGTTGTGCTCTCTCTTTCTTTCACATACCAGACTCTTGATGGAAATTTCACCTCTTTTGAACTTTTCCAATATGAGATTAGCTTCTTATCACTTGAAGCACTTGAAATATTTGTAGGCATGAGCTCAGGTGGAGTTCGTTCACCAATATTTTTTGAAGATACACCTTTAAGACTCTTTGGTCCAGAAAGATTCACAGAAATTTTCCTTGATGCCATTTTCCTAAAAAAAAAACACATAAATTAGTAAATAAAAAAACATATTAACTTAAATTAATAACAAAAATATACCATAATTTTTTTATTTGTATAATCAGAATTGCCCAGCTACCTCTAACGGGCAGGCGGGTCGATGGGCGAGCGGGAGGTCAGGTGAGGGATAATGAGGCTACGTAGACATTTAGGCAAGTATGGGCAAGCCCCTACCCACGCGCCCCCCACAACCCCCTAAGCTTACCCCCCTCCCCGCCCCCCCTCCCCTTCCCTCACCCTACCCCCTACCATCCCCCCACACCCCTGCCCCCAAAACCCCCTCCCCCCCATCCCCCGCCCCCAAACCCCCTACACCCCCCAACACCTCCCCGCGGCCGCCCCTCCCCACTGCGCCCACCACTCCCCACACCACGCGCCCCCCCTACCCCATCCCCCCCCTCCCCCATCCCCGCGCCCTACCCCTGACCCCCCTACCCCCCCCCTCCCCTACACCCTACCCGCGGCCTGCCCTTAACCCCCCCTACCCCCCCATTCCCCACCCGCGCCCTACCCCATTCCCCCCCCCCGCCCCCTACCCTACCCCCCCTGCCCTACCCCATTCCCCCCCGCCCCCTATCCTACCCCCCCCATCCCCCCCACCCGGCCCACCCCATCCCCATCCCCCTGCCCTACCCCTACAACCCCCCCTTCCCCCCCCCGCCCCTTACCCTACCCCATTCCCCCCCCCGCACCCTATCCTACCCCATCCCCATCCCCCCACCTATCCTACCCCATCCCCACCCCGCCCACTGGCCCCACCCGGCCCTACCCGACACACCCTGCCCACCCCTCCCCCTCCGCCGCCCCTCCCCTGCCCCCCCCTCCCCCTCCGCCGCCCCTCCGCCTCCCCCTCCCCCTCCCCGGCCCCCTCGCCCACCCCTCCGCCTCCCCCTTCCTCGCCCCTCCCTGGCCCCCTCCACGCCCCTCCCCCTCCCCCTCCCCGACCCCCTCCGCCCACACCTCCCACTCCTCCGCCCCCTCCGCGTGCGCAGCGCCACCCCCGGGCCGCCTCGCCCCGCCCGACCGGCGGTGGGTCGATTCCAGGAATCGACCCGCCGCCGGTTGGGTGGGGCGAGGCGGCCCGGGGGTGGCCCTGCGCGGGCGGAGGGGGTCGGGGAGGGGGCAGGGTGGGCAAAGGGGCCAGGGAGGGGGCAGGGGAGGGGGAGGGGAGGGCGGGGTGGGCGGAGGGACCGGGGAGGGGGCGGCGAAGGGGGAGGGGAGGGAGGGGTGGGCGGAGGGGGCTGGGGAGGGGCGGGGGAGGGGTGGGCGGAGGGGGCAGGGGAGGGGGAGGGGTGGGCGGAGGGGCCGGGGAGGGGGAGGGGGTGGGGGAGGGGGAGGGGCCAGGGAGGGGTATGGGAGGGGCTGGCCGGGGAGGGGTGGGCGGGGTGGGTAGGGTAGGGGGCAGGGGGGTAAGGGTAGGGTAGGGCGGGGTGGGGGTAGGGGGGTAGGGTAGGGGGCGGGGCGGGGGAGTAGGGGGATGGGTGGGCGGGGTGGGTAGGATAGGGGGCGGGGGGGGGTAGGGTAGGGTAGGGGGGGTGTAGGGGGGTTAGGGTAAGGTAGGGGGCGGGGGCGGGAGGGGAGGGGGGTAGGTGGGTTACGGTAGGGTAGGGCGGGGGGTAGGGTAGGGTTGGCGGGGGGTAGGGGGGTAGGGTAGGGGCGGGGGGGGTAGGGGGATGGGGTAGAGTAGGGTAGGGGGGGGGTAGGGCTAGGGGCAGAAGGGGGGGGTAAGGGGAGGGGTTAGGGGGTAGGTGGTGGGTAGGGGTAGGGGCAGAAGGGGGGGTAAGGGGAGGGGTTAGGGGTAGGTGGGGGGTAGGGGTAGGGGCAGAAGGGGGGGTAGGGTGCGGGTTGGGGGGCAGAAGGGGGTGGAGGGAGAGGGGGCACGGGGAAGGAGTTAGAGGGTGGGGCCCATGGGGCCGGCGTTAAGGAAGGGGGGAGGAGTTGAGATTGGAGGGGAATGGGAGTTAGGGGGTGGGCTTATGGGGAGGAGAGTTGTGAGGTAGGGAAGGAAGAGTTGGGGAAAGGGTGCATGGGTGGGTGAGTTGGGGGTGGCAAGGGCTGGCGCATGGGTAGGGTAGAAGGGGGAAGAGGGCATGGGTGAATGGGAAAGATCGGTAATGGGTTGGGGGAAGGGGGCACGACGACGGCCTACCCACGGTTATTGGGTGATTGAGTTTGATTGGGCCCACCATGCTCACGATTGACATAATTGTTATTTTGGCTTGGAAAAATTATTAATTTAAAAAAAAAAAAATCTTCTTCAACGTTAAATTAATTTAATATGAAAATTTTGAAAAAAAAATTAACTTACCTTTCAATTGCGATAATTCTTCGTTGAATATGTTGTTGATAGCAATATAGCTGCTCCACAAATTCACGTCTTTCAACGAACTTCAGAAAACCTGGATGTGAGGTAAGTAATAGTGATAACGAAATTTAATATATAAGTGAAATTACCAAGATGTTTTTCTATACGATTAATGTGGGATAATTTGTTTTAAATTATTATAGAGCGAATATTGTAGAGTTATTTTACAATGGATTGAATGTGGGATTAATTTGTTTTAGAATATGTTATAAAAATTAAAAAAAAAATTAGTTATTTAGTAAATATTATATACTTTAACTATTAGAATAATTAATATAGAAGTTGTAGTTTACAATTTGAATTTCAGTGATTGATTTCATAAAAAAATTTAGTTTATGTTTTTCAATGAATTGTAGAATAAAATAATAAAGGTAAATAAATCTAACAAACTTTTCGAGGGAAATATTTTCGCGAAACTTTTTGGAGGGAATAATTTTGGAGGGAATATTTCATTCTTTAAGCTATATAATATTCTTAGGAGACTCCATTTGTATCATTCAACATCTTCTATTTGAAAGGGATGGCTTGTTCTGATGGTGAGGTTTTGATTTATACACCATCAACATCTTCATCGCGTAACAACTCTATTCATATTGATTAATATAGTGGGAATTCTTCAACTATGAATAGAAAGTCAATTCTTCCACTTAGTCCCAATTCTAAGGACTATGAAAGCAGTGGTGATGAAGAGCATGATGGTGAAGTTCAGAAGAATGGAGTGTCACGATGTCCACTTAGTCCTAATTCTGAGGACTATGAGAGTAGCAGTTTTGACGAGTGTGATGGTGAAGTTCAAAAGAATGGAGGGTCACGGTGTCCACTCAGTCCTAATTCTGAAGACTATGAGAGTAGTAGTTTTGACGTGCATGATGGCGAATTTCAAAATAATGGAGTGTCACGGTGTCCACTTAGTCCTAATTCTAAGGACTATGAGAGCAGTAGTGATGAAAAGTGTGATAATGAATTTCAAAAAAATGGAGTGACAAAGTGTCCACTTAGTCCTAATTCTAAGGACTATGAGAGCAGCAATGATGATGAGTGTGATAATGAATTTCAAAAGAATGGAGTGTCAAAGTGTCCAGTTAGTCCTAATTCTAAGGACTATGAGAGCAGCGGTGATGAAGCGTGGGATGATGATTTTCAAAAGATTGGAGTATCACAATGTCATCTTAGTCCTGATTCTAAGGACTATGAGAGCAGCAGTGATGAAGCGCGGGATGATGATTTTCAAAATATTGGAGTATCACAATGTCCTCTTAGTCATGATTCTAAGGACTATGAGAGCAGCAGTGATGAAGCGCGGGATGATGATTTTCAAAAGATTGGAGTATCACAATGTCCTCTTAGTCCTGATTCGAAGGACTATGAGAGCAGCAGTGATGAAGCGCGGGATGATGATTTTCAAAAGATTGAAGTATCACAATGTCCTCTTAGTCTTGATTCTAAGGACTATGAGAGTAGCAGTGATGAAGTGCGGGATGATGATTTTCAAAAGATTGGAGTATCACAATGTCCTCTTAGTCCTGATTCTAAGGACTATGAGAGCAGCAGTGATGAAGAACAGGATGAGAGCAGCAGTGATGATCCAATGATGGAGATGTTGCCAAGAAATATTGTATCGAGCAGTAGGAGCAGACCTTTTTGTATCAATGCAAACTATTCTAGTTATACAAGGGGTAGAGCAGAATATCTGACGAGAAGAAGTTCTATCAGCGCTCTCATTTCAAGTGAATGTTGCCAAAAAAATTGCTTGAAACGTATGGATTTCACATTTGCATTAGAAAGCAGGAAGAGATATTTGTCAATGAATAAAAGCATGCAAAACTCATATTTAGTTGGATGCATGCAATCTACATTGTCAGGTTATGATTATCATATTAGGAATTTATTATTGTGTAGAAAAGCTTTCAAAATGTTTCATTCAATTGGGAATTTTCGTCTCTCGAGAATTCAAGAAAATTTGGAAAAGGATCCCACATTTTATTCAGAAGTACGCTATAAAAGGCCGTTTGGGCCATTATCAAATAATGCAATGTCATGGATGAAAGGTTTCTTTTCAAAGCATGGAGAGTGTATGCCAAATAGAGAGACAATACATATTCCAGATAATTTTTCAAGACGAGAAATCTACAACTTATACAAAGAATATGCAGAAAGTGCTGAGGGATAGGGCCAATTTATTACATATCAATATTTTGTGAACATATGGAAGAAAGAATTCAATAATGTTTGTATTCCTAAGAAGACAAGGATGGGAATTTGCAGTACATGTGCTTCTCTTAAATAAAAAAGGGACAAATGTGAAGGCTCAGAAAGAGGTAAGTGTTCATAACTTTTACTTTCAAAATTGTATAGTCATCAACTATGAAAACATATTTCTTAATGAATTTCTTTTATGTTGTGTAGATTTAATTGTCAAAGAACTTCAGGAGCATCGCGAACAACAAACAAATGAAAGGAAGAAGTTGTACAAGCATCGAAAGAAGTGTTATGATAATCCAAATAAATATTTGGGTTTGATAATTGATGGTATGGACCAGAAGAAAACACTTTTACCACATTTTGTTCGCACACCCAAAAATCTACAAGAGGAAAATTTTATTCAGTTTCACTTGGTTGGTTGTATGGTCTTCAATGGGAAAATGTTTCCAAGGGTGTACTTCACAGCTCCAAATATTCATAATGATGCAAATCTGACCATAACCATAATTCATGATGTGATTTCTCATTGGTCTGGTAATCTTCCTGAAGTTTTGTATCTACAATTGGACAACACTTGCCGTGAAAACAAAAATCAGGTTGTTTTTGGGTATCTGAACATGCTTGTTGAATTGAGAATTTTTCAAAAGGTAAAGGTTGGTTTCCTTCTTGTTGGGCACACTCATGACCATATTGATCAGATGTTCAGTCGTTTTTCAGTCACATTGAGGAGGAAAGAAGTTGGGAGCTTGCCATCACTAATTGAATGTATTAAGAAATCATACATGCCAGAGCCTGCTTTTGAAGTGTTGGAAGAAACTGTTGACATGCAAAGGTTTATTCTAGGATCATATGGTGAGGGGAAATGCATTGAACAACTTAATGATATTAGCTTCCAACATGAATTTCGTATAAGAAACGTTGATGGGAAAACACTAATATGGGGCAAGAAGTTTTCAACTACTACAGAATGGGCACCGTCATTAGGTTTGCAATTTTTGAAGTTCATTCCAGATCGTCCAATATTTGCATCAAAAATATTGTTATTACAATCAGTTGGTGAAGTTCAGAATGCACACAGACAGAATAGACATATAAATTATTCTGATTGCCTAGAAGAAATTAAAAAATGTATTAGATATACATATGAGTACTTTGACATTGCTGATTCAGTTTGGTGGGAGTCATTTTTCAATAATCAAAGTGATATAATTTCAACAACAACCAATGAAGATATACCTTTGAAAAATCCATTTATTTGGCCACAAAATGTGTCGAATGAAGAAGAGGAAGTAAACATTGTTGAACGACAACAAACTCAAGGTATTATTAATTCTTCACAGGCAATGGAAAGAGAGATGTATATTGGTTCCAGAAGATCTCGTGCACAACGTGAAGCCATGGAAGACCTTTATAGGGGTTCAGTACATGATATTAAGGAGGGTTGCATGATTGTAGTGCTAGCAGATGAAGATCCCAAAGGTTATCCATTTTGGGTTGCTAAAGTTATAAAGGTCTTTACAGAAAATGAGGATGTTACAAGTGTTGAAGTACATTGGTATGCCACAAATACAAACCCATTCAATGGTGTGTATAAGCCAGAGATGGTAGTTGACAAAAAAAATGGTGGAAAAAGAAAAATAAAGGGTACAAATATAAATCGTCGCCGTACAGACATATTACAATTGGAGGATGTTGACATACTTGTTTATGACTTCAATTTAACAAAGAGAGGAACTCTTCGCTTCAAGACGATAGAGATTCTGAAAAGGTTGTTACCAGAAGGAATAGTGTTGACATGGGAGTCTGCTGAAACCAGTCGTAGATCTAGAATAATTTTGAAACCTGGAATGTCGGGCATGCATGTGGACTCAGATGGGGCACTAGTTGATGAAAGAGAAGAATATGGAACATCTTCGTCAGCATCCAGTCACTCATCTGAAGATGTGAATTGTGATGGTGTGCAAGAAAATATGAGTGATTTTGAATAATTGTTTAAGACAGATTATATAACTGATGTATGCATCATATCTTCAAATAAAATTAATGTTTTCCATATGTTGTTAAATGAGAAGTTATGAAGCATTTTTATGTTGTTGGATTATGTCTTAAGTATGATAAATTTTATTGCTTAAATATCTACAATGCAATATCAAATTAGAGATATAATGTCTATTTTATTCAATATACAAATAAAGACTTTTTATTTCATTCAGTGATATACTTTGTTCATAATGTCATGGTTTTTTAATTTTATAGTTGAAAAAATTTCAATTTCTTTTGTATCTAGCATGGTGTGGTTGAAAACATGTTAAATTTATACTTAGGAAAGAAAAATGATATTCTACCACAAACATTAATGTGTTTTTTCCTTAAAAATTAACTTTGTTTGAGACATAAAACATTGGTTTTATTAGCATTTTTTAAAAAGTTTGAAAATTGACCCTAAAAAAAATACGTTATTCCAGTAGCATCACTTTCATTTTGAAGCTATATTTTGCACGAAAATTTTGTAGTAAATTTCGTAGTCACTGCCATTTTTAAAACACGTTCAAAATTGACACCTAAAAAAAAACATCATTCCAGTATACACACTTTTTGTTTTTAGCACTGTTTTTGATGTTTTTTGGGGGTTTTTTGGCCAGAGTTCCTGTTTTGAGTTTATAGTTCCCGTTTCAAAGTTTACATTGTTTTTGCTAATGCAGTTCCATGCAGCTTTTACTTCTTTCTCAATTGTGGAGCAATTCTTCTCAACAGGATTCTAGGTGCCAGATGCAAACTGAACAAATTGTTCAGTGCCATCTTTTCTCTGCTTTAGGATACCTCCCCATCCTATATTACTGGCATTTGTTTCAACAATCTTGAATTCAATGTCATCAGAGACATATAGAATAGGAAGAGACTTTACCTTGCCTTTAATGTTTTGAACAGCTCTGATGTGTTCTTACGTCCACTCGGGTGGCTCTTTTTTAAGCCTCTTATTTAATATGCCCCTATCTGTGGCACAATCCTTGTAAAAGTTAATGACATAATGTAAACAACCCAAAAACCTTTGAAGCTTTTTTTTGTCTGTAATAACATCTGGGAATTTGTCTGCAAACTCAAGCGGATGCTTCTGCAGAGAAATTTTTCCATTGAAAATAGTATGGCTAAGAAATTTGATAGTATGAAAAACTTCTATCTTTTTCTTGCTTAAAACTAGACCATTATGCTTTACTAGCTACTTAGATGTATGAACATGCTTGAAATCGTCCTGGATGTTCTTAGAAAAAATTAGAACATCATCAATGTAAACTATAAGCCAGTCAAAGTATGTCTTAAATATTTTATCATTACCTTCTAGAATTTATATGGAGCATTTTTCAAACCAAAAGGCATGACATTCCATTCATAGTGGCCTGCTGGAATACTGAAGGCGGTCTTGAACTTATCTTCCTCTGAAATGGCTACTTGCCAAAATCCTGCCTTCAAGTCAAAATTTGAGAATATCTTTGCTCCTACTATCCCTGCAATCAGATCTCCTTTGTGGGGAATTGGATAGGTGTCATTGGCAAGAACATAATTTAGAGGTTTGAAATTTATTACCAGCCTTGGAATCCCTCTGATTTGTTCTACTCTTTTATTGATATAGAATCCGTAACAGTTACAGGGACTGTCAGATTCTTGAATGAGCTTGCGGTCCAGAAGTTGCTTGATCTCTTTTTCACAGAGATCTCTGTATTCCTTATTGATTGGAATAGCTCTACTTTTTACAGGGCTTGCCTGTATATCCTTCCTTGTATGGGAGCTAGACAATATGTTGTTTTCTGTGCTAGAATGCATTTCGTTCTTCTGAGCAACATTCTTTTTCAATATGTTTCCTCAATTCCTCAAATTTCTTCTTAACCTAAGGATTTTTTAACTGATCTTCTACTTTCAGTGTAGATTCCAGATCTTTTAGATCTGACAGTTTTGCTTCTTCTTTGCCCAATTCTTGGACAGTCTTGACCATTGTAGAGATTCTAGGATTTGAGATATATGGTAACTCAATCCTTTTTGTTGTTACTTTTGATGTAGGAACAAAGATAAAGTAACCAACTTTATTTTCTTTTAGCTTGGTTGACCCATGAGGTTCAACAACTGCTAGGAAGATATTTCCTAGAATACAATCGACTGGTATTTCTGCTACTGCAAATTTCAAATTGATGCAGTGATGATCAAAACAAATAGAGGCCTTGGGAATTTCATAATTGAGTGTTTTGTACCCAATCTTACAACTCTTCTCATTGCAGAAATCCAATACTTTGCGGGTATCACCTTTTTATTTAAAATGTTCACATCAACTCCTGAGCCAAGGAGTGTTCTTAGTGCAAACAATTCTCCTTTTATGCAAATGTTCACCTTCACATGATGTTGTTGGTAAGAAATAGCAAGAATTCTCATTTATTGAAACCCAAAAACAGGATATTTCCTTCCTTCGATGATTTCAAGATTTGGATTGGAATCTTTAGCATATTCTTCTGTGTCCCATGAGTGAGAATTTTCTTCCACAGATTGCTTTCCCTTTTTAATTTAAGCAAGTTGGGATTTCAAAGCAGAGATTTCAGATTTAATGTTATGGATCTCTTTACTTACCTCTCCCAAGGTAAGTGAACGCACCTTTTCTAGCTTCTCTTGATGTCGCTAGAAAGATCTGGTATTTCTTTCAAAAGAAGCATAAAAAAATAATGGCTTTTTTCCTGTATTCCCGGAAGAACTGGATTTGAGCTGATCCATGAATGCCTCTGTCATTCGATTCTTCATTTCTCCTTCCTCCATTGCTTGAATTTGAGAGAGAATTTTTATCTCATCTTCCTCTATAGTAGCCATTAAGACTTTTTCTTTCTGTGATATGAAGGCTATTTCTTCAAAACTGGAGTCACTATATGATTCTGAATCAAAATCATAATGCATATGACAAGCACATTCTTCTGACTCTGGACATGAACAAGACTCTGGTTCTGAACATGAACTATCTTGTATATGAGCTTGTAATTCTTCTTCACATGAAGAACTATAGGAGTCAAAAGATGACTCTTCAAGTTGCTGCTGCTATATTTGGTCTTTGATTACCACATTCGGGCAGTGTTCTGTTCTATGAGTGCGGGCACCACACTTCATGCATTGTATCTGTCCCTCTGTTTTGATAGTTTTACCTCTCTGAAATGAGGCTTGGGACTTCTTCACTCTATTCTTCTTTGATTTTTCTCCTTCTCGACATCTTGAGGATGTATGTCCAGTTTTGCCACACAACCAACAAGTGAGTTTGTTCCACTTTTCTTGCTTTGATGTGTGTAAATGAATGTCATAGGGTTTATAATAGTGTGTCCTTGGGACATACCTGTAGCAACCTTTCTTGGCTTTAGAGGAGTGGCCTTTATATTGTTGAGAAGGCTTTCTTCTTTCTTTGTAGACTTTAGTAGTCTACTTATACTCCCTTTTAACCCTTTTCTTTGCTTTCCTTCTCCTCACCAGAGAGTCATAAACTGTGAGTCCATATTTACTGTAGATGGACTTTCTATATGGAAGCTTTGAAAGTTTTTCCAAATACTTATTTACTTTGGAACTGGTGCATAGGCTTACCAATGTTTTTGTAATGTGAGAATAAATCTCACCCAAAGTATATGATTCAAAAGGAAACTGGAAAACTTCTTGCAACCTGATATAATCAACAAATCGGGATGGAAGAGCAACAAGATATACCTGTTTCCATAACATATTTTTTGAATCTTTCACTTCATAGATTATTTGCATCTAATCTCGGTGAAAGTCTTTATATTGTAACATCTTGTGGTACTTGAGATTCATGAGGATAACTTCATGCTTATCTACAATCTTCGTTTCATTGCCACACCAGTGTTCTAAGATCATGGAGGTTAAAGCTCCAATCATGTTTCTTGTAGTTGAGCCATCTGAATTGTGAACCACATTTCCTGCTTCATCTTTAAGCACTTCAGCTTCCATTTTTATCAGTAAAGCTAGAGATTATTCACTCTCCCACCACTTGAGCAGTGTCACACACTGAGTAATGGTCTTGCATGCCTCAATTTCAGTCTTGACTCTGAGACACATGAGTTTATATTCTGTAAACATAATACCTATTAATTGTCTAATCTGACCAACACTCAGATTATCAATATTCCACTCTCTGTGTGACTCAGGAAAGAATGTATGAGCTTTAGGAAGCTTTCCTTTTCCTTCAAGATCAGGTGCAGGGTATTTATTGAACCTACTTTCCAGTGGTTCGTATATAGGAAAGATCTAAGAATTATATTCTTTCTTCTCTTCATCTTCTTCCTTGAATAAGGAAACAATAGTGACTTTTTCAGTAGCCTTTGGATTTTCAGCAGAAGGTGTGGCTACTTCTTTAGGAAATAATGTCGGGAACCTGTTGATTGGCTTAACAGGATCTTGAATCTTTATATTTCTTTTGTAGAGAAAAGAGGTAGGAACTGGTTTGTTAGTTTTTAACAGACTTGTCTTTTCAACTCTCTCAATCAAACCAGATATCAGAATTTTAGTAGTACCAAGATGATCTACTATCTTTTCCTCTACTTCTTCTATCTTATTTAAATATTCTTTAGCATAAGATCTAATAATTGATGAAGTATACTATACATCATTGAGCTTTCTGTTGACCTCATTCAGAGAAACTTGAACAGTATCAAACCATTCTTTTATTTCCACAGCCTTTGCTGTATTTATTTCTAGGCCCTTGATTGTTGTATTAGTCTAGTTTATCTATTCACTGGCCTTTTGGATTGTCCCATCAATCCCCAAAGCATTATCATATTTTTGAACAAGAGGAATAACCTTTGCTGCATTCTGATTTTCTCCTATGATAATTCCTTTATATGGAGGGAAAGTAGATGGTGTCTCTATTCTGCTGCCATCTAGTGCAATCCGGGCATGTTTGGTAGATGATGAAGAAGTTGTTCAAGTCATCACAACTTCAGGGGAAACATTTCTTTTCCATTCACAAAAGGAAATCCAGGAACTTGTGACTTCCATATAATGTTTCCAATCTTGAGATAGTTTAATTTTTCCTTCAATGGTGTGATTGATTCCAAACTATTCTGCTTCTAGATGAGTGAATAAGTACCAATTCAACATGGCTTTCATCCATTTGGAACTTATATCTGATTTTAAGCACCCATTTATCAGAGTAAAGAACTTGTGCATTTCCATGACTGCATGCTTTTTAGAGTCATCTGGAACAGGGCCAAAACGACATTTAGGAATCAGGCCTTTTGTTCACTCTAAATAGCCTAGTCCATATTTAGGCTTAGCTGGCCTCATTGTACTAAACATTTTTATCAATCTGGGATCTTCTCCTTCTAGGGTGATAATATCATGCATCATCAAGACATGGTCAGACTTTGGCTCATGGGGAAAAGGGATGTCTGAACATTTTGGATTCGAGCATGGATTGACTGATGTTGAAGGAGGGGCTTCTCCTGTCCTCGGATGATGATTCTCATGGATGATAGATTCAACAAGAGTGCATAGATTTACGACAGACTAGCACTCAGGACATTTGACTTCTAAAGAATTGAAATTTACAAGTTGGGCGCATTCGAATAGAGAAATATGTTTACAAGAAACTAAACTAGAACACGCGATATCAACAATGGATAGATCACGGTAAAAACAAGAATTTTTATAGGCTCTGTCAATTCCTCTGTAGTCAATAGTGGATCTTCTTGGGAAAGATAAAATGACAAAGGATTGGTTCTCTTGGATATCCGTTGAGGTTATTCTTTTAAGCGCTGGAGGCTTGGGATTAGAAACTACCCAGTGTTCAGGGAATGTAAGATCTTCCCAACGGATTGTCTGATGTTCTATTTTCTGATTTTTATAATCTGTTAGAACAACGACACTTGCTTTTGAATCTCTACTGGGTGTATGGCGTATAGCCAGCCATAAGGTGTTTGTGTTCCGGAAACACCCTCTGGATTGTATGGATATGTTATATCCTTTTTGGTGCATATCAAACCCTGAGGTTTGGATCTGCAACTGCAAGATCTGATCTATTGTTTCGTCAAAGACATAGACTGAGAAATTAGGATAACAGTCGAAATATACTGGGCCATGCGACAGAGGGGCGACTATACCTCCTATTAGGGAATCGATATATTTGTTATGAGTAAGATCTCTGACTGTGGCTAGCACGAAAGTGTTTAGCCCCTGGTGAGTCAAAGGATTGATCCCGATCCTTATGCATCCCAAGTGCAGATATTTTGTTTTTAACCTTTTTGCTTCGGCCTGTAAAGTCTTTGGATCCAGAAGAGGGATAGACTGGATATTGTCAGAATTCTCTTGAATCTGACTAATAGACTCCTTTATACTAATTCTAGTGGCGGCTTTTAAATGAAATATAGACAAATCATCATAAACTTCTGATGCAGAGATACTAGGTAATTGCCATCGAGCAGAGGGTTGTGGCTCTTCATATTCTAGTTCAGCTTGATTTAAGACTCGACTAGAACTTGATGCAAACATGTCCCTGAGGGGATTCTTTGTGGCGGATGACTCTCTGTCTTCTAATTCATGGAAGGATACAGACTTCCTGAATGGATCCATTAATATGAGTGATGATTTAGAATACCAACCTCTTGAACCAGACGTTACTGGCTCTGATACCAATTTTCAGCAGGGGCTTCCACAAAGCTTACTACAGTGCTACTATAGTGCCGCATGCTTCACGCGCTATGCTGTCGCGCTTTGTTGTCTAGGCCTTGCTATGTCTCCTCATTTGTCTTCACTGATCGACCTCTAGTGAACTTCGTGCGAACCTACTTGGATCTTTCATCTAGATTTGTTGATTATATCAGGTTGCAAGAAGTTTTCCAGTTTCCATTTGAATCATATACTTGGGATGAGATTTATTCTCACATTACAAAAACATTGGTAAGCTTATGCACTAGTTCCAAAGTAAATAAGCCTTTGGAAAAACTTTCAAAGCTTCCAGAGGGAAAGTCCATCTGCAGTAAATATGGACTCAGAGTTGATGACCCTTTGGTCAGGAGAAGGAAAGCAAAGAAAAGGGCTAAAAAGGAGTATAAGCAGACTACTAAAGTCTACAAAGAAAGAAGAAAGCCTTCTCAACATTATAAGGGCCGCTCCTCCAAAGCCAAGAAAGGTTACTACAGGTATGTCCCAAGGACACACTATTATAAACCCTATGACATTCATTTACACACATCAAAGCAAGAAAAGTGGAACAAACTCACTTGTTGGTTGTGTGGAAAAATTTGACATACATCCTCAAGATGTCCAAAAGGAGAAGAATCAAAGAAGAATAGAGGGAAGAAGTCCCAAGCCCCATTTCAGAGAGGTAAAACTGTCAAAATAAAGGGACAGATACAATGCATGAAGTGCAGTGCCCGCACTCATAGAACAAAACGTTGCTCAAATGTGGTAATCAAAGACCAAATACAACAACAACAACTTGTAGATTCATCTTTTGACTCCTATAGTTCTTCATATGAAGAAGAATTACAAGCTCATATACAAGATAGTTCATGTTCAGAACCAGAGTCTTGTTCATGTCCAGAGTCAGAAGAATGTGCTTGTCATATGCATTATGATTCTGATTCAGAATCATACAGTGACTCCAGTTCTGAAGAAATATCCTTCAGACCACAGAAAGAAAAAGTCTTAATGGCTGCTACAGAGGAAGATGAGATAAAAATTCTCTCTCAGATTCAAGCAATGGAGGATGGAGAAATGAAGAATCAGCTGACAGAGGCATTCATGGATCATCTCAAATCTAGTTCTTCCAGGAATACAGGACGAAAGCCATTATTTGTTGATGCTTCTTTTAAAAGAAATACTAGATCTTTCCAACGAAATCAAGAGAAGCCGGACAAGGTGTGTTCACTTACCTTGGGAGAGGTAAGTAAAGAGATCCATAACATTAAATCTTAAATCTCTGCTTTGAAATCCCAACTTACTGAAATTAAAAAGGGAAAGCAATCTATGGAAGAAAATTCTCACTCATGGGACACATAAGAATATGCTAAAGATTCCAATCCAAATCTTGAAATCATTGAAGGGAGGAAAGATCTTGTTTTTGGGTTTCAAGAAATGAGAATTCTTGCTATTTCCTACCAACAACATCATGTGAAGGTGAACATCTGCATAAAAGGAGAAATGTTTGCACTAACAATACTCCTTGACTTAGGAGCTGATGTGAACATTTTAAATAAAAAAGTGATACCAACAAAGTATTAGATTTCTGCAACGAGAAGAGTATAGGATTGGGTAACAAAATGCTCAATTATGAGTTCCCAAGGCCTCTATTTGTTTCGATCATTGCTGCATCAATTTGAAATTTGCAGTAGCAGAAATACTAGTCGACTGTATTCTAGGAAATATCTTCCTAGCAGCTGTTGAACCTCATGGGTCAACTAGGATAAAAGAAAATAAAGCTGGTTACTTTATCTCTATTCCTACATCAAAAGGAACAACAAAAAGGATTGAGTTACCATATATCTCAAATCCTAGAATCTCTACAATGGTCCAGACTATCCAAGAATTGGGAAAAGCAAAAGAAAAACTGTCAGATCTAAAAGATATGAAATCTACACTAAAAGTAGAAGATCGGTTAAAAAATCCTTAGGTTAAGAAGAAAATTGAGGAACTGAGGAAACAGATTGAAAAATAATGTTGTTCGAAAGAACCAAATGCATTCTGGCACAGAAAGCAACATATTGTCCAACTCCCATACAAGGAAGGATATACAGGCAAGCCTTGTAAAAGTAGAGCTATTCCAATGAATAAGGAATACAAAGATCTCTGTGAAAAAGAGATCAAGCAACTTCTAGATCACAAGCTCATTCGAGAATCTGACAGTCCCTGGAACTGTTACGGATTCTATGTCAACAAAAGAGCAGAACAAATCAGAGGGATTCCAAGGCTAGTAATAAATTTCAAACCTCTAAATTTTGTTCTTGCCGATGACACCTATCCAATTCCCCACAAAGGAGATCTGATTGCAAGGATAGCAGGAGCTAAGATATTTTCAAAGTTTGACTTGAAGGCAGGATTTTGGCAAGTAGCCATTTCAGAGGAAGATAAGTTCAAGACCGCCTTCAGTATTCCAGCAGGCCACTATGAGTGGAATGTCATGCCTTTTGGTTTGAAAAATGCTCCATCTAAATTCCAGAAGGTAATGGATAAAATATTTAAGCCATACTTTGACTGGCTTATAGTTTACATTGATGATGTTCTAATTTTTTCTAAGAACATCCAGGACCATTTCAAGCATGTTCATACATTTAAGCAGTTGGTAAAGCATAATGGTCTAGTTTTAAGCAAGAAAAAGATAGAAGTTTTTCAAACTACTATCAAATTTCTCGGCCATACTATTTTCAATGGCCAAATTTCTCTGCAGAAGCATGCACTTGAGTTTGCTGACAAATTCCCAGATGTTATTATAGACAAAAACCAGCTTCAAAGGTTTTTGGGTTGTTTAAATTATGTCAGTAAATTTTACAAGGATTGTGCCACAGACAAGAGCATATTAAATAAGAGGCTTACGAAAGAGCCACCCCAGTGGGCGGAGGAACACACCAGAGCTGTTTAGAACATCAAAGCCAAGGTAAAGCCTCTTCCTATTCTATATGTCTCTGGTGATAGTGCATTCAAGATTGCTGAAATAGATGCCAGTAATATAGGATGGGGAGGTATCCCAAAGCAGAGAAAAGATGGCATTGAACAAGTTGTCCAGTTTGCATCTAGCACCTGGAATCCTGCTGAGTAGAATTAATCCACATTTGAGAAAGAAGTAAAAGCTGTGTGGAATTGCAATAGCAAATTCGATGTCCATTTAATAAACAGATAGTTCTTTCTCTGAACTAATGCTTCAGCTTTGCAAAAAGTTTTAACTAAGGACATCAGGAAACTAGGAGAGTCAAAATTTTCTAGGTGGAAAGCACTCTTTGCCAACTTCAACTTTCAAGTCGAACATATCAAGGGCACAAAGTACTGTTTACCAAATTTTCTCAGTAGAGAATTTATCCATCCACAAGTACATATAATGGTCATTGTTACAGAATGGGACCAAATCCAGAAACAGGAAGTCCTATGTACAATACCAAACAACCAGGACTGGGAAGAATACAAAGATAAATGGAAGCCAACTTGACAGTTGAGAAATACAAAAGTATTAGATGCCAATTTACAAGTGCATACTGACATTCATCATGTTGTACCAAGAAGAAGTGTGTACCCAAAAGGGAGTAGATGGATTCATGACATGATCTACACAAAAGCCAAAAGAGATGCATTGTATGCAGAAGATGCCCTTCAAAGAGATTTTCATGATATCTCGAGAATCTGGTCACATGGAGGTATCCGCCGTGGGATTTATGAAAAATATTTCTGCATAAATCATACCAGAAATCTTGCATGGCCCATGCCTACTCAGACCTCTGCATTATGGCCAGGAGGAGATCCCAAGATAATCTTTCCAGACACAGTATATGATTTCTCAGCATATAAACAACTGTGGTGGGATTTTCTGAATGTAGATGACAAAGAAGAAACCCATTATACTAAATTAAAATTTAGTACAACGGGGATAATGCAAAGAAATCAACAATGCGACTGGCTACAAAAATGGTGGGCCGACTACGGTGTTAACAGAACAACAATGGACCCACTCTATCATGAAGCATACTGCAGATTCCACTATGATATTTGTTTCGAACACAACATCCCAGATTGCTTCCACATACCTTATAAAACTGTCAAAGAAATGACAGTAGGAGATTGGTCTCCTTTTCATGATGAGAATAAAACTTTAAAAGAATACATGTCCCGCCATTATGAATGGCTTGTATTAACTAAGGTGAAACATCAAATCATTTTAGGGAAACCTATGATTGTTCGGAGGATTTTCACCAAAGCATGGGATGAATTATTGTACAAAAAGCATAGATTCCCTAACATTACCGTATTCTGACAGTTCTCATGGGCTTAACCAACAAAAGCATCCATTATTGTAATGATGTTGTCCAGTCACAAGGACTTAATTGTGGCCAGCTTTTCTCAGGGGCTTTGCTGGACAAAAGTATCCACTTTGTAAACATTGTAGACAACATATTTTCGTAGATTTTTGAATAGTATTTTCTTTTCCAGACCAAGAATCTTTGTGCAGATGTCACCTTGGTGTTACCCGATTTTCAGTAGGGGCTTCCACAAAGCTTGCTACAGTGTTGCTACAGTGTCGTGTGCTCCACGTGCTATGTTGTCGCGCTCTGCTATCTTGGCCTTGCTGTATCTCTTCGTTTGTCTTCACTGATCGATCTCTGGTGAACTTAGTGCGAACCTACTCAAATATTTCACGCTCTACGACCTTACACACGGCTTCCTAGTCTTTCAATGGTTTGGCATCCCTTTGAACCTTTGGCAAACCCCTAATGAACTTCGAGTAAATATTATAAGACAACTACTACACAACAAACGACTTGTAAAAGCACACATGTATTCAAATGCAAAAAATAGCTTCTCATATTATTTCTCAGAAATGGATATAGATTATAGATTACAGAGAGTATTCCTTATAGAGATAGACTATTGTTGCATTTATCGGACTTTTTCTTTTCACCAAGGAATAAGCATTACCGAAGACTTCCCGGCAATAGATAGGCTCTGCCTAAGAATACAGAGACTCGACTGGTATGCAAACTGACTTCAAACTTCTAATAGATCTGGCCACTTTAGGTTCTTACCAGTGCCAAGCACACTGATACGTAGGCTTCTCAGATCTCTAAACTCTAAGACTCTAACACACTCCGAATGCCCATGCCTTAACAATGAGCCTTACTCTCAATTTATAACCAGGGGGCTAGAGGTGGGGTGAAGCCCCCCCCCTTCGTTGCACCAATTGTGTAGCGAGGGGGGGGTCATAGGGGGTTTGAGGGGTACTGGTAACCCCACTTTATGGGCGGAACCACCTATGGTTTTGTGCATGATTTTGGCACATGGTTTTGGACGCGATGGTTTTTGGTCCATGGTATTGGATGCTTCGGCATGTATAAATATGTATTGTAACATTGAAAGGAAAATAATGAAAAATCAAGCTGGTATTCCCGGTTCTGGGATCTAGGGGAAAATCTCTGTGTATAAGTGTTTTATGTGTTATTCTCTTACATTTTTTTTTCTGTGTTTTAGAATTTGTATGCAGGTAATTTCTGTATGGGGTTAAAAACTATAGAATTTTGGAGAACCAGGCCACTGTATTCCTAATAACATCATTGATTAAGGAAAGAAACAAAAGTTTTCAAGAGTTGTTACATATAATTTTGTAAGTTTCACTGTCATGTATCATGCACTGTTTTCTTGTTTTTAAGTGTAGTAATGAAGCTGCAGGGTAAAATCCCTTAAAGAGCACTCCTTTCCTTTAAGTCCTGATTTCCTTTCTGAGTTATAGATAGTAGTTTCCGTGAAAGATGAGCATATTGTCTATGATTTACTCCTCATTATCATAATTCCTCTAAGTTTCAGATAATAGCTCATGTGAGAAATCATCATATTGTCTTTGACTTTCCTTCAAGATTTCCTCATTCATCATTTATGTTTAGCAACAAATGGCATTTTTAGATGTTCTGGTCATACATCTATTAAGATTCGAAGGCCAACTTTTCCAAGTCCTTCATTTGAGAATATAATAAACAATAAGTGACATTAAGAAATATTTATTAGTGTGTTAAGCACAATTTCCCTACAGCCAGAAAATTGGTTTCTTAAGGAACAACATTAATTGGCGTTGTTTCCGAGGAGAGAAGACAAGAAGGTTTTTCCCTAGGTTTTAAATATTTTCCTCTGGTTGTTCAGTAAGGAGGAAATACTTGGTTGTTCAAATAAAAGCAATAAAAGGCGACTCCATTGTAACAAAGATCACAGTCTACAAAGCAATAGAATAAGAATGCTTTCTCATAGGTTCATTAAGTTTGAAGCTAATTCTTGAGAGACAAGTTTCAACAGTTGGTTGTATATGCACACCTGTGATTTTCACTTACCACATTGATTGGTGATTCCATTGGACTTTGAAGTTTTCTTTTCTGGATTTTAATGGCTCTCCCTGCATTCTTAGTCCATAAATTTGATCCATTTAATTTTACTGGAATCACTAGCTATCCCCATGATATGCCTTCATTTCCTATGTGGAATGAGTATCTTCCAAGATTCAGTAGAAAGGACTATGAAGATCCAGCTCAACAACTCCAAGAGTTTCGTGAATGCATGGAGCAGTAGGGCATCATTCATGAAGATGTTAAGATGAATCTGTTTATGTTTTCTTTGGATCACGAAGGTAAGGCTTGGTTTAGGTCTCTGCCTCTTTCAAGCATTTCATCTTTGAAAGATTTCCATTCAGTGTTAAATTCTTCTTGTAAAACTTATTTTCAACACAAGTTTCTTTTTGAATCTTGTTGTGAATATTACAATGCTAAAGAAATGTTAAAGGCTCAGGATAATCTCATCGATGAAACTAATGATTTTGTTGATAATATGTCAAGCATTCACAGTTATGAGAAAGTATCTGAAAGTGAGGAACTATCACTTTCTCAAAATGATGTGGAGAGGGTTATAGAACAATTTTCTTCAATAATCTCCCAAGCAGAGAATCAGTTGACTCTATTTCAAGAAAATCAAGAGAATATTTAGATGGAGGAAAGTTCAAACATGCATCAATAATCTCTGCTCAGTAGTCAAGAAAAGGAAGAAACAATTAAGTTTCAAATAGATCCCCTGGGATCTTATTGTGATGATTTTTATGATAGTCCTATTTATAATGAAAATGATTTAAATGGGGAACAAGACAAAGCCCTTCAAGTTCATCAGTTGGATGTTGCACCTACAAGAAGAAATAAGCTAGTGGAATATGTTGGACAACAATATATTGAGCTATTTATCATAGCAAAAGAGGTTATCTCATGTAAAAGGGAAACTGATAAAGAGATTGAATATCAGTGCATTGAAGATCACAGTGATGCTCATGGATCAGAGGTAAAAAATATATTTGAAGTTGATTGTATGTCATACAATAATGTGAAAAAATTCCTTTTTCTTGTTGAGGTTATAATTACAAGTTATTTTCAATCAAAGCTTAGAGATCAAGAGTGGAAACAGAGAAGTGACATAGATTATTTTCTTAAAGATTTTGTTGATTGTCCTGCTGAACATATTACCCCAAAATAAGGCTTAATTAGGCGTTGCCTTTCATATATAGAGAATTTCTTTGTTGGCACTAATTAAGAACATGAATTTTCTTATACTTTTGAAGATCCTGTGGCAAATTACATGGAGGAATTTATCGGCAGTTTACACATATCTTTTGGTGGATATACTTCTAATTTTTGTTGTGAGCTTCTTTTATGCATAGTTTATTTTTTGTTCAGGATGAATGGTATTTTCAAGATTCACTGGCATAATGGTTCTATATTAAGCACTCAAATGCTAATATGGTATCATTGGAAAATTGACTACACCTGATTGAAGGTCAGTCATGTACATATGTAGGAACTTGTACATAAATAAGCTTATGTGTTGAGCATTTGGTTTCAAGTTGCAGTTCTTCAGTTTAATCATTATTAGATGAATAAGGGTGACTTTCCTAGTTGGAAACTGGTTTGTAGAGGTGTTAAACTTCAATATTGTTAGGTTTTCAGTTGCAAGATTTCAGGGGTTTTATAGTTTTGGACTCCATGCCCAACTAAAGCTACTGATCTATGATTCTTAATATTTTGTTATGAGAGCACAAGCATCTAATCTCTGCAGGTATTGGTGTGGGTTCACTGTACAAATCTTCACATAGTTAAGAGTTCAGAGAAGCAATATATGACTCCATACCCAATGGATAAGGCATTGATCTGTGGTTCTTAGTGCATCTGGGGCAAAAGCACTATCCCCAGTTGGAGCCAGATGTTGTAGCTTATATTGGGCTTGAGATTTATTTATCAGTTATATCACTATCAGGAGTTATAAAACTCCTTTATATCCTTTACCCTTACCGAAAAGTCTAAAAGAAATGACATATTTTGTTTGTTATATATCGATATCGCTAAAGGGAGAAATTCAAAGGAATCAAATATAAAAGGTTATATGGAGCTATAGGTATATATATATATATATATATATATATATATAAGTGCATATTGAATGAGAAGGAAATAAAAGAAATGTCATATTTACAAAGGAATAAGTATAAAAAAATTGGCAATGTGATAAAGTTAAATTGTAATATAAATGGAGCCATAACCATATATACATATATATGTAATATATCGGAGTTATAAGGAAATACATGTTAAACTATTGAAAGGCCGGACCCGAAAGGTAAATATATTGTAGTTTAAAGTTCCGTCGGGTCCGCCCTTAAGCAGAGTTATGAATGGTGAAACCACCGATAGCGACTTGCGATGGCAGACCTGAAACACATATATGTTATGTTTTATAAATTAGCGGGTCCACATTATCGCATAGTTTTAAATATATGCACGTATAACTATGCTGATAGCAATAGGGGTAAGCCAGACCTGAAAGGTATATACACCATGGTTTAAAGTTCTGTTGGTTTTTCCATGCTACATAGCCTTGAACGTAAGAATCGCCGATTGCAACTTGATATAACGGACCTGAAATATTATATATCCTGTTGTAGAGTTTCAGCGGGTTCTCTATATTAGAAGGTTTTTCATATACATTATAATTACGTGTTTTTTATATATTTTTATTATAAGGGGATTATAATGGAAATGACCGCCGATTGTGATATGTGTAAGCCAAACCCGATACAATATAAATTGTGTTTTGTAATAGCAGCGGGTCTGTAAAACCTTTATACATATAGGATGGTTCTGCCGATTGCGATTGTGATGGCCGGACCTGATATTACATGCATTATGGTTAATTATTCTGTCGGGTTCGTGGCCATAATAATATTTATATATATGGTTTTTGGGCCGATTACGATAAGCAGAAAAGGCATATCTTAAGGTATATTTTCGTTATAAAGTATTTTAGTTTTGAAGAACTAATACATAAGTTTAACATTACATTTATATATATATATATATATATGTGTGGAAAATGCTGACTCTGCGATGGGTTTTCGGATCTAATGGATTTATGAAATATATTTAATACTTTTGAGTTTCACGGTAAATAGAATGTTTGCATTATTTTCATTAAAATCAATGATATGGCCAGATTTGAAGAAAAGGTAGTTGGTCAAATGTGATACATGCATAACCAGGTTTTGCACAAGTTAAACACAGTTTATCATGATTAAAGCAGATTAAGGCATCTATAGAGGAATTCAACAGCGGATTAAGCAAAACGAGCCAACATTTATCATCTTCTTTCAAATTCAGTTTTGTTCTTGTTATTCCATGTTCTTTGAGGTGTTTTACACTATGTAAATTCTGTAGTAGTTTTACTTCATATAGTTAGAAAACAGTTAGACAGGTTTCAGAAATGAATAACTGTTTCACAAATGTATAATGGGGGAAAATTTTACTAAGGTTTGGAATTTTGGATAACCAGGCCACTGTATTCCTGATAACATCATTGATTAAGGAAAGAAACATAAGTTTCTAGGAGTTGTTACATATAATTTTGTAAGTTTCATTATCATGTGTAATGCACAATTTTCTTCTTTTTAAGTGTAGTAATGAAGTTGTAGTGTAAAGTCCCTTAAAGAGTGCTCCAGGATTTTAAGACCCAATTTTCCTCCAAATTCGACATGAAAGATCTTGGTGTTGCAAACCATATTTTGGGCATGGAAATTAAAAGAGATTGGGCAAAGAGGAAGCTCTAGTTAAACCAGAGGAAGTATGTCGAGAAAATATTAGAGAGGTTTAGTATGCAGAATAGTAAACTGGTGAAGGTTCCTATTCTTGTAGGTGTCAGGTTATCTGTTGAACAGTGTCCCAAGACACAAGAAGAGGAAGAGGACATGTCCCATGTTCCATATGCAAGCGCAGTCGGTAGCCTAATGTATGCAATGGTTTGTACTAGACTAGACATTGCACATGCATTGGGAGTACTGAGCAGGTTTATGTCAAAACCAGGGAAGGAGCATTGGACAGTAGTGAAGCGGGTTTTTAGGTATTTGTGTGGCACTAGTGATTATGGTTTGTGCTACCAAGGAAGACCAGGATTGGACAAAATATTGGATATTCATGGCTTTGTTGATGTAGACTGGGTTAGGGATCTAGATCAGAGAAGATCTACAAGAGGGTATGTCTTTAACCTATTTGAAGGTGCAGTTAGTTGGATGAGTAAGAAACAATATGTAGTGGCACTATCAACTACAGAGGCAGAATACATGGTATCCACTCATGCAAGCAAGGAAGCAGTTTGATTGCAGAGATTGTGTTCAAGTATGGGGTTAGTACATGGAGCTACAAGGATAGACTGTGATAGCCAAAGTGCAATTTTCTTGGCAAAGAACCCTGCATATCATTCAAAGACAAAGCACATTGATGTTTAGTATCACTTTGTGAGGGATATGATAGAAGACAAAAAGGTGTTGTTGGTAAAGGTGGACACTTTGAAGAATACTATAGATGCATTGACAAAATATGTGAGCTCTGAGAAGTTCTCTTGGTGTAGAGAAACAATGGGCATTTCAGGGCTAGATAAATGACTAATCTCTAATGTGGCCCCCTGTGGAAAGAAAACAACAAGTGGGAGAATGTTGGGTTGTGTGATATTCTTTCCACGACTAGCCCACGTAGTTAACCGGGGTTAGAAGGGGGGGCGGAGCCCCTCGTTCGTTGCATAGAAGGAAGTCACAGGGGGTTTGAGGGGTACCTGTAACCCTACTTTATGGGGTCCGGGGCAACGACCTGGAAAATTTTGGTTTTGGACCCTATGTTAGGTTGGGTGGACCCACCTATGGTTTTGTGCATGATTTTCGCACATGTTTTTTGGACGCGATGGGACGCGATGGTTTTCGGTCCATGGTTTTGGACACGATGGTTTTTGGTCCATGGTATTGGATGCTTCAGCATGTATAAATATGTATTATAACATTGAAAGGAATATAACGAAAAATCAAGCTAGTAGTCCCGATTTTGGGATCCAGGGGAAAATCTCTGTGTCTATATGTTTTATGTGTTATGCTCTCGCATTGTTTATTTTATGTGTTTTAGAATTCGTATATAGGTAATTTTTGTACGGGGTTAAAACCTACATATAAGTGCAAATCGAAATGAGAAGGAAATAAAAGAAATGTCAGATTTACAAAGGAATAATTATAAAGAAATTGGTCGTGTGATAAAGTTAAATCGTAATATAAACAGAGCCATAACCATATATACATATATATGTAATATATCGGAGTTATAAAGAAATAAGTGTTAAACTATTGAAAGGCCAGACCTGAAAGGTAAATATATTGTATTTTAAAGTTCTGTCGGTCCACCCTTACGCAGAGTTATGGACGTTGAAACCGCCGATAGTGACTTGCGATGGCGGACCCGAAACACATATAGGTTATGTTTTATAAACCGGTGGGTCCGTGTTATCGCATAGTTTTAAATATATGCACGTATAACTGTGCCGATAGCGATAGGGTAAGACGGACCCGAAAGGTATATACACCACGGTTTAAAGTTCTGTTGGGTCCACCATGCCACAGAGCCTTGAATGTAAGAATTGCTGATTGCAACTTGATATAGCAGACCCGAAATATTATATATCCTGTTGCAGAGTTCCAGAGAGCCCGCTATATTAAAAGGTTTTTCATACAAATTATAATTACGGGATTTTTATATATTTTTATTATAAGGGGATTATAATGGAAATGAGCACCGATTGTGATATGGGTAAGCCAGACCCGATACAATATAAATTTTGTTTTGTAATTGCGGCAGGTCCGCAAAACCTTTATACATATAGGATGGTTCTGTTGATTGCGATTGTGATGGCCGGACCTGATATTTCATGCATTATGGTTAATTATTTTGTCGGGTCCGTGGCCATAATAATATTTATATGGTTTCTAGGCCGATTACGATAAGCGGAAAAATCATATCTTACGGTATATTTTCATTATAAAGTATATAATGGATAAAGGGCAGTTTTGAAGAACTAATACGTAAGTTTAACATTACGTTGATATATATATATATATATATATATATATATATATATATATATATATATATATGGAAAATTCCGACTATGCGATGGCTTTTCAGATCTAATGTATTTATGAAACATATTTAATACTTTTGAGTTTCACGGTAAACAAAAGGTTTGCATTATTTTCATTAAAATCAGTGATATGGCCAGATTTGAAGAAAAGGCAGTTGGTCAAATCTAATACATGCGTAACCAGGTTTTGCACATGTTAAACACAGTTTATCACGATTAAAGTAGATTAAGGCATCTATAGAGGAATTCAATAGCAGATTAAGCAGAGCGAGCCAGTAGTTATCATCTTCTTTCAAATTCAGTTTTGTTCTTGTTATTCCATGTTCTTTGAGTTGTTTTACCCTCTATAAATTCTATAGTAGTTTTACTTCATATAGTTAGAAAACAATTAGATAGGTTTTAGAAATCAATAACTGTTTCACAAATTTATAAAGGGGGAAAATTTTACGAAGGGTTGGAATTTTGGAAAACCCGGGCACTGTATTCCTGACAACATCATTGATTAACGAAAGAAACATAATTTTCCAGGAGTTGTAACATATAATTTTGTAAGTTTCACTATCATGTGTCATGAGCTGTTTTCTTCTTTTTAAGTGTAGTAATGAAGCTGTAGGGTAAAATCCCTTAAAGAGCACTCCTATACTTAAAGTCCTCATTTCCTTTCTGAGTTATAGATAGTAGTTTTTGTGAAAGACCAGCATATTGTCTATGATTTACTCCTCATTATCATAATTCCTCTAAGTTTCAGATAATAGTTCTTGTAAGAAATCAACATATTTTCTTTGACTTTCCCTTCAAGCTTTCCTCATTCATCATTTATGTTTAGCAACAAATGGAATTTTGAGATGTTCTGGTCATACATGTATTAAGAGTCTAAGGCCAAGTTTTCCAAGTCCTTCATTTGAGAATATAATAAACAATAAGTGACAGTAAGAAATATTTATTAATGTCTTAAGCACAATTTCCCTACAGCCAAGAAATTGGTTTCTTAAGGAACAACATTAATTGGTGTTGTTGCCGGGGAGACAAGACAAGAAGGTTTCTCCCTGGGTTTTAAATATTTTCCTTTGGTTGTTTGTAGTAAGGAGGAAATACTTGGTTGTTCAAATAAAAGCAATAAAAGGCGACTCCATTGTAACAAACACCATACTCTACAAAGCAATAGAATAAGAATGCTTTCTCATAGGTTCATTAAGTTTGAAGATAATTCTTGAGAGTGACAAGTTTCAACAGTTGGTTGTATATGCACACCTGTGATTTTCACTTACCACATTGATTGGTGACTCCATGGACTTTGAAGTTTTATTTTATGGGTTTTAATGGCTCTCCCTGCATTCTTAGTCCATAAATTTGATCCATTTAATTTTACTGGAATCACTATATATCCCCATGATATGCCTGCATTTCCTGTGTCGAATGATTATCTTCCAAGATTCAGTAGAAAGGACTATGAAGATCCAGCTCAACACCTCCAAGCGTTTCATGAATGCATGGAGCAGCAGGGCATCATTCATGAAGATGTTAAGATGTAACTGTTTATGTTTTCTTTGGATCACAAAGCTAGGGCTTTGTTCAAGTCTCTGCCTCTTTCAAACATTTCATCTTTGAAATATTTCCATTCAGTGTTCAATTCTTCTTGTAAAACTTATTTTCCACACAAGTTTCTTTTTGAAGGTTGTTGTGAATATTACAATGCTAAAGAAATGTTAAAGGCTCAAGATAATCTCGTCGATGAAACTAATGATTTTTTTGATAGTATGTCAAGCATTCAGAGTTATGATAAGGTCTCTGAAAGTGAGGAACTATCACTTTCTCAAAATGATGTGGAGAGGGTTATAGAACAGTTTTCATCAATAATCTCCCAAGAAAAGAATCAATTGACTCTATTTCAAGCAAATCAAGAGAATATTCAGATGGAGGAAAGTTCAAACATGTATCAAGAATCTCTGCTCAACGGTCAAGAAAAGGAAGAAAAAATTAAGTTTCAAATAAATCCCCAGGGATCTTATTGTGATGAGTTTGATGATCGTCCTATTAATAATGAAAATGATTTAAATGGGGAACATGACAAAGCCCTTCAAGTTTATCAGTTGAATGTTGCACCTAGAGCAAGAAATCAGCAAATGGAATATGTTGGACAACAATATATTGAGCTATTTATCATAGCAAAAGAGGCTATCTCATGTAAAAGGGAAATTGATAAAGAGATTGTATATCAATGCATTGAAGAACACAATGATGCTCCTGGATCAAAGGTAAACAATCTATTTGAAGTTGATTGTATGTCATAGAGTATTGTGAAAAAATTCCTTTTTCTTCTTGAGGTTATAATTACAAGTTATTTTCAATCAAAGCTTAGAGTTGAAGAGTGGAAACATGGAAGTGATATATATTATTTTCTTAGAGATTTTGTTGATTGTCCTACTGAACATATTACCCCAACAGAAGGCTCAATTGGGCAGGGCCTTTCATATATAGAGAATTTATTTGTTGGCGCTGACCAGGAACATGTCTTTTCTTATACTTTTGAGGATCTTGTGGCAGATTACATGGAGGAATTTATCAGCAGTTTACACATATATTTTGGTGGATATACTTCTAATTTTTGTTATGATCTTATTTTATGCATAATTTATTTTTTGTTGAGGATGAATGGTATTTTCAAGATTCATTTCCAGAATGGTTCTGGATTAAGCACTCAAATGCTAATCTGGTATAATTGGAAAATTGACTTCACCTGATTGAAGGTCAATCATGCACATATGTAGGATTGTACATAAATAAGCTTATGTGTTGAAAATTTGGTTTCAAGTTGCAGTTCTTCAGTTTAATGATTAGTGGATGAATAAGGGTGACTTTCCTAGTTGGAAACTGGTTGTAGAGGTGTCAAACTTCAATATTGTTAGGTTTTCAGTTGTCAGATTTCAAGGTTTTTATAGTTTTGGACTCCATGCCCAACTAAAGCTATTGATTTATTATTCTTAATATTTTGTTATGAGAGCACAAGAATTTAATCTTTGCAGGTATTGGTGTGGGTTCACTGTATAGATCTTCACACAGTTAAGAGTTCAGAGAAGCAATATATGACTCCACGCCCAATGGATAAGGCATTGATCTCCAGTTCTTAGTGCTTTTGGGGCAAAAGCACTATCCCTAGTTGGAGCTAGATGTTGTAGCTTATATTGGGCTTGAGGTTTATTTATTAGTTATATCACTATCGGGAGTTATAAAACTCCTTTATATCCTTTACCCTTTCCGAAAAGTCTAAAAGAAAAGAAATATTTTGTTTGTTATATATCGATATCGCTAAAGGGAGAAATGGGAAGGAATCAAATATAAAAGGTTATACGGAGCTATATATACATATATATATATATATATATATATATATATATATATATATATATATAAGTGCATATCGAAATAAGAAGGAAATAAAAGAAATGTCGGATTCACAAAGGAATAAGTATAAATAAATTGGTCGTGTGATAAAGTTAAAACGTAGTATAAACGAAGCCATAACCATATATACATATATATGTAATATATCAGAGTTATAAAGAAATAACTGTTAAACTATTGAAAGGCCAAACCCGAAAGGTAAATATAATGTAGTTTAAAGTTCCGTCGGGTCCACCCTTACGCAGACTTATCAACGTTGAAACTGCCGATAGCGACTTGTGATGGAGAACCTGAAACACATATAGGTTATGTTTTATAAACTGGCCGGTGCGTGTTATCGCATAGTTTGAAATATATGCATGTATAATTATGCCGAAAGCGATAGGTGTAAGTCGGACCCGAAAGGTATATACACCATGGTTTAATGTTATGTCGGGTTTGCACGCCACAGAGCCTTGAACGTAAGAATGACCGATTGCAACTTGATATAGCAGACCCGAAATATTATATATCTTGTTCTAGAGTTCCGGCGGGTCCACTATATTAAAAGGTTTTTCATATACATTATAATTACACGTTTTTTTATATATTTTTATTATAAGGGGATTATAATGGAAATGAGCGTCGATTGTGATATGGGTAAGTTGGACCCGATATAATATAAATTGTGTTTTGTAATTGCGGCGGGTCCGCAAAACCTTTATACATATAGGATGGTTCTGCCAATTGCGATTGTGATGGCCGAACCCGATATTACATGCATTATAGTTAATTATTCCGCTGGGTCCGTGGCCATAATAATATTTATTTATATGGTTTTTGGGCCGATTACGATAAGCGGAAAAAGAATATCTTACGGTATATTTTCGTTATAAAGCATATAATGGAAAAAGGGTAGTTTGAAGAACTAATACTTAAGTTTAATGTTACATTGATATATCTATATCTATATGTATCTATATATATGTATATATATACATATATATATATATACATATATATATATATACATATATATATATATGTACATATATACATATATATATATATACATATATATATACATATACATATACATATATACATATATAGATATACACATATATATATATATATATATATATATATATATATATATATATATCTATCTATATATATATATACATATACATATATATATATATATATATATATGTATATATGTATATATATATCTATATATATATATATATATATATATATATATATATATATATATATATATATATATATATATATATATATATATGGAAAATGCCGACTATGCGATGGGTTTTCAGATCTAATGGATTTATGAAATATATTTTATACTTTTGAGTTTGAAGGTAAACAAAAGGTTTGCATTATTTCCATTAAAATCAATGATATAGCCAGATTTGAAGAAAAGGCAGTTGGTCAAATCTGATACATGCGTAACCAGGTTTTGCACAAGATAAACACAATTTATCATGATTAAAGCAGGTTAAGGCATCTATAGAGGAATTCGACAGCGGATTAAGCAGAGTGAGCCAATAGTTATCATATTCTTTCAAATTCAGTTTTGTTCTTGTTATTCCATGTTCTTTGAGGTGTTTTACCCTCTGTAAATTCTGTATAGTTTTACTTCATATAGATAGAAAACAGTTAGATAGGTTTCAGAAATCAATAATTATTTCACAAATGTATAAAGGGGGAAAATTTTACTAAGTAAGGGTTGGAATTTTGGAGAATTAGGCCACTATATTCCTGATAAAATCATTGATCAAGGAAAGAAAAAAAAGTTTCCAGGAGTTGTTACATATAATTTTGTAAGTTTCACTATCATGCGTCATGCACGTTTTTCTTCTTTTAAGTGTAGTAATGAAGTTGTAGGGTAAAATCCCTTAAAGAGCACTCTTATACTTAAAGTCGTCATTTCCTTTTTGAGTTATAGATAGTAGTTTCTGTGAAAGACCAGCATATTGTCTATGATTTACTCCTCATTATCATAATTCCTTTATGTTTCAGATAATAGTTCCTGTGAGAAATCAACATATCATCTTCGACTTTCCCTTCAAGCTTTCCTCATTCATATTTTATGTTTAGCAACAAATGGAATTCTGAGATGTTCTGGTCATACATGTATTAAGAGTCTAGGGCCAAGTTTTCCAAGTCCTTCATTTGAGAATATAATAAACAATAAGTGACAGTAAGAAATATCTATTAATGCCTTAAGCAAAATTTCCCTACAACCAGGAAATTGGTTTCTTAAGGAACAACGACACCCACATGGGCATTTAAGTTAATGTCATGTCACCATCCTAAGTTTTTTGTGGCATGTCTACCAATAACCGTAGAATCATTCATGTCCTTTACATACCCATGGGACCCCCGTGATCCATGATCCTCTAGATATAACATATATGTAATACAATTTAATTCTAAATTATGTCGGGCATGGTCCTTAAAGCCATATCATCCCATGGATAAAATGTCAGGAGTATCCCTTGTAGTCCCCCATTGAGATTATCAAGGAAGATCCTCTAGGGTAACGTGGAGACTCCACTTTTCCATCTGGCACGTCAATCTTCTGGGGAGCATTTTCAATCCAATTGCATGAGATCTGACCTCTACTATGGACCCCTCTTATGCATCACTTTTCCTACCTTATGACCATGCACGTGCGCTCCACCATTGCCGTATCATCCCAAACTTCTACCTTAGCGATGCATTCAAACCACCTGGGATGACCCAACCTCCTTTTAAAAACTCTAGGGTGGCATGGATGAATAATAAGGATCCATCTTACTCTAATGCAACATGAAAACTGGCCCATCATGGCATGTCTCCTAGGAAATAAAATCCTAGGACTTTTATATCGAGCACCACAAATTACCACTAGGGAATAAATATAAGGGTGGCATCACCCATCTTAACTACTAGGGTGGCGTGTCCTACCCCAAATCACTATGTTTCACTGACATCAACCTTCACTCAACCTATTAAACTTTTCCACATCTCTCCTCGCCACGATGCTTTCTAGGCTAGTCATGGGTCCCACCAGACCCTTCATTCCATGGTTAAACATATCTATCATGTTATAATAAATTTGTGGTACTATGCCTGAATATGTCGAATGAACCAAATCCTAGCCCCACTACACCACATTGCATTAATATGATCTAACCATGCATCCACTTGAAATCTCGAAGGTAATGCCTCTAGGCTTACGTGGACGGTTGGAACTCCCTTGGTATCTAACGACCCTGATTTCCTCCCCTTTTGTACTTGGTCATGGTGCCTAATCGCGTGGGACATAATTTTTAATCGTTCTTAATCCTCTAGATCCTGAACTTCCAACCCCCGATCCATGCATATGTTGATGTTTGGGCTTCCTCCCCCCCCCCCCCCCCCCCCCCCATTCTTATGCAAGTTACACTTCCTATGTTGAGAATATGAGAGTCTTGGCCCAGTCTAGCCTTATATACATAGATATGTATTATGCTATCCTTTCTGAGCTTTTACATGATCTTGGCCCATCTCAGCCTACAACTTGTAGAAATATATTTACAAATTTACATAAAAAGAAAAGGATAGTTCTATCCTTCCTAAGCTTATAGAGGCTTCAACCCAGTCTACAATATGCATGTCTGTTTATTTAATTCCAATGCATGCAAACAATATCCATTGTGAGCTTCCTAGTGATAAAGCCAAGCCTAATAGAAAGTCTTTCAATTACATAAAAGGAGGGTTGAAAAATATCTATCCATTTATTCAAACATAAGCCCATTGATGAAATTTAGAGCTCATAACCTTTCAGGGATCTAGAGGCCTCTTAGATTGATAAAAAACATAAAACCAGATCATGAACACATACTATAATTCATTCATTTACCCAAGAACCATATAGGAAAACAAAAGAGGTTGACAAGTATGCATTCTAGGAATCCACCTCTCATTTCCACAAAGGAAAAAGGGCATCCCTTGTTGATTATCAATCCATTTATTAGCACATCAAACATAAAATTCACTCCATGTATAATAAATAGATAGCTTTAGGAATTTAGCTCATATATGCATGAAAAGAAATTCATAAAAAGAACCATAGGCATTCAAAGATTTCAACCAATACAATCATGCACCAATGTCGCATAGTATTGCAACATCATTAAGAGCTACACATCAATTTCCACAGAGAATTTATTTAACCTCATAGCTCTCGACTTAGTGTGTTTTACTTACAATATAGAGAATGGGAAGACTGAAGATGGGACTCCAATTTTCCACCCAACCATAGACCTACTGTAGCTAGAATCACTTACAATAGCACCCCAAGCGAGATCCATGATCTAAGGAGAATTTCTTCAATAGTTTTAGCATGAGGTCATACTTAAATCAAAGAGGACATGGATTACTTATAAAAATTAGGTGGTTTATCATCGCTTTAGAAAGCACCTTGAGTGGATTCTTAGCCAATTCTTGGCAAGCACTCATTCCAATTTTTCTCACAATTTCTTGAGCTCCTCTAGGCCTTGATTTAGCTTCCCTCGGAATTTCATTCCCTTCACTTTTCAAGTCTCTACGATACTTATCATGTGATTTCTCTAGAAGAAAAACCAACCCCAACATTGTTGTGCAAATTCCCTTTTATAATTTCTCAAGCGTGCCTCTTCATGTTCCTCTTGGAATATTCCTCTTATTTTTCTTTAATAATTACATCAAATAATTAATTAATAATGCCATCCAACCCCACATGGGTACATATATCCTCTTCCCTCTTAGATCATAGATATGTGGTCCCACTCTTAGGCCATTACATAAAAAAATACTCATATATAATTCAAAGTAACATTACATTAAAAAAATTAGGGGGAAAGCATACAAGGGGTGTCACAAACCCACCCCTAAAGAACAAACAAAATAGAGATGCACACACAAACCATGTATCCACTTATTCAACAATCAAATAAAGGATGTGCTTCCGACATCCATTCAGTCATTTCCCAATGTTCCTTTTGCATTATTTTGGTGTTTCTAATGCACCCATTTCAACTTGGGTCTATTTATTTTTCTCTGAAGTGTTTCCAAACTCCAATATCCAACGATGTTATCCTTGTTCTCCTTACTCCCTCAGAGAATAGTTCCTATCCCATTGCTTCATGGAACACCCAAATGTACCTCTGATTCCAATCAACCTTTCTCATGACCCTTTAAAAGCCAAGATCATTTTTCGGCATCCCCTTCTCTCCTTATCGGTTCCTTGGGATAGTTGATCCCCCTTCTATGCAGTCACTCACCTTTCAAGTTCACGCATTGCATTCTTTGATTCTCATTTCCTAGGGATATCCATTCCTTGAAGTTAAGGTTTCCTCTCATCGAAAGGATTTCATAACCAAGATAATTCCCTGTCCCAATACTTTCATACCATAAATAGAATGCTTCATGGAAACGATATTGGGCGTTAGTGTCCCACAATGTCCCTGTTCCTAAAATATTTAATCAGTGTGTTGTTGTGCACTATGATATCTTCAATTTTCTTCTATTCACCTTATAACCATTTCCATCCATTAAAACTAGGCATTTCCATGATTTCCTTCATCATAGCACATAAGTCTCCATGACTTTCATCATAAGGAAATTGCAATAATTTAAATCACACCTTATTAATAGTTTGTTCATGATGTGAACCTAACAATTTTATTTTTCTTCCTATCATAGAAATTCAAATTATTTCATAAACCAACTATAAATCATAATATAAATTTATGTTTATAATTTAGAAATTAATAAGAATCAATGAAATATTGATACTTATCTTTGGATTTCTATTTACTTTACACACACTAGGTCAGTTTCCAAACCTAGAAAGCACCTAGTGGTATTCTTTCCTCTCATACAACACACTGGATCAGTTTCCCAACTCTAGAAAGCATCTAGTGCCTTATCTTCTATTAGATTTCTCATATATACGCTCATTCGCTACCCTACGAACATGGGGCACTACTAGTCCTAGTAATCTTTTATCGATAGGAATATTATCACAAACCTAGGTGGCCCAAAAACTCGGATGGCCTACCTGTCCCAAAACATTACATAACATATACACATATACACACGATACAATACAATGCATACACATAATATTGAAAATCCAGAGACCACATCATCTTTATCCACAGAAACTAGGAAACATGGCCTCTAGTGTCGTTCTCATGCTTTATCATGGTCATTCACAACCCAAGTCTTAGGCATGTGGTTTCTTAAATTATCCATGCTTATCCCAACATGCCACATTTTACACTGGTTTCATTATGCTAATATATCCTTCAACATTCGTTGCTCATAATGAAAACATGGGCATAATTGTGGGAATTATCATCACAAGATATCAAAATCATAAATCAACTAGGGATACCTCTTTCCCAATTGATTCCTCACACTAGCCATTTATACCATCATTCTCCCATAAGAGTGATCCCTAACAAGAACCTATCAGTCACAATGGAAAAATACACACACACACACACAATGCATATTTACATGTGTAAATAGAGTCAAGCTTAAAAGAACCTCCTATGCTTCCATGTCATTGTCCATTATCCCCCCCATGGACCAAACCATCCCATTATGTTTTCATAGCCATGTCCACTCAATTATGGACATACATATATATTTTCAAATTTTCCCATCTTGATTCCACCAACAACAAAATTCAATTGAACTTTTATGGTGTTGCTATTCACATTGGTGATTTCCAACCTTTACCAAATTTCATTCATGCTTTCTATCATGATCTAGGACCAATGCCCTTGCATACACTAAAAATGTATTTTCTCGTTTCATTGCCCAATTAGGAACTTTATCCATGTATTTATATTTATGCCAAGAATATACTGCCCACTTTTATTGATGTGTGGACCTACTCTGTTGCATAACCCTATTGGGTTTCACACAATCACTTTTTATTACAGGTGGTCTATCAATTGTGACAAACACTCTAAGAGTGGTTTATCAACCTCCTTGACAAGCACCCCATGGAAACTCCACACAGTATTTTCATTACATGTAGTTTATCAACAATTTCAAGCACTCTGTGAGTGGTTTATTAGCCCATATAAAGCATCTTCGGTGGTTTATCAGCCTCCTAGGCAAGCACATTATAGATTATAGGTATATTATACCACTGATAGTGAAATGATAAGTATACTAATACGACATCTCAAAGGAAATGGGATAACCATTTACATAAATATATGTAAATACCTTTCTCATTGATTACATTATGGTTTAAAATGTAAGAAAGTCAAATTGCCTGGAACAGGCTGAAATAACAACAACTCATTAAGAAGAAAATTTTTACTGAGTAGTATTGATGAATAAATCATTTGATCAATGGAATGTATATAATTCATTTTACCATATGAGAACCTATGTCTCACAATCCATTAATGAGGTTTCCACACCCTTGGTAATTAGGGTCTACAGACTTAAGAGTTAAAAAAAAAAAACATAATAGAAAATTACAATTGTACCAGGACTAGTAATTATAGACTAAAAGAGGAAAATAAAAAGACATAATTCCCTTGAACTCAGCAAATTTAACACCTAAACTGGTCATAAAGTATGCATTATGGGACATTCACCATCTAATAATAAATCTTAGCAGAACATTTCAGGGGATCGAACCTCAGGAAGGTAAATGTAACCAACTTGAAAAACCACAGTGGTGAAATATCAAAGACGAGTGTGTTGTATCGCTGCAAAAAAGGAGAATGATCGTAAGGATTAGTTATTATGTGCATTACAGAGGAGATAGGGTATGAGTATATTGTAGTTCCAAATATAGCTTATCAAAATAAAATTGTAATTAATTCAAGGAAACAAAACCAAACCCTTACTTTCTCAGGCTTAAAGAAAAATCAAGGTTCCAATGCCCATCTGAATATAAACAAGAGAATCAAATTCTTTTAAGCACTAGTGAGGAGGAAATCATTCAAACAAAAAGAAGACTGATAAGGGTAAGAATAAGAACAAGAAAACTAGGGCAAAGAGACAAACCAGTAAGAGTATTGTTACCAGAACTTAAGCTAAGAAATCCAGAGAGACATCATCTCGTAAGATAAACCCAAAGACATTCTGAAGCGGTTACCTTGTCTCTTCCTCCAAAACCCTTGCATGAGAAAGGAAAAAAATTATGGAGTCCATCACATTTATTGGGAGCATGACACTCTTACCAAAATATAAATAACAAAGGAGAGAAAAAACTAGCAAAAATAAAAATGCAAGTGCTTACCTGGTGACACAAGAGAACTGAATTGAAGGAAAGGACTTCATTATAAACAATATACCTGGAACTAGTGGAAAGAAACATTGAGTGCCATCAACTAGGAAAGGAAAGCGATCAAGAATGAAAAAAAAAGGTTATGAAAACCCTCCATAGGAACACCATAAAAATAGAGTGCAATGACTAAGAAAACAAAAATAAATTCCTATAGAATGTGGAGGAATGACAAGCGTGAGGGGAGTGAATTATGCCATGATATCTAGACACCACTAGGAAACCATAAGTCAGAGAATGACTATAGAATAATGTTGCATAGACACTAGGCATAGAAGGCGACAGAGGAAGCGACATAGTGACCAAATGTCTAGAGATGGGAATATTAGGGTTGTACAGTTAGTCCTTAACCCACGATTATTATTCTCTCATCCCAACCATTGAAGAACCGCCAATGTGGTCACATGTGATCTAGGTGAAGGAGGTATTTGTGGTATGAGGATATTAACCCTTTAAATCCCCAATTTGGGGCATAATGGGTAGCATTAAAAACAATTGGGATTCATATAATTACATACCCATAATGGTGTAATATGCGCTTGTGGACATTTAATATAGGCTATGTCTGAAGTTGGTAGAAACATCACAACATCTATGTGCATTACCAAACCATGGAAAGGCACGCCCTCACCTAACCTCATGGATAAACATCATATCCATGTTATTAGTGCTATGATGAGTCCAAGTTAAATATAACATTATGGGTATACAAGCTTGGATATTTTACATTTGGATGGGTCAAACTAAACATAGGCTTAAGTATTAAATGTTAAATGAAAAAGAGGGGCAACATAATAATTGATAAAGCTACCAATGTATATGTTGCAAAAAACTCATGGAACAAACTTACAAAGGTAGATATATATTTTAACTCATAATTGAGGAATGGTTTTGAGAGTTCATGACTAAGACACTCTACACCATATCTATTAAGAAAACAAAAATATACAAGATGATAGGAGTATTGTTATTACAAATACTTAGATTTTTTTTTATTTTTAATTGTAATGAATTGTAGAGTTGTGTCATATGGTATGAGAGCCGAGTTTCACAATCTCGGCCTTAAGGAACCACCACAAAAATAAACAAAAATATTTAGGACGTGTTAGCCTCCTATACCAATAAGTTTCATTTTTCATGATTGGCAGGGGAAATTCCAAATATGTTCTACTTTGATGATGCAAAGATCCCATATTTCTTGGAAGAACATGTCTGTATATAGTTTGGATAGTGTCCTACTTCTAGATGGGTGATCCAATAGCCTAATCTGGATCATGCCATGTTTAAATTGATGTTGTAGAATAGAGAAAGAGAATCTATCCAAACTGTCTAATCTTGGAAGATTAGTAGATTAGGTAGAGAATAAAGGTTCCCAACTGCTTAATCTGGGACCTTGGAAGTGATAAGGGTAGCTGTAGATAGAAACTCAAAAGGAAAAGAAAAGAAAAAGAAACAGAGCAACTGAGGGTTTGCAAGTCTAAATGCACCCTCCTTGAAGTAATAAAAAATGCTAGGTACTAAGATGGGTAGGTAGAAAGGGGTTGCAGAAGCTTGTTTTCCTTTATATTGCTGGCCTTGACAGAAAGCATATATTGGCAAGAGAAGGTTCACCTGTTTCAACATTTTGGTAACAACACAGTGAAGCATGTCTAACTCCCCAATCATTCCCCACAAAACTTCTTTCTAACATTCCCTAAAGGTCCAATGGGATTTCCTCATTGAGTACTAATATCACCTTTTGATTATGGCAACATCAAGCCAAGGTGTTGATTCCTATTACACAAGAAAGCCACATTTCCTGTGTAAAACCCTTGATCATTTTCATCTGTTTCTGCACCTAAGTTTACTCATTAAACTTAGTATTCAGTTCCTCTCTCTCATCTCAAATCCATATTAACCCCTAATTTTACTATTTAGCTCCCCAATTTTCCCCTTTTCCCTATTATTATACCATTTTTGTGCAAAAATCCCATAAAATATATATCCCCCCTCAGGCAATATAGCCTTAATACTCTAAAAGGCAGGCATGATAAAGTCGGGTGCTAATGAAATTGTGTGTGCATAGGTTATTTTGGGGAATAAACTCAACATCTGGTTGATCTAATATCCCTAGCTCACCTTATAAACATGTATGTAGTTTACCCGCTGGTCCCTAAAACTTCATAAAACCCACGAATTCGGTTTATCCAAAGTTTATCCCGGCGCGATTTTCCACAAATAATAATTGTTTATTAGACGGACCCCGCCGTATCGCTCTGCCATCTCCGTGTCCCGTCATCCGTCGGATCCGGGCCCTTCCATCCGACGGTCCTCGGCGATTTCGGACTGCCCCCGATCGCCGTCCTTTAGCGCCCGAAAAGTGTGAGAGGATGACATAGGGCCTCAGGCGCGTGTCAATTTCTTGTTGGATCGTGCAGCTTTCGACACAAACCGGGCCTGTACCAAGAGCGGTTCGATAAAACCGCTAACCGCTCTCCCTTTCCGCTCCACACCATTGTCGCATCAGCATTACGTCAGCTTCCATTCCGCCATTGTTCTGACCTGTCTGCCACGTCGCTCGTCCACGTCGACGCAATCACCAGTTGACACGTCATTCCTCCATACCCAACCCCACCAATGACGTCATGCTGACGTCATCCATCAAAAAGGCGCCAAAAACCAATTTTTCCATATTATCGCGCAAAAATCATATTTTTTCCCATTTTTCCACTAAACGGGCACTGTGTAACTTGCATGCCGTTTACGTCGTCCTCCGCCACCTCACGAAATTCATCCCCGAGCTGCTACCGCCGAGGATTTGCAGTTATCAGCAACCCCAAAGCCACGGAAAAGTTAGGTATTTACCATTACCTCTGCGCACCTGATTTTCAATCACCTACTGTTAAAAGCTTAAATAACCACCGAATTCCCCTGCGACTGTAAATGTAAACCAAGGTCATTCAAAGGGAAATTCCTGGGCTTCAATCCATCCAATTCCCGCACTCATTGCTATCTCACTAAACACAGACTCCATAGCGAGCGTTTCTCGCCTTGCAGAAGAACCACAGCTACACAATTTTACCTCTCTAAGCAGCATTTTACCTTTGTTTCACCCATATTAGCCCTTTTCTCTCTGCAAATTACCTTATCCATCAAAATTCACTGCTCTGTGTTACCTTTGTTCAAAATTCAAGTACAATTCAACTCCAAGTAACAACTAAGCCATGGAGACCCTTGTGGCCTTGAACATTACTCCCCTGAGTGCCCCACAGAGGAACCTGGACTGGCTGGCCCTTGCTGACAGGGATCATCAAATTAAAGAGACAGTTGAGATAACTACCAAATATCACATACACATTATTTGTGAGCTGAAGGATAAATACATGAGTGGTGTTGATGACATAGGTATATGGGAGTCTAATTTTCCCATTTACCTACCTCAAGTCAATGTGTTCCCAGACCTCATCCATCAGTGTTGTGAACACTATGAACCCTCACAAAGAGCAGTTTTGAGTTCATCTGGGAATATTTTATTCCACATCACTCCACAATCCATAAATCAGATGCTGAACTTTAAACCAACTAAACCTCTGGTCCCCCTTTCTACGAATTTTCTGCTCCAAGAAGCTGCCAAGTTGCCCAGCTCAGAGGTCACAAAGATTGGCCAGTTGTTCATGAAGCCAGAATATCAGCCCCAGAAACCTTCTCCTTATCTACATGTCTGGTTCAATGATACAGGGAGACTGCTAGTGGACATGATATCCTGCATTCTGGGATTCAATACCAGTGAGTTTGTAGATGATACAACCTTGGTGATGTTATCCATGTTCACTCCAGGGCAGCCTCCTTCTCCCCAGTATGATTATGCCACATTCATTACTGACAAGATTCATGAGAAATTCATGAATTTGGAGAGGGAAAGGATATTCAAGTACACCTCCTATATATATCACTTAATGTTATATTTTCAGCCTGATAGTTTCCCTGTCTCCTTGAGAAAGCTGGATGAAAAAGGAAACAGGAGGTCAGTGGTATTTTGGTCATCAGTTTGTCACCATATCTCTTGCTCCCCATACAGCTATTGTGAGTTCATTGATTTTTCATCTATCCGACCTTGTCTTTGCTACAGAGTTCTCCTCCTCCTAGACTCACCGACGATATGTAGAAGATCCTCCAACTTTCAAAGAATTATAGCATTGGATATTGGTACTTCTACCAAGACCACACAGTAATTAGAATATATGGTTATGAGCTAGCCCCTTACAGACTGCCAAAGTATGTCCCCATGAAACTTTTTGCATTAGTGTATTTCCGACAATTTGGAAATGCAGACATGATTCATTTTCATAGCAGAAATAAGAAATCACAGCTGAAAATCAAACACCAACTGGGCCCATTCATTTTCAACAAAAGAGAAGAAGCATGGCAAGAAGCAGATAAAATTCTAAAGAGCTTCCAGCTGCAAACAAGATTCCTTTGGTCACCCTATGACCCCAATCATTTCATAAGTCTTAGAAGAGTCAGATACAGACTTGCCAGCTATGACCATGTCAGAATCCCACACATTGAAAAATATGAAAATTAGTTAGAATGGAAGGAGGGCACCCTAGTGGAGCCATGTTCTAGGGAAGAAATGGCACAAAAAGAAATGAAGCAGTTAGAAAAATCAGTTGACTTAGAATTTTTTGGACAGGTTTGCTCCCCAGTACTCAAGCATCTTGGAGTAGTTGCTTCCTCTTCTACTACTCCCCAGCAATTTGCCCAAGCCACTACTCAAGCAGCAACTACAACCAAAGGAAAAGAGATGCAACAAGATGAGACACTCGCTAATGTAGAGCAGCAAGCAGAACAACAAGAAGAGATCGCTGAGGCACCTTCAAATATAGAGCAGCAAACTCAGGAAAAATTCCCTCCTAGGCAGGAGGTAACAGTGGAAACCTCGGTGCTACAAACTCCAGCTAATGAGGAAAGAACAAGGAAGAGAGATAGGCAAGAGGAAACTCCTCTTACCACTTCAACAGATCAACAAGGTGAGAAAAGACAAAGGCTAAATCCCTTTTCTGAGGAGGATATGCCTGAAAGAACCACTGATACCATGCTCCCTCCCAACATTGAAACATCAGCCAGTTCCTTTCAGCAGGAACAAGAAATACAGCATGGAGGAGAAGTTAGTTCATCAGGACAGCAGACAAGGTCCGAACCTAGCATTAAGAAGCAGTTTATAGAGATAAAAGCAAGAAATGAGCCAATCAGAATCCAACTCTATAACCAGTTACTCAAGATGGCGCCAACCAATCAAGAAAGGCTTATGTCGGCCTATGATATCCAAGAGGGAAAAATGACTCTTAGTCATTTTAGGCGCACGATGCTGCAGCCCCAGTCAACTGCCGACTATATTAGGACCAACCTAGAGGTCTTTGCCAAGGACATCCATCCTATGGATTAGATAGAACTACACAAAAAAACAAGGGAGATTGTTTATGCCACATTTGCTGATAAGACTCTATTGGCACATAGGTTGCAAAACTCCCTAAATAACACTACTACTCAGTTGGAGCTAGAGAAAGCTTCCTCTCAAGCCAAGGATAACAGAATCAAGTCCTTGGAAGAGATTATCATATAACTGGGGCATGATCCAAATGAACCTAAGGGAGTGCAAGCATTAATGAAGAAGAAATATGAGGACATAACAGCTTTGAAGAAGCTGGTTAAGCTACCACCAACCCTTCACCCTCAGACTGAAGATTTTGCCCAGCAAAGAAGAGATCAAGATGTGACAGCCATGCTGGTGGCTTTGCACAAAAGGCTACTGGAAACAGAGGGTGCCTTGGAGGCGGCCCTAAAGCAAAAGGAAGGAGAACAGGTGTCTCGGCCACCTCAGCAAGTTATAAATCTTGAGGATGCTCCTCAAGTAATAATTCCTCCCCCAGAAAGGACATCAGAAGCAGGCCCTTCAGCACCAGCACCAGATGTGGCAGCACCCGAGCAGGCAACCAGCCTTGACATGCAGAATATGAGGAAGGAACTGGAGGCTCTTGAGGCACAGATGGTAGAACTAAAGGTAGCAAAAGAAAAATTGGCTACACCGAAAGAGAAATATGATAAATCAAAGCAGAATGTGGCTGAGAGGACAAGAGAAATAAGAACCCTGGAAAAGAAGATAAAGGAGCTGGAAAATGAATTAACCATGAACAAAACTATAGCTAATGTGAAGAAAATTCTATGGGCTAAAATTGGCCAATCCATTACAGACCAATGGCAGTCCATTGAAACAGTTCATGAACAAATGAATCTTCTGGCAGAGCTCAAGCTGAAAATCAAAGAGCCAGGGCATCTTTAGGGAGTATGCCTGAAATAGCCAACAGAATGATAAATGTCCTTAACAATCGGACTGGCCTTCAGCTAGCAGGAATGGGCATTAGAGATAGGATTGATACTATTCTGCTGATAAAAAGGGTGCTTACCCTCAGAAGTTATGTTTAGACATTGGAGAGAAAGTGTCAGGAAATACAAGTAGAAGTGAATGAATTTATTGCAAAAATCACAGTTTTACATAACAGGGGCCTCCCCAGTTTGGTGACAAGTGCAGGAAGATTGTTATCACATGAACATTATGCCAAAAGGGTTAACACATTTGCAACAAATCAAATAACAACATCTGCAAGCGCTCCAGAGGAAGCAAGGCCCCCATATGGGCAGGATCTTTACGATAAGCTGGAAAATCTATTTTTTATTGAGAAAGAGATCAGGCACCTTTTTGCAGTTCCTCCCAATTATTAAAACTACACTGAAGCTGATGAAATTCTAATCAAAATGCAGAGGCACTAATTTCCCACTGAAGAATGGTGGAGGAGTATGATAGAAACTTTACTTTGATAAATTAATTTTGGCCTAAAAATCAGAATTTTCAAATGACTCATGTATCAAATCTACTTAAAGCAATAGTTGAAGACAACTAGATGAAAAGGACAATGTCTGGGTACAGCTGGATAATTCAATTGATGTGTCCAACGCAACAACACCATGACAAGGCAGCATAAACACAAGAATTCTCAAAATCAATGCAAAGGTGCTCGACCGTCCCAAGACGCTCCAAAAGTCAAAACATCTCTGACAAGAATGACTAGCTGTAATCAATCTGCTTTAATAGCAATAACTATTGTATCCACTATTTTTGAGAGTTGGTAGAGAAATTTATGAGTCAATGACTCATTTTGAGATATTTTGTAAAGATAATTTTGTATATATACGCCCCTCTTAGCTTATTTGGGGGTTGTTGTTTATTTGTTTTGAAGAACTCGGCTGTATATTCTGAGAAGTATAATACAAGAAGCTGCTAGTTTTCTCAACTTGGCTATGCTTGGACGTGTTGTGATGGGATTGTTAGCTTTTGCAGAACTCTCGTGTTTTCTCATGATACAATAAGTGTTTTCCTAACTGTCTTTATGTTTTATATGTTTACATAACTCATCTATGCTATATGTTTGATAATCTTAGTAGGAAGGGAAATGAATAGTTCAGGATTTGTCCAGTAAGACACCCTAAACTCAATCATTCCTACTAACTATGTTTTCTTCAAGATTAGCTGTAAATATGAAATTCTTTACTCTAATTTTAAGGTAGATTCTATTCGAGAATTCTGTTTTTCTCTTGAATAAGATTCAGCCTTTCATGTTCTGTGTCACCAAGAAAGAAATCTTTGTTGCCTTTCATGGTGTGATTATATACTGTTTATTCTTCAATGAAAGGTTTGTATCATGAATACCTATCTAGCTCTGTAGTAACACTCTTTTTATCACAGGCACTAAGTAATAATAAATCATGGACTCCAATTTCCCAATGGAATAAACCCTCTTTGATCATTGCAAACCCCTCTTCAGACAACAGATGACAACCAAAATTCAAACAAAATTTTATACTTCATAACTAGCCTAAAATTCTAAAAACAAAGCTAAATCAAAAGAGAGAGCCCTCTCTGATTGCAGGTAGGCTAGAACCTATAATCCAAAGTTGGTTTATGGTTACCTCGGCCGTATTCCCTTGGGAGTCAAAGGGAACAACCTGAGTGTTAACATAATTGGCGACTCCGCTGGGGACCTGAACTAATTTCCTAACCACTGCCCGATTCACAATACTTCCTACAAAATTTCAAAGAGGTCAGGAAACTTAGAAGCTGGCTCCCAAGAAGAAGACACGCTACACCAGATCTAATCCAGATCCAAATCCATCACCTGTATTTGAAAATCCAAACCTGATTTTGAGGACTCGTAGGAAACAAGAAAAGGAAGAAACTAGTCCAGATTCAAGCCCTGAAGCAAGATTTTAGAGTAACATTCCTACGCCTGCTAAAGTCTCCCTTCATCCTCATATCACAACTTCGCAGTCTCCCAGTTCTACATCTACTTGACATAGCCCTTGTTCAACTCCCCCATTAACTACACACACCCCTATCATCCATTTCCCTCCACTTGTTCCGTTTGTTCCTGTTGGTCCAGTTATCTCAGCAAACATGGCTAACAGGTATGCCCCTTTGCAGTTACCAGCAAATATAGGGGCTATGCCCCAGGATTACTAGACCAAGATCTCATATTTTGATGGTGCTAGTTCCTATCCAGCCCTGCAACATACCAAAAAGATGCAGGACTACTTTGAAAATTATGAGATAGATGATGAAGGGGTTAGAATGAAGATTTTTGTTCAAAGTTTGACAGGAGATGTAAGGTCCTGGTTTAGATCTCTTCCAGCAAACTCTATTGCTAATCCAGAAGCCCTCTGCCAAAATTTCCTAAATAGATGGGAAAAGAAGAAAGACCCCCTTCACATATTGTCCGAGTACAGTTCTATTAAAAGAGGTCCTCAAGAAACTGTCATGGACTATTGTGCTAGATTTAATAATGTATACAACGCCATCCCCTAGAATCTGAGGCCTCCACCTGACCTGGCCTTATACACCTTTCCTGATGGGTTTGATTCAGATATGGCATACCAATTGAGAGAAAGAGCCCCCCAAAATTTAGCTGAGATGCAAGATATAGTAGTCCGTGTGGAAGCCAACCTAATAGCCAAGAGAAATAGGGCAAGGACTGAGAGAAAGACTACCTTCAAAGAAGAGCCTTCAGGCTGGGATCAGAAACTAGATGCAATAATCACTAGTATGCATAGGCTTGGAGATAGAGTAGAATCAGTTGAAAGAAAATCATCATGGGAGGTACCACAAAACATTGTTGTCAGAAATCCTGGCTTTAGAAGAAACCAAAACCCAAATGCTGGAAGGACCAGCCCAGAACAAGACATAAGACCTCCTTTCCAAGAAAACTATGCTGAAGCATCCACCTCTAGTGAACAGATAGATGATACTCACATTAATATGATGGGTCTAAATAATGAACAACAGGTTTTTCTAAGTCAAGAAGAACAGGAAGATGATGATGTTGATCAGTTCCAAACCAAATTTGGTGAGTCATTTGACTCCAAGCAGGGCTATGACACATCTGTTTTTGAAGTTCATAGACAATACAAGCTGAGAAGCAGGACCATAAATATGCCTCAGCCTGTAAAAACAAAAGATAACCAACAGCCCAAGATGTCAAAGGAGAAGGTCACTGTTACAGAACCAATTGACAAAACCAGCTCTATTACAAATGAAGTAACAATGGAGGATGTAACTGAAATACACCCCCCAAGTCCAGAGCAACTAGTAACATCTCCTTCAGAGCACAATCAAAGTAATAGTCCTCAAAAGGTTAGTAAAAAAGATAAACCTCAAGATAAAACTGAAAGCCAGGAGGGTGCCTCTGGAAAGTCAGTTGACAAAGAAAAAGCTGCTAACCATAATGCCAAGACCCAATCTGACAAACCTTTTGACCTAGAAGCTGAAATTGGTAAGTTGAAGATAGCCATCCCTCTTTCACAGCTGGCTAAGCATGACATTTACAAGCAGCAAATCAAAAAATCCCGTCAATTAACTCAGAATAAAGATGATGTCAATGTGCTGGATGATACACCAGAGGTACTTTTTGGCCCAAAATTTGATGGGAAAACAATAAGCACAGGAGTTTTACCCTTCTATGTTAGCTTGCACATTCATGACAAGATACTACACAATGCAATGTTTGACTCAGGCGCCTCACATAATCTTATGCCTAAATCTGTAATGGAGAGACTAAACCTAGACATTACAAGGCCGTATAAGGACCTATTCTCATTTGATTCCAGCCAAGTCAAATGCCTGGGCCTGATCAAATATCTGTGTTCCCTTGTCCAATATCCAAATAAAACTATTCTAATGGATGTGGTGGTAGCTGATATCCCACCTAAATATGGAATGTTGTTATCAAGATCATGGGGAGCCAAGCTCCAAGGGTCCCTACAATTAGACATATCTTATGCAACTATCTCTGTATTTGGGCAACCAAAGAGGCTATATAGAGAGACACTCATGAAATATATGGTGAGCAGTGAAGAAAAACCTCAAAATTTTCCAATCTGTGCAGTCCATTTTGATATGGATTCCTTCATTCTGTTCAATGATAACACATGTCCTACAGCTGATAACAAACCTTTCACTTGGGAACAAAACATGCATACAAATGAGCAATCAGCTACCCAAGGTCTTGAAATTAGGCAATCAATTGATCAAACTGTTCTAGAAAACAAATCAGATGAAAAACAAGTCCTCCAACTCCCGATTCCAAGTCCTAGTGACTCTCCTAATTCTGCTCTAAATCAAGAAATCCCTTGGTTTCTTGAGTTCGATGGATCAGTTAACAAGTTAGGGGTAGGAGCATGAGTGTTGATCCATAATAAACAAAACAATCATGCAGAGGGTCGAGCTTATAGGTTAAATTTCAGATGTACTAATAATATGGCAGAATATGAAGCTCTCTTACTAGGCCTCAAACTGATCAAATCCTTACAGGCAACAAAAGTTTCAATCTTGGGAGATTCAGACCTCATTATCCAACAAATGAAAGGCAACTTCGTCACCAATGACAAAAGGCTAAGGTCTTACAGAACTGCTACTATTGAAATACTTAATGTCTTTACTGAATTTCAACTGACCAAAATATCTAGAAGCCACAACCTTCATGCACGCAGTCTAGCTACTTTTGCTAGTACTTGTAAATTACCCTTTGAACCCAACCATTGTTTTACAGCTGAGATAAAACACAGACCTTCCATCCCAAACAATGTCAAATACTGGAAAGTATTTGAAGATGATACATAGATAAATAATTTTTTAACTCTGCAACAAGAGTTTTTGGGCCTAAATGTTGATACTGATGTTGTAGAAGACTCCCAACCACAAAGCAACCAAGGTCAGGGAACTATATCAGTCAAAATAGCTAATCAAATACTTCACCCAACAACCTTTGATAATAAGAATGTACAAGAGCTTAAACAAATCAATCTTGATGAAATAGCTGGAGCAGAGGCTGAAGTCATACAACTAAAGGACAATTTTTTAGCCACAGGCCTGACCCCTTTGGAAGACATTTTTGATTCAAATGATATTCCTAGGAAACCAAAGATGCAGCCCCTAAATGCTGTCATTGAAGAGTGCGACATTGGAACAATTGAAAATCCCAAGATAATAAAATTATCAAAGTCTTTGCTCCCTGATCAGAAGCCCAAGTATGTTGACCTCTTTAAAGAGTTCCAAGATGTATTTGCATGGAGTTATGAGGATTTAAAATCCTATGATACTTCAGTCATTCAACACACTATTCCTCTCAAACCAAATCAAAAGCCTTTCAAGCAGAAATTAAGGAGAATTAATCCTATACTTCTCCCTTCAATTGAGAAAGAGGTTCAAAAAATGTTTGAAGCAGGTATCATAACACCCATCAGATTTTCAAAATGGATATCCAATCTTGTTCCTACAAGGAAGAAAACTGGTGAGATTAGGCTTTGTGTTGACCTTAGAAACTTGAATCAAGTTTTCCTCAAGGACAATTATCCCTTACCCAAAAAGGATCACATTCTTCAAAGAGTGGCGGGGGCTTCTAGAATCTCATTACTTGATGGATTTTCAGGTTTTAATCAAATCTTGGTCCATCCTGATGATCAGGATAAAACAACATTTACAACCCCATGGGGAACGTTTAAATATGTCAAAATGCCTTTTGGACTGAAAAATGCAAGAGCTACTTTTCAAAGAGCCATGGATATTTCCTTTGCCAAGGATATTCATGACTTCTTAGTTGTTTATCTTGATGACCTCACTACTTTTTCTAAATCTGACCAAGAACACCTTAGACACTTGAGGCAAATGTTTTTGACATGTAGGAAATATGGCACTTCCTTAAACCCCAAGAAGTCTCTGTTCGGCCTGGAAGAGGGTAAGTTGCTAGGTCATATCATTTCTAAAGAGGGAATTAGAATTGACCCTGACAGAATTCGGGCTATTCTAGAAGTCCCACAACCAAGAAACATTAAGGAATTACAAGCCTTTTTGGAAAGATCAACTTTCTAAGAAGATTTATCCCAAATCTAGCAGAATTGATAAGGCTATTAAACCACATGTTGAAAAAAGATTCCAAGGTAAAATGGAGACTAGAAGCTAAACGGGCCTTTGAGGGCATCAAGGCTTCTTTGAATCAAACACCCGTTCTTACAAGTCCTCAATTTGATAAAGATTTCACTATCTTCTCTTTTGCCTCCCAACATTCTATTGCTGCAGTTTTACTATAGAAGGATGATCAAGGAAGTGAGAAACCTATTTATTTCTTTAGTAGAGCCCTTAGAGATGCACCCTTGAAATATCAGATTATGGAAAAGCAGGCTTATGCCCTGGTTAAGGCCATCAAATATTTTAGGATTTGTATCCTATATTCTCATGTTATTGCTTATGTGCCAAATGCCATTGTGAAAGACATATTGACTCAAGAAGGATTAGAGGGCAAAAGAGGAAAATGGATTGCTAGTATCTTGGAATATGACATTGAAATAAGACCAACAAAACTGATAAAGGGACAAGGTTTGGCTAAACTCATGTCTGAAGCAAACTTTCAAGCCTTGGATATTAATCAACTGGACAATGAACCGGAGCTGGCGACTCCACCGATCAATATAGCCTTTGAACAATCCCCCTGGTATGTTGATATTTGTTATGTATTGCAAAACCTGTGTGCTCCCCCAGGATTGTCCAGAACCAAAAGTAGATTTTTAAAAATGAAAGCTTCAAGATTTTTTGTTATGGATGGTAATTTACTGTGGAAAAATCATGAGGGTATATTGTTGAATTGTCTAATAATCAATGAAACTAACAATGTTATGAAAGATGTTCATGCAGGTGACTATGGTGGACATTTATATTGGAAGTCTACTGTGGATAAGATATTGAGGGCAAGTTACTATTGGCCTACTCTATTTGCAGATGTCAAGAGATTTGTTACTTCATGTCATAAGTGTCAGGTGTTTGAGGGAAAAAGAAAATTATTGCACTTACCTCTGAAACCTATTTCAACAGAAAGGCCCTTTCAGCAATGGGGCTTAGATTTCAATGGAGAAATTCATCCTTCATCTCCAGGTCAACACAAATGGATCTTAACAGCCACGGATTATTTTACCAAATGGATTGAGGCTGTTCCATGTAGACAAGCGAAAGATTCCATTATCATTCAGTTCCTTGAAACTAAGATTTTATCCAGATTTGGTTGCCCTGAAAAGATCATTACAGATAATGCTGCTACTTTCAGATCCAAGAAAATGGTCAATTTTTTCCATAAGTTCCATATTACCTTGGGTCATTCCACAAAATACTACCCTCAAGGCAATGGTTTAGTTGAATCGTCTAATAAGAGCCTTATTAACATCATCAAGAAGATGTTGGAGGAAAATAAGAAAAATTGGCATAAAAAGCTTGCAAATGCCTTATGGGCAGATAGGCTAACAACCAAGAGATCTATTGGGATCAGCCCATATGAGTTGGTTTATGGAATGGAGGCCAAATTTCCTTCATCACTAGGGATTCCTGTCATCAAATTGCTTCAAGAAACCCAAGCTAAACTTAATGATATGCAAAGAAGGATCAACCAAACAATCTGTTTTGCAGCAAACCAGACCAGGTATACAACAGAGTTCAAGTTTTACAATAGAAACTAAAGAAAATCTTTGACAAGAGAACAAAAGCAGAAGACTTTTTCATTGGTGATAAAGTGCTTAAATGGGACTCAAGAAGAGAAGATAAGGGAAAACATGGCAAATTTGATTCCCTTTGGAAAGGACCCTTTGTTATTCAAGCAGTACAAGGAAATAACACATATTTCTTGAAAATTTTGGATGACACTGAAGTTCAAGAGGGCCCTGTAAATAGCCGGATGTTAAAGCACTATTTTGACTATTTTCCATGTATATAATCTGACATTGCCTTGTACATTATTACTTAATTATAGTAGTTTGTTTTCAGCGGATAAAAGGTGTTACATCTTCACAAATTTTTGAAAGAGAGCAAGAAAAGGCCATAATTACAAGATTTCTCATTTTTTTGAAAAGCCTCAGTGTTGATCATCAAAAGCAAAGTTCCCAGTTTTGGCAAGAAATTAAGGACCAAGGCGTTCTGACCTGCTATTATTGGTCTTTCATATGAAAAACCATCCCCAATTGGAGCCATTGTTAGCCTCCTATACCAATAGGTTCCATTTTTCATGATTGGCAGGGGAAATTCCAAATATGTTCTACTTTGATGATGCAAAGATCCCATATTTCTGTGGAAGAACATGTCTATATATAGTTTGGATAGCGTCCTACTTCTGGATGGGTGATCCAACAGCCTAATCTGGATCATGCCTTTGAAAAAACTGATGTTGTAGAATAGAGAAAGAGAATATGTCCAAATTGTCTAATCTTGGCAGATTAGTAGATTAGGTAGAGAATAAAGGTTCCCAACTGCTTAATCTGGGACCTTGGAAGTGATAAGGGTAGTTGTAGATAGAAACTCAAAAGGAAAAGAAAAGAAAAAGAAAAAGAGAAACTGAGGGTTTGCAAGTCTAAATGCACCCTCCTTGAAGTAATAAAAAATGCTAGGTACTAAGATGGGTAGGTAGAAAGGGGTTTCAGAAGCTTGTTTTCCTTTATATTACTGGCCTTGACAGAAAACATATATTGGCAAGAGAAAGGTTCACCTGTTTCAACATTTTGGTAACAACACAGTGAAGCATGTCTAACTCCCCAATCATTCCCCACAAAACTTCTTTCTAACATTCCCTAAAGGTCCAATGGGATTTCCTCATTGAGTACTAATATCACCTTTTGATTATGGCAACATCAAGCCAAGGTGTTGATTCCTATTACACAAGAAAGCCACATTTCCTGTGTAAAACCCTTGATCATTTTCATTTGTTTCTACACCTAAGTTTACTCATTAAAATTAGTATTCAGTTCCTCTCTCTCATCTCAAATCCATATTAACCCCTAATTTTACTATTTAGCTCCCCAATTTTCCCCTTTTCCCTATTATTATACCATTTTTGTGCAAAAATCCCATAAAATATATATCCCCCCCCTCAGGCAATATAGCCTTAATACTCTAAAAGGCAGGCGTGATAAAGTCGGATGCTAATGAAAGTGTGCGTGCATAGGTTATTTTGGGGAATTAAATCAACATCTGGTTGATCTAATAGCCCTAGCGCACCTTATAACCCTGTATGCAGTTTACCCGCTAGTACCTAAAACTTCATAAAACCCACGAATTCGGTTTATCCAAAGTTTATCCTGGCGCGATTTTCCACAAATAATAATTGTTTATTAGACGGACCCCGCCGTATCGCTCTGCCATCTTCGTGTCCCCTCATCCGTCAGATTCGGGCCCTCCCATTCGACGGTCCTCCGCGACTTCGGACCACCCCCGATCGCCGTCCTTTAGCGCCCGAAAAGTGTCAGAGGATGATGTAGGGCCTGAGGCGCGTGTCAATTTCTTGTTGGATCGGGCGGCTTCCGACACAAACCGGTCCCGTACCAAGAGCGGTCCGATAAAACCGCTTACCGCTCTCCCTTTCCGCTCCACGCCATTGCCGCATTAGCATTACGTCAGCTTCCATTCCGCCATTGTTCTGACCTGTCGGCCATGTCGCTCATCCACGTCGACTCAATCACCAGTTGACATTTCATTCCTCTGTACCCGACCCCACCAATGACGTCATGCTGATGTCATCCATAAAAAAGGCGCCAAAAACCAATTTTTCCATATTATCGCGCAAAAATCATATTTTTTCCCATTTTTTCACTAAACGGGCACTGTGTAACTTGCATTCCATTTACGTCGTCCTCTGCCACATCAAGAAATTCATCTCCGAGCTGCTGCCACTGAGGATTTGCAGTTATCAACAACCCCCAAGCCATGAAAAAATCAGGTATTTACCATTACCTCTGCGCACCTGATTTTCAATCACCTACTGTTAAAAGCTTAAATAACCACCGAATTCCCCTGCGATTGTAAATGTAAACCAAGGTCATTCAAAGGGAAATTCCTGGGCCTCAATCCATCCAATTCTCACACTCATTGCTGTCTCGCTAAACTCAGACTCCATAGCGAGCGTTTCTCGCCTTGCGGAAGAACCACAGCTACACAATTTTACCTCTCTAAGCAGCATTTTACCTTTGTTTCACCCATATTAGCCCTTTTCTCTCTGCAAATTACCTTATCCATCGAAATTCACTGCTCTGTGTTACCTTTGTTCAAAAGTCAAGTACAATTCAACTCCAAGTAACAACTAAGCCATGGAGACCCCTGTGGCCTTGAACATTACTCCCCTGAGTGCCCCACAGAGGAACCTGGACTGAGTGGCCCTCGCTGACAGGGATCATCAAATTAAAGAGACAGTTGAGATAACTACCAAATATCACATACACACTATTTGTGAGCTGAAGGATAAATACATGAGTGGTGCTGATGGCATAGGTATCTGGGAGTCTAATTTGCCCATTTATTACCTACCTCAAGTCAATGTGTTCCCAGACCTCATCCATCAGTGTTGTGAACACTATGAACCCTCACAAAGAGTAGTTTTGAGTTCATCTGGGAATATTTTATTACACATCACTCCACAATCCATAAATCAGATGCTGAACTTTAAACCAACTAAACCTCTGGTCCCCCTTTCTATGAATTTTCTGCTCCAAGAAGCTGCCAAATTGCCCAGCTCAGAGGTCACAAAGTTTGGCCAGTTGTTCATGAAGCCAGAATATCAGCACCGAAAACCTTCTCCTTATCTACATGTCTGGTTCGATGATACAGGGAGACTGCTAGTGGACATGATATCCTGCATTCTGGGATTCAATACCAGTGAGTTTGTAGATGATACAACCTTGGTGATGCTATCCATGTTCACTCCAGGGCAGCCTCCTGCTCTCCAGTATGATTATGCCACATTCATTGCTGACAAGATTCATGAGAAATTCATGAATTTGGAGAGGGAAAGGGTATTCAAGTACACCTCCTATATATATCACTTAAGGTTATATTTTCAGCCTGATAGTTTCCCTGTCTCCTTAAGAAAGTTGGATGCAAAAGGAAACAGGAGGTCAGTGGTATTTTGGTCATCAATTTGTCACCATATCTCTTGCTCCCCATACAGCTATTGTGAGTTCATTGATCTGTTCATCTATCCGGCCTTGTCTCTGCTACAGAGTTCTCCTCCTCCTAGACTCACCGACGATATGCAGAAGATCCTCCAGCTTTCAAAGAATTATAGCATTGGAGATTGGTACTTCTACCAAGACCACACAGTAATTAGAATATATGGTTGTGATCTAGCCCCTTACATACTGCCAAAGTATGTCCCCATGAGACTTTTTCCATTAGAGTATTTCCAGCAATTTGGAAATGCAGACATGATTCATTTTCATAGCAGAAATAAGAAAGCACAGCTGAAAATCAAACACCAACTAGGCCCATTCATTTTCAACAAAACAGAAGAAGCATGGCAAGAAGCAGATAAAATTCTAAAGAGCTTCCAGCTGCAAACAAGCTTCCTTTGGTCACCCTATGACCCCAATCATTTCATAAGTCTTAGAAGAGTCAGATACAGACTTGCCAGCTATGACCATGTCAGAATCCCACACATTGAAAAATATGCAAATCAGTTAGAATGGAAGGAGGGCACCCTAGTGGAGGCATGTTCTAGGGTAGAAATGGCACAAAAAGAAATTAAGCAGTTAGAAAAATCAGTTGACTTAGAATTTTTTGGACAGGTTTTCTCCCCAGTACTCAAGCATCTTGGAGTAGCTGCTTGCTCTTCTACTACTCCCCAGCAATCTGCCCAAGCCACTACTCAAGCAGCAACTACAGCCAAAGGAAAAGAGATGCAACAAGAGGAGCCACTCTCTAATGTAGAGCAGCAAGCAGAACAACAAGAAGAGATGGCTGAGGAACCTTCAAATAGAGAGCAGCAAACTTAGGAAAAAGTCCCTCCTAGGCAGGAGGTAACAGTGGAAACCTCGGTGCTACAAACTCCAGCTAATGAGGAAAGAACAAGGAAGAGAGATAGGCAGAAGGAAACTCCTCTCACCACTTCAACAGATCAACAAGGTGAGAAAAGACAAAGGCTGAATCCCTTTTCTAAGGAGGAGATGCCTGAAAGACCCACGGATACCATGCTCCCTCCCAACATTGAAACATCAGCTAGTTCCTTTCAGCAAGAACAAGAAATACAACATGGAGGAGAAGTTAGTTCATCAGGACAGTAGACAAGGTATGGACCTAGCATCAAGAAGCAATTTATAGAGATAAAAGCAAGAAATGAGCGAATCAGAATCCAACTCTATAACCAGTTGCTCAAGATGGCACCAACCAATCACGAAAGGCTTATGTCGGCCTATGATATCCAAGAGGGAAAAATGACTCTTAGTCATTTTAGGCCCACCATGCTACAACCTCAGTCAGCTGCCGACTATATTAGGACCAACCTAGAGGTCTTTGCCAAGGACATCCATCCTATGGATCAGATAGAACTGCACAAACAAACAGGGGAGATGGTTTATGCCACATTGGCTGATAAGAATCTATTGGCACATAGGTTGCAAAACTCCCTAAATAACACTACTGCTCAATTGGAGCTAGAGAAATCTTCCTCTCAAGCCAAGGATAACAGAATCAAGTACTTGGAAGAAATTATCACAGAACTGGGGCATGATCCAAATGACCCTAAGGGAGTACAAGCATTAATGAAGAAGAAAGATGAGGATATAGCATCTTTGAAGAAGTTGGTTAAGCTACCACCAACCCTTCACCCTCAGACTGAAGATGTTGCCCAACAAAGAAGAGATCAAGATGTGACAGCCATGTTGGTAGCACAAAATGATAGTGGAAACAGAGGGTGCCTTGGAGGTGGCCCTAAAGCAAAAGGAAGGAGAACAGGTGTCTCAACCACCTCAGCAAGTTATAAATCTTGACGATGCTCCTCAAGTAATAATTCCTCCCCCAGAAAGGACATCAGAAGCAGGCCCTTCAGCACCAGCACCAGATGTGGCAGCACCAGAGCAGGCACCTAGCCTTGACATCCAAAATATGAGGAAGGAACTGGAGGCTCTTGAGGCACAGATGGCAGAACTAAAGGTAGCAAAAGAAAAATTGGCTACACTGGAAGAGAAATATGATAAATCAAAGCAGAATGTGGCTGAGAGGACAAGAGAAATAAGAACCTTGGAAAAGAAGATAAAGGAGCTGGAAAATGAATTAAGCATGAACAAAACTATAGCTGATGTGAAGAAAATTCTATGGGCTAAAATTGGCCAATCCATTACAGACCAATGGCAGTCCATTGAAACAGTTCATGAACAAATGAATCTTCTGGGCAGAGCTCAAGCTGAAAATCAAAGAGCCAGGGCATCTTTAGGGAGTATGCCTGAAATAGCCAACATAATGATAAATGTCCTTAACAATCAGACTGGCCTTCAGCTAGCAGGAATGGGCATTAGAGACAGGACTGATACTATTGTGCTGATAAAAAGGGTGCTTACCCTGAGAAGCTATGTTCAGACATTGGAGAGAATGTGTCAGGAAATACAAGCAGAAGTGAATGAATTTATTGCAAAAATCACAGTTTTACATAATAGGGGCCTCCCCAGTTTGGTGACCAGTGGAGGGAGATTGTTATCACGTGAATATTATCCCAAAAGGGTCAACACATTTGCAACAAATCAAATAAAAGCATCTGTAAGCTCTCCAGAGGAAGTAGGGCCCCCATCTGGGCAGGATCTTTACGATAAGCTGGAAAATCTATTTTTTATTGAGCATGACATCAGGCACCTTTTTGAAGTTCCTCCCAATTATTACAAATACACTGAATTTGATGAAATTCTAATCAAAATGCAGAGGCACCAATTGCCCACTGAAGAATGGTGGAGGAGTATGATAGAAACTTTACTTTGATAAATTAATTTTGGCCTACAAATCAGCATTTTCAAATGACTCATGTATCAAATCTACTTAAAGCAACAGTGGAAGACAACTAGATGAAAAGGACAGTGTCTGGGTACAGCTAGATAATGCAATTGATGTGTCCAACACAACAACACCATGACAGGGCAACATAAATGCAAGAATTCTCAAAATCAATGCAAAGGTGCTCGACCATCCCAAGATGCTCCAAAAGTCAAAACATCTCTGACAGGAATGACTAGCTGTAATCAATCTACTTTAACAATAACTATTGTATCCACTATTTTTGAGAGTTGGTAGAGAAAGTTATGAGTCAATGACTCATTTTGAGATATTTTGTAAAGATAATTTTGTATATATACGCCCCGCTTAGCTTATTTTGGGGTTGTTGTTTATTTATTATGAAGAACTCGGCTGTATATTCTGAGAAGTATAATACAAGAAGTTGTTAGTTTTCTCAACTTGGCTATGCTTGGACGTGTTGTGATGGGATTGTTAGCTATTGCAGAACTCTAGTGTTTTCTCATGATACAATAAGTGTTTTCCTAACTGTCTCTATGTTTTATATGTTTACATAACTCATCTATGCTATATGTTTGATAATCTTAGTAGGAAGGAAAATGAATAGTTCAGGATTTGTCCAGTAAGACACCCTAAACTCAATCATTCCTGCTAACTATGTTTTCTTCAAGATTAGATGTAAATATGGAATTCTTAAGTGCTCCTGTTTACTCTAATTTTGTGGTAGATTCTATTCGAGAATTCTCTTTTTCTCTTGAATAAGATTCAGCCTTTCATGTTCTGTGTCACCAAGAAAGAAATCTTTGTTGCCTTTCATGGTGTGATTCTATACTTTTTCTTCTTCAATCAAAGGTTTGTATCATGAATACCTATCTGGCTCTGCAATAAAACTCTTTTTATCACAGGAACTAAGTAATAATCAGTCATGGACTCCAATTGCCCAATGGAATAAACCCTCTTTTATCATTGCAAACCCCTCTTCAGACAACAGATGACAACCAAAATTCAAACAAAATTTTATACTTCATAACTAGCCTAAAATCCTAAAAACAAAGCTAAATCAAAAGAGAGAGCCCTCTCTGATTGCAGGTAGGCTTGAACCTGTAATCCAAAGTTGGTTTGTGATTACCTTAGACGTATTCCCTTGGGAGTCAAAGGGAACAACCTGAGGGTTAACAGGACTGAAATATTGCAGTAAGCACTAATATTTGATTATGTTTGGAAAAAATAAGGTAATAATCTGACACAACAACAACATAATGGCAGAGGATTCCCCTCCAACCATCACTGGAGGTGAAGACCTACACATCGAATTGGGAAACAGGGCCACCCCACCAACTTCTCAATTTATGGATGTTATTAGAACTCTCTAGCAGGAATTGGCTTATCTAAGTAGCAGCAATGAACACCTACTAAAAGCTAGTGAGGAGCAGTAAAGGATGATTAGCAGAGTGACATAAATGTTTAGCCATAAAACTGTGGAACTTGAACTATTGAAAAGGAATAAGAAGGGCACAAAAACAGAGGAATTTTGAAAGGGGGGGAGTCTGATAGTGTTTCCAAGAACCTAGAAGAGAAAGAAAAATATAGAGCTATAAGGGGAATTTAGGAAAACCAAGCCCCCTAATTTTGATTAGGAGGAAGAGGAGGATTAAAAAGCATGGCTTTTTAATATGACCAAATAATTTGAAGTTTCTAAGTAGGAGAGTATCTTGAAGGAAATTTTGGGAATTTATTAGTTACAAGGCAAAGCTCGTCTCTGGTGGGAAGAAGGTAAAAGTGTGCATCTATTGGAAGAAAAGACAGTATCATGGGAGGAGTTCCAGAAACAGTTCGAATCTCGCTACTTAAGTGGATGTTATTATGATGACAGCACAAAGGAGTTCCATGAGTTAAGCCTGGTACAATTAACCATGGACGAATTTGTGGAAAATTTTACCAATTTATTGTGGTATGTTCCCTATATTAAAGAAGATAAATCCAAGGTGCAATGGTTTGTAAATTGTTTACCCACTGTCTACAAGGAAAGGATCGAGTTCAAAAATCCTAAAACAATGGATGAAGTAGTAAGGAAGGCAAGATTATGTTATCAATAGTTTAATAATAAGGGCAAAGGCACCAAATTTTGGCAGAGTAAAGAAAAATCCAAATCTACAATAGGGGAAAACGACAGAAATCTACCTATCTTAAAAAATTTGGGAAGGACCATCAACGGAAAACTTTCAGTAGGGGAAACATAAATTAGCCACCACAATATCAAATTGGGTTCAAACCCATGGATCTAAATAGTAAATATATCGACGGGGGTAAATAAAAGGAACCACTAAAGTGTTTGGGGTGTGGTGAACTCATTTGTTGAGGGATTGTCTGCATAATCCTATATCTATCCAAAATATCCAAGTTGTTCATGAAGCCACCACAGTGAATGATGTTGTTCGAAATATTCCAATAATAAGCACGGTTTTGGAGGATAGACAAGCAAATCACCACTCTACAATAATCAAGATTGAAGGTACTATTTTAAACCAACATGTTTTTGTTCTAATTAATCTGTGAGCTAGTTTAAGTTACATTGGGCCACAAGCAGTAGAAAATTGTAAACTTAAGACTGAAAATTATAAGATTGTCTTTCTAGTATAGCTAGCAATGGGCACTAAGTGAAGAGTAACCAACCATGTAAAAAAAATTCATCTTGGTTTAAATGGCTACCTTACAATAGTCGACCTAAATAAACTCCCTTTAGAATTGTATGATGTATTAATTAGCATGGATTGGCTGGAAAAACAGAGAGATATTATAAATTATTTGGAAAAAATGGTGAGTTGTGTGAATCAAAAGGGACAAACTCAAATAATCCAAGGCATACCAAAAACCATATAAGTCAGAAAATTATCAACCATAGAAATGAAAAAGAGTGCACAGAAAGGGTGTCAATTATTTATGGTTCATGTGAAAGCAATTGAAAAGCAAGGAGATTAATCAAAATTAAACAACTTGCCAGTTATTAAAGAGTTCTGAGATATTTTCTCATATGAAATCCCAGGTTTACCCCGTTGCAAAGATATAGAATTTTCCATTGATTGGGACCAGATGTAGCTCCAGTGTTTAGAGTCCCTTACAGAATATATCCGCCTGAGTTATTAGAGTTGAAAATGCAGCTATAAGAACTACTGGAAAATGGATATATTAGGCCCAATGTATCACCGTGGGGAGATCCCGTGTTATTTGTCAAGCAGAAGGATGGCACATTTAGGATGTGCATCCATTATCGACAATTAAACAAGTTAAATATTAAAAATAAATATGTGTTACCCCACATTGATGATTTGTTTGATCAAGTAGCAGGAAAAACCATTTTTTCAAAAATTGACTTAAGGACTACACATCATCAATTAAGAATAAAAAATGAAGATATTTCTAAGATAGAATTCAGAACCAGATATGGTCAGTATGAGTTTATAGTGTTACCATTTGGCCTCACTAATTCCCCAACAACCTTTTTGTGCTAGATGAACAATATATTTAGTAAATTGTTGGACAAATTTTTGCTAGTGTTTATAGATGGCATACTGGTGTATTCCAAAGATGAAGAATAATACTACAAGGAACACCTAAAATTAGTGATGCAAAATCTAAGAGAACATTAGTTGTATGAAAAATTTATTAAATGTGAGTCTTATTAAAACAAAATACAATATTTGGGCCATATCATTTTAAAGGAAGGACTAGCGATTGATCCTGAGAAGGTTAGGGCCATGGTTAATTGTCACATACCAAAGGATGTGTCTCTTGTCTATTCATTTATGGGAATCACAGGATATTATCAAAGATTTATAGAGGCATTTTCAAAACTAGCATGTTCTATTACATCTTTATAGAAGAAAGGAGTAAAATTTGAATGGACAACCAAATGTCAGGAAAGTTTTGATAAGTTGAAACACTTAGTGACAATGGCTCTCATCCTAAAACTTGTAGATCCAAATAAAGAATTTATAGTTTTCACTGATGCCTGTATGGAGGGGCTAGGGGAGTTTTAATGTATGAAAATTCAGTGGTAGAATATGAGTCTAGAAATCTGAAAACACATGACAAAAATTATGCTATATATGATTTAGATATAGTTGTTGCAATACATGCCTTAAATATGTGGAGGCATTATTTGTTAGGGAAGAAATTCACTTTGGTAACAAATCATATCAGCCTAAAATATATTTTTAGCCAACCAAATCTCAATAACAAGCAAGCTAGGTGGATGGTGTTTCTTAGTGAGTTTGAGTTTGACATTAAACACATAAAAGGGAAAGAAAACAAGATAGAAAATGCTTTGAGCAGACATGCCTATACTCTAATGGAAGTGTCTATTAGCAGCGTTAGTACAAATTTAGTGGAGCAGACTAGAAACTCAATAACCAGTGATCCTAAATACTTGGAAATTCAACGAAAATTGCAGCAGAATGACATCCCTAGATATGTTGAAAATTCTAAAAAATTGTTGATCTACAAAAATAGTTGTATGTTCCCAGTGTATCATAAGAAACCATATGCAGGACATCTTGGGTACCAAAAGATGAGCACAACGTTAAGGGGGAACAGGAACTCAACTAAATTTCAGCAAGACATATCATCCTCAAATGGATGGACAAACCAAGAGAATCAACCATATTTTAGAGGACATGCTGAGAATGTATGTCATGGAAAAACCGACTAAATGGGAGGATTTTCTGCATTTGGCAGAATTTGCTTACAATAACAGTTATCAAACATCCATAAGAATGAGCCCTTTTGAAGCCATGCATGGTATAAAATTACATACACCTCTTAGTTGGAATTAGTAAGAGGATAGACTAATACTAGGACCGGATGCCCTGCATGAAATGGAGAAAATAGTACTAAGGATTCGACAAAACATAAAAACTACACAGGACAGACAAAAAAGCTATGCAGAAAAAAAGAGGATGCACAAGGAGTTCAAAATTGGGGATCATGTTTATTTAAGAGTGAAATTAAGAAAAAATACATAAAGGGAAGGTACTTGTGCAAAATTGGCATCATGTTTCTATGGGCCCTTCGAAATTATGGAAAAAATTGTACTTGTATCTTATCAATTAGCATTACCTAGCCATATTAAAGAGATCTGGCTCCAAAATCAAGTCATTGTTTAGGTTAAGGTGCAATGGAAAAACTTTACTCCCAAAGAGGCCACGTGGGAACAATAAGATGAGATGCGGAAGAAATATCCATCACTATTCCAGGGGGAAGTGACTGGGAAATAAACACCGGGGATGGTGTAAATAAAAAAGTGGGGGACATGTAATATCCCTTTTTTTGTAATGGTTTTTTTTTGTGTTAAATGAGTATGTTAGAATGGATGGTGGAAAAGCCATAAAGTACATTAAAATTATTGTGTAATAAATAATTCTATTAATAAACAAAAAGGGGTTGAAATTACTTGGGATTGAGACACTTGAGTAAGAGATTGTTATGAAATAAAGGGGAAAAAAACAAAAAACAAAAAAAGTCTCAATAGAGGATGAGATTAAGATAAAAATATTCCATGATAAGGACTCATAGATAAGATTTAATGGATAGGAGAGAAAAAATTATTAAATCCTTTAGCTAGAGAGAGATGTTAAGGATGGGTCAGAATAAAGCGTCACGGGAGAGAAAAGTAGGCTTTAAAGGAAAATCCTAGGCAAGTGGAATTTCAAAACCATAAAGTGGGATGCCACTGAAGGAAAAATTGATCATGGAAGGAAAGGTATAAAATACCTATTCAAGGCATCAATGGGGGTTGTTGATACCCTGGAAACTACATCTCAAATTGAGGGTGGACTGGAGGATCTCAGTTCAAGGTTGGGTAGAAAAGGTGTAAAATTCTCAAGTGTTCCCCTGACGGTGATGCTAGTTATAATTTCTTTTATTCTAATTTTTTTTTATGTGAGTAGTTATATGTAAATGTTGTATTCAAAATGCTGATATGATGCATTTAGTTTATTTAAAATGGATTCTACTGCTGAGATGCATGCCATATGTGAATATAAATTTAGTTTCTTATAGACTCATTCTACAACTGAGATGCATGTATTCTATGAATATAAATTTAGTTTCTTATTGACTCATTCTACAATTGAGAGACATGTAATTTGTGATTATACATTTAGTTTCTTATATACTTTGTTGGGAGCTGGATCCCCCAAGGGCAGCTTTGGGGCTAAAATCCCATGTTTGAGTTAAAATTTGTAATAAATGGTAAAGTCTCTGCATTTTTGTGGTTGCGGAGCGCGAAGGTGTTATGTGTCATAAAGGGTAGTCCTCCCTTAGTTTTGTAAAGTAAATACGGCTGTAAGAGATCTACCCATGGTCCGTGGACCATGGGATTGTAAAAAAAGAGCTAAGCTCTAAGTAGTTTTAGAGACATAAAATGATTAATAATGTAAGAGAGTTGTAGCTCACAAGTAAGAAGTCTAAGTCTTGGGTTGTAGCATAGGTAAAGGCTTTGTAGCTGAGTGCGCAGAGGCCTAAGGTAGAAGTCTGTAGCTGAGTGCGCAAAGGCCTAGGGTAGAAGTCTGCAATTGAGTGTGCGGACCCCTACAGTTGTGTGCACAGGGTGGATAAATTTTTTACACAGTTGAAAGATATCAATAAAGAGAAATATTAAGCAATTCCAGTGTCTTTGTTCTATTAATGCATCTTGATATGTTGTGAATTAATTTCCTTTATTATGCTTATGTGATGCATAGATGTATGCAATTATGTTGAATAATTGAATGCAATTATGATTATATGTTTACGATGTGTTAACTATAATTATTTGATAATATAAGCAAGTCACTTAGATTAATTGGGGAATTTGCATGGCACGCTGCCATAGCAGTAGGTTAGGGCTACGCAAAGGTCGATTGTACCCTTTCATGGAGGTATTAAACGCTGGAATAGAGGGCTAGTCTTTCAAGCCCTAGAGCGAAGCAACCTATGTGAAGGCAAGGATAAAGGGAATCAAATGACATCACAACCATCTCAAGGTGCAGAAACTTGGTTCCAACATCCCCCATACTGCTTCGGGTGAGACTTCAGTCCGCGCTCTACGGGCTAATGCTGAAAGGGCCAGTAGTGTAGGGATTTGTTTGGCTAATTAACATTGAACCTTGGTCAGGCCCCCTCAAGCCAACAAATCGTTCTGTTGTCGGGACCAAAATCTACATAAGATATGTGTTATGAAATCAACTCACAAAAAGATAGAAAAGGTAGACGAATGCCTTAGAAATCATCCTCTTCGAGGGGAAAACCTCCTTTACTTTACAAAAATGAACAATTCTTGGATAATATAAATGACAAGACCTCCTTTCTATATATAGGAGTTAAGGGGTCATAATATAATCAGAGCCAACATAACAATAATAATTTAAGGGCACAATAATAACAATAGTGGGCTTCTATGGGGCACAATAATAACAATATGGGGACTACATGGGCACAACAATATAATAAGGGTGTTTCACTAATAAAAATAAGGGGTTATACTAGAAGTATAGGGACCTAGCATGCCCCTCTCCTTCAAAAAGTGTTGTCCTCAATGCTTAAGTAGTTCTTGATGCTTCTATATAAATTCTTGTCCTCCCACATGGAATCTTTAGAGGGTAAGCTCTTCCACTTGATGAGATACACTGAAATTGATCTATTTTGTAGCTATCAATTTCTTGGTTCTGTGACTGCTTCAGGTTCCAATATGATTTTTCCTTCCTTGTCAAGTTCCCGCAATACTGTTTGAACTGGGATCTTCTGCAACTTTTGAATGAGTTCCCACTCCTTTGGGCATATGGATATCTGTAAGCCCTGATATTTGGAGGAACGCTTCTTGGAATCAAATGAATAGCATGATCATGATCATGAATAGGTGGGAAGCCTTTGGGAGACTCAAATACCTTGGAATGATTGTCCAAAATGTTTTGGAGATCTGGAGAAATAGATGATTTCTATGTGGGATCCTCTAGTGAACATAATTATGCAATTACGCCCCGTTGTTCTTTATTTAGAATCTTTGTCATGCTGTTAGAGTTGATTATCTTTCCTCATTTCCCTACGATACCCCTCAATTCAACTTCATTTCCTTCCCAAAAAAAATTCAAGAAAATTTCTTGAAAATTAAAAGCTATCATACCCAAATATTGTAGCCATTGGACTCCTCGTAAAGCATTAGCACCACCCATTGGAATTGAAATCATTGGGCTATTTAATACATATTATCCCATGGATAGCTTGATATTATGGCACTTTCCAAAGAAATTTATGGTTCCTCCACTTGCAACCATCACTTGACACTCTGGTACTAGATATAGGAAGCAACTCATTTCCTTGGCTATCTTACAATGAATAAAATTATGGGTACTACCCAAATCAATCAACACTATTACCTTTTTCTTCTTGATATGTCCTTCTATCTTGATAGTTTGAGGAGTGCTAATTTCTTCCAATGCATTACAAGATATGGTCAGATTCATTTCTTGTTGCTCGATGTGATCTTTCACTTCTTGAACAATTTTCTTCTTGATATGTCCTTCTATATTGATAGTTTGAGTGGTGATTCCGGCTAATGCATTACAAGATATGGTCAGATTCATTTCTTCTTTCTCGATGTGATCTTTCACTTCTTGAACTTTTTTCTTCTTGGTATGTCCTTCTATCTTGAGAGTTTGAGGAGTGGTAATTATTTCCAATGCTTTACAAGATATGGTCGGATTCATTTCTTCTTTCTCTAGGGTGGGTTCATGGTGTATATCCTCTTCTTTTGATATTTCTTGATCCTTTTCTTCCCGCTCTTCATATTCTATGTAAAATAATTCCTTCTCAGCACACCTATGACCTTTAGTGTATTTTCTATCACAATTGTAACAAAGCCCTTTTTCTCTTTTTTTCTTCCAATTGTTGTGGTGTAAACCTTATAGGTTGTGGAAGGCTAGGAGAAAAAACACTTCCATAATTATAGTCATGAGTGGTGTGATTCCTTATTTCCATAATTTCACTTTCAATTTTTCTTACCAACCTGAAAGCCTTCTCCAATGAATCAGGTTCCCAAAGACGAAACTCGTGTTGAACATTATCCTTTAAAATCCCTGTGAAGACATCAACCATTTTCTTCTCTAGAATATCATTTACCCTTATTCAATTTTTAGAAGTATTCAATGTGCTCTGCCATTGAACCCTTTTGTTTGAGATTTATCAATTGGATAAAGAAGGTGTTTCTCTTTGTATCTTCATCATGTGCTATCATTTCCTCCACAAAAATTGACCACGTGACAAGTGGTTTACGAGAAAAAAGCCCTTTATACCATAAAAATTGATTCGGTTCTAAATAATTAGATGAAATACATACCTTTTATAACAATGGTACACCATGTTTACGGATTAGAAAGTGATAATCGGGGACCTAGGAATGATGAAGATTACATTGAAACCCAATGAGAAGCTGGTTAAGCAAAGGCCTTACTGTCTCAATCTGAAATATAAGGAAAAGGTCCGCTTAGAGTTGGACAAGATGCTCATGGCAGGCATCATTGAGCCTGTCGAAGAATTTGTCTAGGTAAGTCCAATGGTGGTACAGGAAAAGAAGCAGAAGGATGAAATCAGGATATGTGTAGATATTAGAAAGCCAAATGATTCTTTCATGCATGCTCCTTTCCCGAATCCGTTCATTGATGAGGTGTTAGACAATGTAGGTGGCCAGGAAGCATATTCCCTCACTAATGGGTTCTTTGGGTACCACTAGATCAAAATCATGCTAGAGGATAGGAGCAAGACAACCTTCATGACTGAGTGGGGTTGCTTTCAGTACACTGTAATGACATTTGGATTGAAGAATGTGCCTGCAATCTTCTCGTGCGTAGTTGTTGCTGCATTTAAGGAATTTATTCATAAATTCTTGGAGGTATATTTTGATGATTGGACTATATTTGGGCTGGTTAAATTCCATGTAGCGAACTTTCACCTGATGTTGGATACCTATCGAAGATACTAAATCACACTCAATCTCAAGAAGTGTCTCTTTTTTGTTCCTTTTGGGAACCTGTTGGGGCATGTGGTTTGAAAATAGGGACTGATGGTAGATCCTGCAAAGATAGCAGTGATATTGAACTGGAAGCACCAAGGAGTGTGAAGCAGCTGCACGCTACCCTGGGACATACGGGATATTACAGAAAGTTTATCAAAGGCTACACCCAGCTCACTGTGCCTATGGAGAAATTGTTGAATAAGGATGTCACGTTCTACTGGAATAATGACTGTAAGAAGAGCTTCGATATATTGAAAGAAAAGATAGTTACTGCACCGATTTTAGTCTTCCCAGATTGGAAGAAAGAGTTTCATGTACATGTTGACACGTCAGATATAACACTAGGAGCAGTACTGACATCAGTTGGCGGAGAAGTCTTAGATCATCCTATGGCATTCACAAGCCGAAGATTATCCAAAGTAGAGAATAACTATTCCACCACCAAGCACGAAGGGCTAGCCATGGTGTATGCACTCCACAAGTATAGGCACTACTTTCTGGGAGGCAATTTTAAGATGTATACAGATCACTCCACGCTGAAGTGCTTGGTTAATAAGTCTGTGATGGGGGGGAGAATTTGTAGGTGGCTCTTATTGTTCCAGGAGTATGATTTTGAAGTTATTGTGAAGCTTGGATTACTGAATGCGGGACAAGACCATTTGTCGTGCATCGAAATAGGGGAGGAACCCACTAAATTAGAAGAAGGATTGCTTGACACCCAGCTATTTGTATTGTGTGTCGCAGGTGGTCATTTTGAGGATATAGTACAATTCCTAATGACAGGTACTGCATCGGAAGGATACACTGTCCAGCAGAAAAAGAAATTAGTGGTGCGCGTGGAAAATTTCTCTATCATTGTTGGGAATCTGTACAAGATGGGGACTGATGAGATATTGCGATAGTATGTACCTGAGTTTGAAAGAAGCAACATCCTCGTGGATGCTCATGGGGGTGCTGTGTGAGGACATTATGTAAGGAGAGCAATTGCGCAAAAGATTCTATGCACAGGGTTGTGGTGGCCAACTCTCCATTATGACTCAAAATCATATTGCAAGGTGTGTGATGCATGTCAAAGGACTGGCAAGCCATTGCAAAGGGATGAGATGCCTTTGAATCCAAAAATGACGTTGCAACCCTTTGAGAAGTGGGTGATAGATTTTGTAGGAACCATTCAGCCACAAGGAAAGACAGGAGCAAGGTACATTATCATCGCGATGGAGTATTTGACTCGTTGGGCAGAGGCGTAGTTGATGAAGGATTGCATGGGCGCGACCATCGCAAAGTTCCTATTTGAGCATGTACTGATGTGATTTGGCTATGTAAAGATCTTTATGAGTGATAGTGGTACGCACATCCTGAATCAGACGATCAGCATGCTGATGGAGGAATTTTAGGTATACCACCAAAAGAGCACACTTTATCACCCGCATGCTAACAGGATGGTGGAAGCATTAAACAAAGTGCTCGAAAATGTGTTGATTGAAGTTTTCAATGCTCAACAAAGTGATTGGGACCTACGCATACCTGCAGTATTATGGGCTTATTGAATGACATGCAAGAAGTTGATTGGACAAACCCCCTTTAGGCTCATCTATGGGGTTGAAGCGGTAATGCCTATGGAATACATCATATCTAGTCTATGCATAGCAGTGCTCACAGGTATGACAGATCGAAAATCCCTAGAGGAGAGGCTCACACAACTGGATGTGCTCGAAGAAAAGAGATTTTTGGCTGGATTTCACCAGTAGGTCCAAAAGCAACGCAAAAATGCATGGCATGATCGACACATTAAGCTGCACACATTTAAGGTAAATGACCTGGTTTTTCTATATGATAGTAGGTTTGATAAATTTCCAGGGAAATTTCGAATGGACTAGTTAGGGCCCTATGTCATTAAGGAAATTACCGATGGAGGAGTGGTATAGCTGGTAAAATTGAATGGAGAACCCTTCCCTGGAAAGGTGATTGGAAATCACTTGAAGCCATACACTGACGGTCTGACCATGTGACTAAATGAAGGTAGCACAGTCTTAGCACTCCAGGTAGATAAATGGAGGCACGGGACTATAAACTACACTGCCCGGGTTGGGAATCTACACGATTGGAGGATGGTGTGAAGCAAGGAAGTGTCACTAGATCCACAATAGCGCAGAGGGATTTGTGCTACCCAGGGAGAAATCACGTAGGTCGACTGGAAAGTGACTGTTATGGGCACTGTTCATGAAATGTTATGAAACTAGCTCAAAAAAATATAGAAAAGATAGATCAATGCCTTAGAATTCAGCCTCTTCGAGGGGGCAACCTCCTTTACATTACACAAATGAACAATTCTGGGATGATTCAAATGACAAAATCTCCTTTCTATTTATAGGAGTCTAAGGGGTCACAATCTAACCAAGCCGACCTAACAATAATAATATAAAGGCACAAAAATAACAATAGAGGGATTCTATGGGGCACAATAATAACAATATGGGGACAATAGGGGCACAACAATAACAATAAGGGATACAACAACAATAGTAATGGAGGAATCTCTAGTATTATAGGGACCTAACATGCCCCTCCTTCAAAAAAGTGTTCTCCTCAATGCTTGAGTAGTTCTGGATGCTTCTGTATAAAATTCTCATCATCCCATGTAGAATCTTCAACGGGTAAGTTCTTCCACTTGATGAGATACTCTGAAATTGATTTATTTCGTAGTTGTCAAGTTGTTAATTCTTTGACTGCTTTAGGTTCCAATATGATTTTTCCTTCCTCATCAAGTTCTAGCAATATTGTTTGAACTGGAAGCTTGTCACCTATAACCTTCTTTAATCATGAAACATGGAAAACTAGGTGCACTCGGGAAGCTGTAGGAAGCTCCAATTCGTATGCCATAGTACCTATCTTTTGCAACAGCTTGTATGGACCATAATACTTTGGTGATAATTTATTATCCTTCTTAGCTTGCTTGAGGGATATTTGTTTATATGGTTGTATCCGTAGGAATACCCAATCACCTACATCAAAACTTCTTTCATTGCGATATTGATCTGCCTGCTGTTTCATTCTATTCTGTGCCAAGGTGAGGTTATCTTTTAAGCGTTGGAGAACTTGTTGTTGATGCTCAATGTGATCTTCCACTGCTTGAACCTTAGAATTTTCTCTTAAATATGATGTGATGGATGGTGGATGATATCCATAAAGTGCCATAAATGGGGTCATTTTTGTTGCAGTATGGAAGGAAGTGTTATACCACCATTCAGCTAGAGGCATCCATTTGACCCATTATGTTTTCTTATCAGATATAAAGCAAAAAATATATCCTTCCAAACATTTGTTTACTATCTAAGTTTTCCCATCATATTGAGGATGATAAGATGATCTATGAGCTAACTGAGTACCAAGACAAGAAAATAATTTTGTCCAAAAATTTCCAATGAAAATGGGATCTCTGTCAATTACAATAATCTTTGGGTTTCCATGTAGCTTTTGAATTATTTCCATAAATGTAGTAGAAACGGTACTCACTTCAAATGGATGAGATAATGCACAAAATTGTGCATACTTAATAAGTCTGTCAACTACCACCATGATAACACTCTTTCCTTTGGAATTGGGTAAACCTGTGATAAAATCGATTGAAATCTCCTCCCAATGTTGGCTTGGAATGGATGAAGGTTGTAATAGTCCTGGGGTCTTAATTCTTTCAAATTTATTTTGTTGGAAAACCAAACATTCTGCCACAAACTTTTGAATATTTTACTTAAGGACATCCCAAAAAAAATTCCTTCTTAACCTTGTGGTAGGTTTTTAGAAATCTTGAGTTCCCTCCTAAGGGAAAGATGTGCAATTCCCTAAGAATATTTTGTTTGATTTGGGAATTCTTACATAGGTATAACTAATCCTTGTATCATAACGAATCATTTTTCTAGCTAAATGTATCAGATGTACTGGGATCTTGTTGTATCTTTTGAATGAGTGTCCACACTTCCTCGTCTTTCTTCCATTCATCCATTGCTTCGTTTATCCAATCTAGTTGGATAATAGAAATGGTACAAAGAAATGCTTCCACATCCTCATCCTTTCTTGAGAGTGCATCTTCCACAACATTTTGCTTCCCTTTTTTGTAGATGATTTAAAATTCATAACCCAACATCTTTATGACCCATTTTTCTCCTCTTTTGAGGATAATCTTTGTTCTAAAAAGTATTTAAGGCTATCATGATGTTTTTTTACCTTGAAGTGTCTTCCCATTAGGTAGGGTCACCATTTCTTAAGTGCGTGTAGTATTGCAAACATTTCCTTCTCATAAATAGCTTTGTGTAAATACTTTCCTTTGATTGGATGACTTTTGAAAGCAATGGGTCTTTCTTCTTGCATTAAAAAATCACCAATTCCATTTCCTGAGGCATCACATTCCACAATAAAGATTTTTGTGAAGTCTAATGTAGCTAAGACTGGTGCTTGGCACATTGCCTTTTTAAGATGTTCAAAGGCCGTTGTTTCTTTTGTAGTCCATGAAAATGCATCTTTCTTCAATAATGTTGTTATAGGTGTTGCTATTCTTCCATAATTCTTAACAAACTTGCGATAATACCCTGTCAACCTGAGAAATCCTTGTAGATGCTTTATGGATGTGGGGATTTTCCATTCCTTAATGGTTTTAATTTTGCTAGGGTCTACCTTAACACCTTCATGAGATATAATAAGACCCAGATATTCCACCTCTCATACTCCAAAGAAACATTTGGAGATTTTTGCATATAATTGTTTCTCCTCCAATAGCTTGAGCACCATGTCAACATGTTGGACATGATCCTTCCAAGACTTGTTGTAGATTAGTATATCATCAAAAAATACTGACAAAATTTTTCTAAGGAAGGGTTTGAAAATGGAATTTATCAAACCTTTAAATGTAGAAGGTGCATTAGTAAGGCCAAAAGGCATGACCAAAAAATCATAATGACCCTCATGAGTTCTAAATGTTGTTTTTGGAATGTCTTCAGTCTTCATTCTGATTTGATGATATCCTGAACGAAGGTCCAACTTGGTGAAGTAAATCGATCCATGTAATTCATCCAATAATTAATCAATGACAGGAATGGGGAATTTATCTTTAATAGTGAGCTTGTTGAGCTCCCTATTATTTGGACACATGCGCCATGATCCGTCCTTCTTGTGAACCAATACTACAAGAGCAGAGAAATAACTTTGACTAGGTTGAATTATACCAGTTGTTAGGTTCCTATACCAATAGGAGTCATAATTTTGGATGGCTAAGGTTAAGCCTTGTAATATGTACATACCTTTTCTTTCTAAAATTTTTTCCATATTGAAAAATCAAAAAATAAAAAGAGGGTATGGCCTAAAAGAAAAATCAAAGGACAAAAAGAATAAGAAAAGGTCCAAAAAAGTGAAAAATATGAACCCCAGAGACAAAAGACCATGAAAGTGTGCAAGTCAAAATGCCACTATTATTTACTTTTATGAATAATAATGATTGTGTGCAGCTTGTTATCCATGCCACAATCCATGGTAATCAAACTATTTAATCTTGATTATGCCATGCTTTAAATTTCATGTTGATAGTTAAAGAATAAAATCTGACCGAACAGTTTAATCTTGGCAGACCATAGTTAGGTAGAGAAAACAAAAGGAGCTCATAAGCTTAATCTGAGCCCTTGGATGTAATAAGGTTAGATTTAGTTAGTTTACTATTGTAAAGAAAAATAAAAATATTTGATAAGTATTTGCTAGCCTAAATGCACACTAATAAAGTGAAGAAAAAATGGTAGGATAAGTAGATGGGTAAGTAGTAGAAGGGTTGCAGAAATGTCTTGTGATTGCATGAAAAGCACTTATGTCATTGTTCCAAATGCATCTTTTAAATATGCATAAGTGATACATAAAACAAAGACAATGGTTCAAAATATGATTTAGTTAACATCCCCATCACCCTTTTTAACTCCTATGACACTCACTAACTTCCTTTTCATAATAAAAATATTAATACCTATAGTTCTTTAAGTCAAAGAGGCTCAGAGCATTTCTTTGACTTCTGGTGGGACCGGACCCTCGGCTTGATGACTTAAGAAGGAAAGGTGTTAAATTCCCTTGCAATTCACTCATCCCCCTCGAAAAACCCCTTTTCCTAAGGGTTAAACTCTTTTTGCCTAGGAAAACCCCATGATAAACATGTTCTATGCAAAAAACCCACCAAATAACTTTTATCCTAAGTAAATCACCCCCCCCTCCCCGACTCATTTCACTTCATATTAATTTTTTTTAAATATATAAAAAATCTCTAGAAAACCCCAATTTCCTGTATATATTTAACTCCTATGTATAAATTAACCCCACCCATTAGTTTAATTATAGACTATATTATTACCCATATCCCGCAAGAAATATTAAATAACCCCGCTTATTCCTTAATCCCACATTAAAGAGCCCCCAATGAGATTAGGCGTTAAGATAATCTCATACCGCCATGATTAAACCCATGCCCCCCCTAAAAACTTTATGGGTAAATCGCCTTGCAACTTCACCTCCCGATCACCGTACGATCTCCATGCCCCTCATCCAATGGCTCCCATCCATATCGGGCTGACCTGATGTCTGCCCTTTACCCACCCGATAAAATGGTTTTCACCCTGGCCCCCGACGCTACGTGTCATTCAATGAGTGGAATCAGGCGACCCCTCCCGAAAACCACCCACACCACAAAAGCAGTGCGATGGACCTCTAATACCGCTTTGGCGCCAACCTGAAAAAACACTTATTATCCATAAATGTGAATTTCCACGCCAAGTTTAAAAGTCGCGCATTAAAGTTTAAAAACCTGAAAACCCTCGTTTTTGTTCCTTTTGGTCGTTTCATAGTATAAACTCATTAAACCCTTTGGCACCACCCTGAACCTCTGCAATGTAAATTCGACCTCTGATTACATTCAAAACACTGCCATGATTCCTTCCCCAGACATCCCTGTGCCAGAAAGCCATTTACCACCTGTTATAGACATTTTTGTGCCTTACAGCATTGAGCATGAAATGTCCATAATCTAAGGGATCCAAAGTCCCTAAACATGTTGTTCCTACCCCTAGAGGAACAAGGCTAACAAATCACAACAATTCACAGAAGTTCTCCACCAGAAACTTCTCAAAAACAAGTCAATTCATGATCAATTCAGTGGCTCCACTAACTGTCTGCGCTGAATGTCAAAGCCAACACTGGCTACCTGCACTGCAACACAGGTAGAAGCACTACCAGGGTGCGCTGAGCGAGAGTTGACAAACGGAAAGTTCATTCCAAGAGGTGTCAAGACCCAGGAAGCTTCTAGAATCTTCCTCAATGACACTTGCCTCAGTGAATTCGACTAGTGATGAGTAAGAGGTTCCCAATCTCCAAGTGGAAGCAAGAACCTCCAAGTGGAGTCAAGAACTGACAAAGGGAGAGGACACTAGTCAGATCTCAAGCTGACTCATCCTCTCTCCAAACATCTATATATGGATCTCTCCTCCATGAGATCTAGAGGCTGGAATTTTGTTATTGCAAAGAATTGCTGTTGGTTTGAGATTGGAATCATTGGGTGCTTAATGCTTTGAAGGGGGTGAAGATAGGAATTCCATTTGCTGGGAAGGAGATACTGGATAGGAGCCCTATGGGTTGTATCTCTTCCTGAACCTTGTTATTCATCAATAAAGCTATCTTGGTTTCTCCTATATACTGGTGTATCTTTGATGTATGATTGCATTAGTATGTTTAGTTTATTTCTAATCCTGAACTAGTTATGAATATGAATCTATGTCTTTGTGTAGTGTTCTCTTCTTGTGGTCTTGCAGAAACCTATTGAAGCTGGGCGAGCAAGAAGGCAAGTAGCTGGGAACTCCCAAAGAGAAGAGAAACCAGATCGAGGGACAAACGAAAGACACCGGTTAGTCCATCCATCTCTCTTCATTATTAATTCATAAAGGAAGAATACTAGAATAACTGTCTCTGTTTGTTGCTAAGGCACTGTCACACCTTAGGTGGATAGGATCATCCTACATAGGCATTTTTCCCCACAACAAATTGGCGACTCCGCTGGGGAGATCTGTTTAGTCATTTTATTTGTGTTTCCATCATTGTTTGTTTCATAGACTCAATAGCAACAATCGAACTGCATCTGCTATTCTCAGATGTAAAGTAGACAGCTGCTTCTTTGATCCAATCACTGGATTTGTCTATGATCTGAACAATGGACTCACAAATGATTCGATGATCCTTTGTGATAGATCTTAGTACACCCTCAAAGCATCCCTTTGATTGCACCTTGCTTGTTGCTTTTATTTGGCCTGAAACAGTAGATTAATCAGTAATCTGTGACCCAGAACCCAGTGAGAAACTCTCGTTTCTCCTTCAGCGCAGACCCTGTGAAGGGGTTATACATTTCAATGCAGGTCCCGTGAAGGCTACCTGCGCTGAATGTCAAAACCCCTGTGTTGAGGTTGCGCTGATCCAGTTAGGCCTTGTGCAGCTGGGGTTCTCTGCTCTGTTTTGCCTTGTTTTGATATTTGATTTTTGCAGCCTGTAACTAGCATAGGTACCAGTCTGATAACTCCTTTTCTCTACTTAAATTCTGCCTCCTTTTGTACAAAAATACTGTGAGTGTTTTTATTTGTTTGTGGCATCATTTACAGTTTTCCTTTGCAAGAGTGAAATAGTCATCTTGTAGCCCTTGATTCAGATCTACTGATTGTGATCTTAGGAGAGAGTTCATTGGCTGTTTACAGTTGATTATACATTTACTTTTGCTTTTGGTTTGAGTTTGTCTCTTTTAAGTGTCGAAACAAGTATTCATTTCGGAAATCGTTAAGTGTTGTAATCTCTTCTACCCTCTCTGATTTCGGGAAAAAGTAAACTTGTTTGTATTTGTCATTTAAAAGCAAATTCAAAGTTGTACAAAAAGCTTTCTTTGTAGGCATCAATACTAAGAAAGCGGAAAACAAACACCTGCATTGTGCATTTGCATCTTGATAGTTTGCATGTTTGATTTAGGAAAAGTGCATTAGAGTGTGCTGATTGCTCTTTGAGAAAATATGGTGTCTTTCTTTTCCCTTAGTAGCTAGGATTTTCAAAGTTGAAAAGATATAAAGCTTGCTTATCATCTTTAGACTGCATTTAGGAATTGTATCATACATCTCGTGGTGAACCTCAAAAGGCAAACTTCTAAAAAGATCAACCTAAAATAAATTGAATGAACTTAACAACGCTTTGCAACATAACGCACAACATAGAGGTCTAGGCTAGAGACGTGTTCCGGCGTCGTAAAGCCTGGTGACTGTCGATCTCGTTGATGGTGGGTGATTCCTCCTGAGGGACGATAGCGCCAGTACGGATTGTGCTCCCACGTACCGTCGCGTATATATTGGGAGACCCCTATAGGCATAAAACCTTTATCCTTAGGAAGCCGTGTCGGCCGCCCTACTGATCGCAATGCACTGAACACAGCATTCAGGAAGATCGACCGCCCGTACCTTAAAAAGTATTCTGCGGTTTTGCGAAAAGTTTGGCACACCCTCTGCCTAGAACTCCAGAGCAGTTCCTTTTGGCCTTTTTCAGACTCTATAACGGAAAAAGTCCATCCGAGCATTTGTCACTTCGGGCTCGTTAAAACATCGAAGGAGACTAGAGTCATCTTTAGCTTTTTCTCGACTCTTTAAAAGTGAAAAAGCAAGTTGTGTCTAAAGCGTCGTTAAAATTTATTTTAAACGGAACAATCACCCTTTATTCCTGCGTTGATCTTTAGGTTGAAATAATGGAGCCCACCAACCAAGGAATTCCCCTTGGTGGAAATCCTAGTCCCTTCTCCTCTTGGGGAGATGTTGGTGCGCCCCATATGGCCACATTGTCGCTTCCAGGACTGACAATTGGCTTGCCGGTCTGGCTCCTTTCAACCAATGTCATTCAGAACACCACTATTCCTGAACAGTCGAGTCAACAGTTAGACCAGACCAGAGTTACCCACCAGCCTTCTACTTCATCTAATTCTTCCTCTCCTCCTTCCTCTTCGCTTGACGGAACTGGTAAAACAAAAAACCAAGTTCCTAAGGAGAAGAAGGAAAAGAAGAAGAAAGAGAAGAAGAAGAAGGAGCCAAAAGCGACTGGGGGCAAACAAGTGTCGTCTGACAAAAATCCACACACAGCACTGACTAGGCCTAAATCGCCATGTGTCATATGCAAGGGAGACCACTTCCACAGAGATTGTCCCTGCATCCCTCGGATACTAAGGGACTGGTCTCCCCGTTTGCACAATTCGGTAGCGTCAACCTCTGATAGCCATGTTGACTGCTCACCGTCAACTAGTGAAAGTGAAGCCACAGGACAGAGAGGGAAAGCTAGATTTCCCTGCAAACTGTGTGAAGGCGACCATGCCATCCACCGTTGTCCCTTCTTAGACGAGGCTAAAAGAGTTTTGGAAGATCGCCCGATTTTACGAGCGCAACTTCCTCCTGGATATCAAAAACTCCTGCCAAGTCCTTCACTAGTTGAGAACCCGGCTGGCCCGCCCAGGTGGTCAGCCGAAGCACCTATCATTGAAGATGAACCGTCTGGATCCATACCTGACGAAAGTCAAAAGGTTGAGGCGGCAGTTGACCCGGTTTTGCCTTCAGAGGCTCTATCTTCGAATGATACCATCACAGAGGAGAATAAAGACGACACCGTCCAAATTCTCTTCATCAACACAGACTCCGACGAACAAGGGGGCAATTTTCCCATTCCTTTATCGCAGGAAGGAACTTCGTCAGAGTCATACCCGGCCGTCTATTCGGTCCCACCACCAAGCAACCTAGTTGTCTCGTTCGACTGGAACCAACTAGGCAGACCCCGTTTGCCAGCAAGCATACCATTCAGAATTATCGTTCAAATATACAGAATGGTAATGGCTGGCACTATCATTGATGAGGGGGCATCTGTGAGTATCCTTTCCTCTATTGCTTGGAAAGCGCTTGGTTCGCCAGCGCTTTTGCCTGAAATGAGAAATCTATCAGGCTTTGATAAAGGAACCAGTCGACCTTTAGGGATCCTCCCCAATGTGCCCATAACATTGAAAGGGAAGACCGTTCAAATGAACGTGATGGTCGTTCAAGGACCCTTGGATTATAACCTACTCCTTGGACGAGACTATATATATTGCATGGGAGCCATCGTCTCCTCACTCTTTAGAGTAATGTGTTTTCCGCATGAAGGAAGAGTGGTCAAGCTCGTGGACCAACTTTCATTTCCCGGATCACGCATCGCAAATAGTCATGTACCATCCCTAAATGGTCTCTTCACGCAAGAAGTGTCTCAACCCACGGTCCGTCCTCCTGATGAGCGCGAGTAATCCGGGAGGATATGACTGGAACCCAGGGGGCATGCGTCCTGGTCTGCTTCGGCAGGAAAACTTTGGGTATAGAGTAGGTTTCCGCGGGAGAATATGACTAGTCTGTACCCCGTCCGTCTAGGAAGAGGGGTTATTCTAGAATAAGATTCTTTTGTCAAAGTTATGTGAGTTGGCGGGCTTCGTCGCTCACCTTTGTCTATTTCGGTAGACATTGCCGAGGAAGTGTTTTGTTTGAAAGATTAACGAGACAATCTTTGGGTAACCTGAAAGAGGTAGGCCTCTCTCGGTGAAACAAATGTTTTGACGGAAATGAAGTAGAGGTAACTTTGAAATCATACTTTATGCCTGGGGGCATGCAAACCTTTTTGAGTGCAAGCAAGGGGCGGCTATTTATTTTTTAAATTTTTAGGTCCTCCCTTTAAACCTGTAGGTCTAACCCTTTAAACTCGTAGGATTAGTCGTTTCTGAACTTGCATAACGAAAGGATCCGGAGCAAAGCTTAGTGAGATGAAGCTCCATAAAAAATAGAATCTTGATGAGACACTCTTATCATATGACTGGGTTAATCGAGCAGTTTTAGCACACAGTTCATGCTCGTTAAAAAATAAACGCAAGATTCGAGCAGTTTTATCGTATAGTTCATGCTCGTTAAAAAATAAACATAAAATCGAGCAAATGTTTCCACCCGCGTTTAAGCTCGTTAAAAAATGAACTATCCCGGTAAATAACCACAGTGAATGTAATATCATCAGCCATTAAAGCCTTGGTCGTGTTTGCACCGTCACCTCCACTTTTCCATTGGCCGATCGTTCACCTCCATATGTTTGTTTACCCATTTTGAGGAACAGCTGCGAAGAGTGATTTCACTAGCCATCCTTGTGACACTGCCGTGATTGGAAAATTCCAACCTGTACCTGGAATCAGCTGCTAACCCGTTTTATCACTCGTTCCTCAAAAGACGAGTCTTCTTTAAGCTCTTTTCATCTGACTCGTAAAATATGAAAAGATTGCCGAGTCCTTGGCCTTCCAGCTCGTTAAAGGGACAGGAAGTGCTATCCCTCCTCTAGATTTTAATCTTTTTGGACCTGAGGGATTATTGCACAAAAAGATCGAGCGCTTGTTTTATTCGGCTCGTTAAAACTATCGAAAACTCATCCCTTCTGTATTGTTTTATACTTTTTCGGACTTAAGGGATTAGATGACGAAAAAGGACTTTTGGAGTTAACTTTATGTACCTTTTCAGACTCTCTAAAAATGAAAAGGACCGAGTTATCTTTGTCGTTAGACTCGTTAAAATCATTAAATAGCGACAAACTTGTCTTTAGACGAGAACGAGTTTCACTATCGCTAGGCTCGTTAAAACATAGCGATGGGCTTGCCCGAAGGGCAAGTTATAGAACAAGCATATGTTATCCTCCTCAAGCTTGACAAAAATAAAGAGGTACTGGTCAGCAATGACTGGGGAAAAATTGGGAGAAACTCAAGAAAACTTTGATGGTAGCAAGTCGCTCTTGAACATGACACTTTTCCTCCGTACCACAATCGGGTTGGGTTGTTTCATTCACCGGTCACATCACCATGGTCTCGCCATACCATCCATATTTGGGGTAATGCTACCGATCCATCGCATCAGTGTCGCCATATGTTCAAGAGAAGTCGTTCAGGAAAGTCAACCGTGTCCCATCCACTGCCGTACATTATCCTTCATCCTTTCATGACCGCCACCCTGAATCATATGTCACAGATCGTTTTCACCTCCATTAAAATCATTAGCTCCGTTCCGTGTCATTGATGTGGGATTCATTAAGGCCCTCCTTTGACGGATCGCTTCTTGTCGACATCAGCTCATTATCCAAGAAGTTGATCTAGGAACAACCCCTTCAGTACTTTGAAGCTTGCATGCCTCAATGGCAAGTTTCTCACTTCCGGCGACAGGTATACATCAATGACCTTCGACCGAAAGATTTTGCGTGGTGTTCGACGCCAAGTCCTTTATTCACACCACGTGAATTGTACTGCAGTACCTTGAGGGTCATTATCATTATCGGTGATTCCTCTCGCGCTTGTTAACGGTTTACCTCATTGACCGGTAATCAAGCGATGTCTTTCCATGTTCGACTTCAGAACATTTCTCACATGGATCGACTTGTACTTAGAGTGAAGATCGAACGAGTTTGAAGACCCCGGATCTAGTTTCATCCATCCGGGCTGCGATATATATTCAGGAAAGATAAAGACATTGACATGTACATCATTGCAGCAGATAATCATCCTACCCAAAGGATGATAATTTCATCAAAATTATCAGTCTACCATCAGACGATTGTCTGTTCTATGTACAGAAAAATGAATTTATAAAGCTGAGCATGGGAATGCCCGCCTCAGCTAGATCATGAAAGCAGTATGAAAAATAATGTATTGTATTGTATCTTATTACAGGTCTCCTCCCAGCATTGGATGAACTTCGGATCCTCCTGATAAAGCATTTCACCCGATAAACGGCCTCATACTTTAGGGGGCAACTGTTATAGACATTTTTGTGCCTTACAGCATTGAGCATGAAATGTCCATAATCTAAGGGATCCAAAGTCCCTAAACATGTTGTTCCTACCCCTAGAGGAACAAGGCTAACAAACCACAGCAATTCACAGAAGTTCTCCACCAGAAACTGCTCAAAAACAAGTCAATTCAGGATCAATTCAGTGGCTCCACTAGCTGTCTGCGCTGAATGTCAAAGCCAACACTGGCTACCTGCACTGCAACGCAGGTATAAGCACTACCAGGGTGCGCTGAGCGAGAGCTGACAAATGGCAAGTTCATTCCAAGAGGTTTCAAGACCCAGGAAGCTTCCAGAATCTTCCTCAATGGCACTTGCCTCAGTGAATTCGATTAGTGATGAGTAAGAGGTTCCCAATCTCCAAGTGGAAGCAAGAACCTCCAAGTGGAATCAAGAACTGACAGAGGGAGAGGACACTAGTCAGATCTCAAGCTGACTCATCCTCTCTCCAAACATCTATATATGGATCTCTCCTCCATGAGATCTAGAGGCTGGAATTTTGTTATTGCAAAGAATTGTTGTTGGTTTGAGATTGGAATCATTGGGTGCTTAATGCTTTGAAGGGGGTGAAGATAGGAATTCCATTTGCTGGGAAGGAGATGCTGGATTGGAGCCCTCTGGGTTGTATCTCTTCCTGAACCTTGTTATTCATCAATAAAGCTATCTTGGTTTCTCCTATGTACTGGTGTATCTTTGATGTATGATTGCATTAGTATGTTTAGTTTATTTCTAATCCTGAACTAGTTATGAATATGAATCTATGTCTTTGTGTAGTGTTCTCTTCTTGTGGTCTTGCAGAAACCTATTGAAGCTGGGCGAGCAAGAAGGCAAGTAGCTGGGAACTCCCAAAGAGAAGAGAAACCAGATCGAGGGACAAACGAAAGACACCGGTTAGTCCATCCATCTCTCTTCATTCTTAATTCATAAAGGAAGAATACTAGAATAGCTGTCTTCGTTTGTTGCTAAGGCAATGTCACACCTTAGGTGGATAGGATCGTCCTGCATAGGCATTTTTCCCCACAACACCACCTCCCTGTCAGTCTGTGTTTTTCTTAAGAATTGTTGTATTTGACAGGTTATTAGCAGAATACTAGAGCTTGGATAAACAATTTTGATGCTAGTCACAAAACTTGTTTACTCCAAGACTCAAAACAAAATTCATTCAAAAGCCTGTATCAAAAATAAGAATACAATTATACACAGAACAAAAAAGAAAACATTTATACAGAGCATTGACAATCAAAACATAGGAACCCGACTAGAGATGCAGTTAGAAGACAAACAAATAAAACATACAGAGACTTAATCAATATCCACTACCAAATGTTGAATACACATAAAAAAATAAATAATTTACTGTTGAAACTACAGTAAAAAGTTAAAATGTATAATAAAGTTAAAAACACAGTAAAGGATAATGACAAGACATCAAATTAAAAGTGTATCAGATGAAAGAGTATCAGTAAAAGCGTATTAGATTGAAAGATAAAAGTGAAAAAAGATGAAATCAGAATAGAAATGGTACATTTTCCAAAACATTCCATGTTTAAGTCATAGTTTTGGAGAAACTATTATTGCCAATCCAAGAATTATTTTGAGAAACTGGAGGAGGTTTGTGTTTCTAAAAGGCAAATCTACAAAGCCCTATATCACTTTATACATAGGTATTACAAAAAGCGAGAGAAATGCATATCTTCACAACGTATTTTTCGAACTGTGTAAAGTCTTTTTTTAGACATCATTTTGCAGAGAATGTTGTGAACAGCTGGAGATGAATTTTGGGAAACGGAAAGAGGTTTATATCAATAACATGTCTACAATAAAATCTTTCACTTTTTACATATCTATCTCGGCTTGAGATATACAAAGGTATCAATGGACACTAATTTTGCAAAAATTTTGGGGCATAATGCACAAAGAAAGGATGCAGTTAGTGACTGGGATGCCTCATCACCAATTAAGAGTTGCTATGAAATTCAAATTTATCTTCTTTTTCACCCTCAATCCATAAATATAGTGCCAAATAGATTCATTATTTTTGAGTGTCCTTTATTTAAGTTCCATTAATGTAAAACAGTTTGAGATATTTGTAAAACCAATCTTGATATTTTTTCAAGATATTTCAATTTAGAATTTGTATAAATACTTCTTCATTTGAAGTATTTTGGGTGGATTCCAAGACATTTATGTAGAATTTTCTCTCAAATCAAAGTTCTATTGTATCAATAACTTTACTGGCTTGCTGGATCATGGAATAAAGATCAGATATTTTACAGGATTCTTGTGTAAAGCGAAAATCAAATATGTATTTCTCTCATGTGTATTATTGCTTTCCTTATGTTTCTTAATAATCATATGTGTTTCCCTGAAATATAAATGTTAAACTAGGAATGATATTTCATAACTTGCTTAAATGCACTTTGTCTTGATTGTTTACATTCTTAAAGTTTTCTACTAAACTATCTTAGCTAGGGAATTATTAAATGCTTCTTCCGTAGTTTTCCTTTTGGTCTATGTAGTAAAGGACTCTTAATTTCCCTTCGTTGATGATCACCCTATGCTCTTCATTCTGATCCCGGTCCAAGGATTCTTAAGTGCCCTTCACCTTGGTTAGAATTATTCCATCAATCGACCCTTGAAGATTTGCCTTTTGCTTTGCTAGCCTGCCCTGTAAACATTCCTTTTAATGATATGATCCAGTTATGCTATCCTTTTACTGACTCCATAGCACAATGGCTTGAAGAAAGTAGCTCTATCCATCTTCTCCTAGAATTCCACAACCCAACCAAAATCAAAACCTCATGAATACTAAGAACTAGCCTAAAATCCCATCAATATAAAGCTAAATTATAAACAGAGAGCCCTCTCTGGACTTAGGTTGGCTAGAACTTGAGTCTGAAGATTGGTTTGTGGTTTCCCTGGTGAGCTCCTTCTTTAACCTTGGGAAATTACTGGGTGATAACACCAGCCTCTAGCATTTTTGCAACCATACGTACAATTTCACTCTTTTGGACATAGGGATTTCTATAAGGCCTGATGTTTGGAGGAACACTTATTGGAATCAAATTAATAGCATGATCATGATCATGAATAGGTGGAAGGCCTTTGGGAGTCTCAAATACCTTGGAATGATTGTCCAAGGCTCTTTGGAGATCTGGAGAAATGGATGATTTCGATGTGGGAACCTCCAGTGAACATAATTGTGCAATTATGCCTCGTTGTTCTTTATTAAGAAGCTTTTTCATTCCGTTAGAGCGGATTATCTTTCCCAGTTTCCCTGTGATACCCCTTAATTCAACTTCCTTTCCCTCTGAAGAGAATTTCATGAAAAGTTCTTGAAAATTGAAAGCTATTGTACCCAAGGATTGTAGCCATTAGACTCCTAATACAACATCAGCACCACGCATTTGAATGGAAATATTTGGGCTATTCAATACATATTCTCCCATGGATAGCTTGATATTATGGAACTTTCCTAAGAAATTTATGGTTCCTCCACTTGAAACCATCACTTTACACTCTGGTGCTAGATATAGGAAACAATTCAATTCCTTGGCTATCTTACAATGAATAAAATTATGGGTACTCCCCAAATCAATCAACACTATTACCTTTTTCTTCTTGATATGCCCTTCTATCTTGATAGTTTGAGGAGTGGTAATTCTAGCCAATGCATTACAAGATATGGTCAGATTCATTTCTTATTTTTCTAGCGTTTGTTCATGGTTTATATCCTCTTCTTTTGATGTTTGTTGTTCCTTTTCTTCCTCCTCTTCACGATCTATGTAAAATAATTTCTTCTCGGCACACTTATGACCTTTAGTGTATTTGTTATCACAACTGTAACAAAGCCCTTTTGCTCTTTTTTCTTCCAATAGTTGTGGTGTCAACCTTGTAGGTTATGGATGGCTAGGGGCAGCAACACTTCCATCTTTATGATTGTGAGTGGTAGGCTTCCTTGTTGCCATAATTTTGCTTTCCATTTTTCTTGCCAACCTGAATGCATTCTCCAATGAATCTGGTTCCCAAAGGCGAACCTCATGTTGGATGTTATCTTTTAAAGTCCCTATGAACACATCAATCCTATGCTCCTCTGGAATACCTTTTACCCTTATATTCAATTTTTGGAAGTCCTAAATGTGCTCCATTATTGAACCATTTTGTTTGAGATTTATCAATTGGCTAAAAAAAGTGATGCTTTTTGTATCCTCATAATGTGCTATCATTTCATCCGTAAAAATAGCCCAATTGAGAATTTGTTTACAAGAGCAAAGCCATTGATACCATACAAACTGATTTGGTTGCAAATATAAAGTTTCAATGTGTACCTTTTGTGTGTTTTTCACATTATGGAGATCGAAAAATTGCTCCATCTGTAGTATCCATGTTCTGGGATCCTTTCCATCAAAATTCCTCATATCGATCTTTGGAACATGGTGGTTCTTTGATCTAACATTAGAGTCTATGACAACATGATTAACATTTATTTTGTTCTCATCATGAGTTTCCTTTACAACCCTTTCGCCATTTGTAAGCATTTCTTGTGGAAACTTTGTCAAATTTGTCTTCAATATTCCATTCCTTTCTTTAAATCATCCATCTTAGCTTCCATGCCATCCATCTTAGCTTCCACATCATTCATCTTAGCTTCTACACCTTTCTTTAAACCATCCATCTTATCTTCCACGCCTTTCTTTAAACCATCCATATTAGTTTCTACGTCTTTCTATAAACCATCCATCTTATTTTATGTTACCTTTTGTGCGAGCGAAATTTGTTGCACTTGGTCTCGTAATTTTGATATATCATGTTGCATTTCTTCCTCTTCTTCATGAGTCATGCTAGAGATTTAAGGTTTCTTACTAGGTGTTTCCATTTTCTTTCTTTGAGGCATCAATTACCGATAATAATGCTTCACTTTTCCCTTGAATTCCTTCAAACTAATTTTTCAAACCAAGCTTATGCAAAAATTTAAAAAAACTACACACATTTTTTCACTTTGTGGGAGCTCGATATTGAATATGATGCATCTCTGCAATTTTGGATCTCCCAGGTCTGAAATTTCTTCATGTGGTAACCCTCTGAGTAATATTTCTAACCTTGCAAGTTTGATCAAAATTGGATTCTCCAATGAAGAGTTATTCCAAATCTCCCATGATGGCCTGAGTATAGACTAGTTCAGTAGAGAAAACTTGTATGATGTTCTGCAGGTCACTGTTTCAACCTTAGGTTCTAAAACTAATACCCAGAAAAACTACAGTCTGTTCCCTCTTTGTAAATTCTTACGAAAATTCAATCTGACGTTCAGAGCAAAAGTTATAACTCTTTTCCCAAGGTTACCTATTTGGAATGTAATTCGGGGGTCTGCAAAAACCCTAAATTTCTCAGATTATGTCTCCAAAAATATAGCAAGACAGGATCTGAAATTTGGAGCCGAGGTTCAAACCAATTTCTTCTCAAATGGGGTTTTTTTTTAGCTTCTGAAACTTTGTAGCGAAAGACTTATAGAAAAAATTCCATGATGACCTAGTTTAGATGAAATTTTGGAGCTTGCAAAAACCCTAATTTCCTCAAATCATATATTCGAACATATAGGGAGACAAAATATGAAATTCAGACCCGAGGTTTAGCGAGATTTAGTCTCAAATGGGTTTTTGTTTTAGATTCTAAAACGTTGTAGAAAAATAGTTATAGCGAAAACACGATGACCTGTTTGGAGCATTGAAACCCTAGTATCCAAAGCCTATGATACCAAATGTTATGAAACTAGCTTACAAAAAGATAGAAAAGATAGATCAACGCCTTATAATTCAGCCTCTTCGAGAGGGAAACCTCCTTTACATTACACAAATGAAAAATTCTTGGATGATTCAAATGAAAAAACCTCCTTTCTATATAGAGGAGTCTAAGGGGTCAGAATATAACCAAGCCGACCTAACAATAGTAATATAAAGGCACAAAAATAACAATAGAGGGATTCTATGGGGCACAATAATAACAATATGGGGAAATAGGGGCACACCAATAACAATAAGCGATATAACGACAATAGTAATGGGGGAATCACTAGTATTATAGGGACCTAACATGAAAAGATGGCAGAAGTGACGACAAATAGAGCGGGCGACCAACATTTAAGACAAAATTTATGGCTTATATACTTGAAAATTTGCTGCCAATCTAGCATTAATGAAACGATTTTGGGGGGAACAGTCAGATTTGAATTCAAAATTCCCTATAAATTACAAATGGTTGTTGAGCAAGAAACACTTCACTTTCTGAGTATTCAGTTGTTGAGCTCTGAGACACCTATGGACCCAAAGTTCTTCAAAGCTCTCAAGCAGACTCCTGCATTTGCGAGCTTGCTTGAGACATTACGAGCACTGATAGAGAGTGCATTGTCAACACCCCCAGAAGTTATCAATATAGAGCAAGTAGTAGAAGAGCCAGCATAAGAAATGGAAATAGAGGTAGAAGTAGCTGCTCCAGAAGTACCTGAAGTATTTGCAGAGGTCCCTAAGTCACTGAAAACACTGAGACCGAAGCCAACCCCAATCAAAGAGATTGTGAAGGAAAAGAAGGGAAAGCATCCTGCCATGCCAATGCGTGCCTCACTAAGGTGAAACCCACCAAAGGCCGCTACATAAGAGAAAGGTAAGGCTATAAACCTAGAAGCCGAGGAGGAAGATATCGAAGACATCCTGATGGACGGTGAGGATGTGGGAATGGAAGTAGAGGAGGTTGAAGCCTAAGATGTGGACCCTATTACACAGTTGCTGATGTATGTCCCTCCATGCAAGCCTGAATCCAAGGTCCCAAAGGACATTAATGAGAGTAAGACTCCCCTGCAAACCCCTCTACTACCAGATGAAATTGCTTTCGACAATCCGTGTTTGGCACGGGGGCCGATATTGAAGCTTGAAGATTGGGACTTCGCGGACCACTCAAAGTTCCCGCACCTCGCAACTGAATAACTGATGTGCCGCACCAGTTGAAAAAAATACAGGAATGACTATGTTGGAGCCGTGAAGGTGGCTCAAAGGAGTAGAGAAGGAAGGGTTGATCAACTTGCTCTGGGTGCTACAATATAACTGCACCCCAGTGACAATTTTGGTCATCAAGAAGCTTCTGTGCTTGGTGCATGATGGTGTATGTGGCTAGAGGAGCTTATATGAATCACAGATATGTTTATTCACCGCATAACGTGCCTGTTGTATACAGGTGAGAATCCAGCCATGGTCTTTGGCAGTAAGGGTGGCGAGTAGGCTCTTGTAGAGTTAATGAAGGAGAAATTCAAGCTGGTGAAGAAGCCGAGCGAGTATGCTATCTCCAGCATTTGTGACCCTGTTGTGAACGTAGCAACATAGATCCTTGCAGGGAAGGTAATGCGGAAGCATTGCACCAATGAGGTGCGGGTGCCTGTCACACTCGTACAACAGTGTGTGGAAGGAGTCTAGTTTAACTAGTCGGCCTACCTTCGCAGAGAGTTCTTCGTGAATTTCTGCGAAGCACAAGAGAAAAAAATACCTTCCACTATGTGTGGCTCTTTCTATCAATTGTGTTGGTAGTGTGGGAGCTACCAGAGGATAGCCAGTTCCCTTCGGTTGTGTTAGACCTCCCTGAAGCAATGAAGTATGCTTTACTATGCGTGACCAAGGACGCACAATGAGCTTGGGACAACAAGATATTCTAGATCTTGATGGAGATGAATATCAGGATGGCCATCAGTCGCAAGCCGCTATTGCTGCCCATGGTGTACACTAACATGTAGAGCTATGCCGAGTTCAAAGCCGATTTCCATCGAGTATCTATCAGGGCATGAAAGGACCTTGCGCAGAAGTGTACGACTTTCTGTATCTGGCCACGGATGACACCATCAATGCGATGCTCGATCAATAGCCGGTAGAGTGTCGCACTACCATGGAATTAGCAATGGGTGGCAGCAAGTCTGCCGCGCAGAAGAAGAAGGAGGAGGCCAAGCTGAATATGGTGTAGCTAATCAAAAAGAGGAAAAAGGAGGCCGCTGAGAAGGCCCAGGAAGAATAGGTAGAAAAGTAGGCAAGTAAGCAGATAGGTGGAACAGAGTGTGGCTCTAACAAAGGTGCACGATCGCCTTCACTTGGGACAGAAGAGGAAGAAACAGAGCAGAACGACACGGTCCCTTAAGAGGTGTCCGCCCACATTAAGCGTCCAAGAGAGTTGGAGAAGGGAGGCTCTAGAAAGAAATCCAAGGCGACCAAGACCTCACTGGACCCTATCACATTGATGGAGGGTGACTTACATGCTATAGGTGACACAGTAAGAGATGTCACCGCGGAGGCCCTACAGAAATTTGAACAGAAGCAGTAGATCATACTAAGGGCTATCTAGACCGGGTTGCAAGAGTTGCAGACTAGAACGTCACAGGCTGGTATGGTGTCTACCAGCTTGGCCATCGGCACTTCAAAGGCTGCCAATATGTTGTGCATGAAGGCTTCCAGTGTGATAGTGTTGCCGGATGGAGCACTGACCACAGAAAATGAGGCTGATAGGCCCAGTGTCAGCACCTTGAATGGAGTTGGGCTGAACTTGGCAGTGCTTCCACACGAAGCACTCCACCTCTTGCAGGATAGAGTAATTACAGAAATGAGTGCCTGAGAGCACCACACCCTCCAGGGGATCAGCGAACAGCGTATCAACAATGAAAAGATGGCCCTACAGAGAAATGCTTCCATCTTTGCTGAGACTGAGGTGAGCGACCAAAGAAAGAAGATCATGCAGGTCGTTGAGGAGGCATGCAAAATGGTCCCAGAGTTGATCATTCCGGAGGAGGAGCCAGTCGAGGTATGCATCCACAAGTTATCTGCAGGTGTGCATGACACTTGGACTAAGATGACCCAGGTTCAGCTGGAGTTGAACCTCCAAATTACCAAGTTGCAGTTGAGGGCCTAGCCCTCCACACCACCAGAAGTAAAGGAACAGCAAATGACTGCTGCCACAAAGGTAGTTGTGGCGGTGGAAAGCGCAGTAGCATATTGCTCGCAGTTGTTTGAGCAATCATTTGAGTTCCTGACAAGCTTGAAGGAGGACCCAAATGTACAAAGGATGGAGATGGAAGCGCGCAAGCTACAATAGTGCTATGATGAAGTTAAGGGCATAGCACGAACCGTCGCACTGAAATAGAGGCTAGCTAAGATGTAGGAGGACAAGCATATAAAGTAACAGGTGGACGCAACACTGCACAAGGAAGTTGTTATGAAACTAGCTCAATAAAAGATAGAAAAGACAGATCAACGCCGTAGAATTCAACCTCTTTGAGGGGGAAACCTCCTTTACATTACATAAATGAACAATTCTTTGATGATTCAAATGACAAAACCTCCTTTCTATATATAGGAGTCTAAGGAGTCACAATATAATCCAACCGACCTAAAAATAATAATATAAAGCCACAAAAATAACAATAGAGGGATTCTATGGGGCACAGAAATAACAATATGGGGGTAATAGGGGCACAACAATATAAATAAGGGGTATAACTACAATAGTAATGGGGTAATCACTAGTATTATAGGGACCCAACATGCCCCTCTCCTTCAAAAAAGTGTTGTCCTCAACGCTTGAGTAGTTCTGGATACTTCTGCATAAAATTCTCATCCTCCCATGTGGAATCTTCAGCGGATAAGTTCTTCCACTTGATAAGATACTCTGAAATTGATCGATTTCGTAGCTGTCGAGTTCTTGTTTCTGTGACTGCTTCCGGTTCCAATATAATTTTTCCTTCCTCATCAAGTTCTGGCAATATTGTTTGAACTGGGAGCTTGTCGCCTATAACCTTCTTTAAACATGAAACATGGAAAACTGGGTGCAATCGAGAAGCTGCAGGAAGCTCCAATTTGTATGCCATAGTACCAATCTTTTGCAACACCTTGTACGGACCATAATACTTTGGTGATAATTTATTATCCTTCTTAGCTTGCTTTAGGGACATTTGCTTATATGGTTGTAGCCGTAGGAATACCCAATCACCTACATCAAAACTTCTTTCACTGCGATGTTGATCTGCCTGTTGTTTCATTCTATTTTGTGCCAACACGAGGTTATCCTTTAAGAGTTGGAGGACTTGTTGTTGATGTTCGATGTGATGTTCCACTGCCTGAACCTTAGAATTTTCTCTTAAATATGATGTGATGGATGGTGGTTGATACCCATAAAGTGCCATAAATGGGGTCATTTTTGTTGCTGTATGGAAGGAAGTGTTATACCACCATTCAGCCAGAGGCAACCATTTGACCCATTGTGTCTGTTTATCAGATACAAAGCAACGAAGATATCCTTCCAAACATTTGTTTACTATCTCAGTTTGCCCATCAGATTGAGGATGATAAGATGAGCTATGAGCTAACTGAGTACCAAGACAAGAAAATAATTCTGTCCAAAAATTTCCAGTGAAAATGGGATCTCTGTCACTTACAATAATCTTTGGGTTTCCATGTAGCTTTTGAATTGTTTCCATAAATGCAGTAGAAACTGTACTGGCTTTAAATGGATGTGATAATGCACAAAAGTGTGCATACTTGGTAAGTCTGTCAACTACCACCATGATGACACTCTTTCCCTCAGACTTGGGTAAACCTGTGATAAAATCCATTGAAACCTCCTCCCAACGTTGGCTTGGAATGGATAAAGGTTGTAATAGACCCGGTGTCTTAATTGTTTCAACTTTATTTTGTTGGCAAACCAAACATTCCGCCACAAACTTTTGAATATCTGATTTAAGGCCATCCCAAAAAAATTCCTTCTTAACCCTGTGGTAAGTTTTTAAAAATCCTGAGTGCCCTCCTAAGGGAGAAGTGTGCAATTCCATAAGAATCTTTTTTTTTAGCTGGGAATTCTTACAGAGGTATAAGCGATCTTTGTACCATAACGAATCATTTTGCCAGCTAAATGTATCAAACGTACTGGAATCTTGTTGTAGCTTTCGAATAAGTGCCCACACTTCTTCGTCATTCTTCCATTCCTCCCTTGCTTCATTTATCCAATCTGGTTGGATAATAGAAATGGCACACAACAATGCTTCCACATCCTCATCCTTTCTTGAGAGTGCATCTGCCACCACATTTTGCTTCCCTTTTTTGTAGATGATTTCAAAGTCATAACCCAACATCTTTGTGACCCACTTTTGTTGCTCTTCAGAGGATAATCTTTGTTCTAAAAAGTATTTAAGGCTATCATGATCCGTTTTTACCTTGAAGTGTCTTCCCATTAGGTAGGGTCGCCATTTCTTAAGTGCATGGAGTATTGCCAACATTTCCTTCTCATAAATAGCTTTGCTTAAAAACTTTCCCTTGATTGGACGACTTTCAAAAGCAATGGGTCTTTCATCTTGCATTAGAACAGCACCAATTCCATTTCCTGAAGCATCACATTCCACAATAAAGGTTTTTGTGAAGTCCGGTGTAGCTAAGACCGGTGCTTGGCACATTGCCTCTTTAAGATGTTCAAAGGCCTTTGTTGCTTCTGGAGTCCATGAAAATGCATCTTTCTTCAATAATGTTGTTAGAGGTGCTGCTATTCTCCCATAATTCTTAACAAACTTGCGATAATACCCTGTCAACCCAAGAAATCCTCGCAGATGCTTTATGGATGTGGGGATTTTCCATTCCTTAATGGCTTTAATTTTGCTAGGGTCTACCTTAACTCCTTCATGAGATACAATATGACCCAAATATTCCACCTCCTGGACTCCAAAGAAACATTTGGATCTTTTTGCATATAATTGTTTCTCCTCCAATAGTTGTAGCACCTTGTCAACATGTTCAACATGATCCTTCCAAGACTTGTTGTAGATTAGTATATCATCAAAAAATACTAACACAAATTTTCTAAGGAATGGTTTGAAAATTGAATTCATCAAACCTTGAAATGTTGAAGGTGCATTGGTAAGGCCAAAAGGCATGACCAAAAATTCATAATGACCCTCATGAGTTCTAAATGTTGTTTTCGAAATGTCTTCAATCTTCATTCTGATTTGATGATATCCCGAACGAAGATCCAACTTGGTGAAGTAAATTGATCCATGCAATTCATCCAGTAATTCATCAATGACAGGAATGGGGAACTTATCTTTAATAGTGAGCTTGTTGAGCTCCCTATAATCCGGACACATGCGCCATGATCCATCCTTCTTGTGCACCAATACTACTGGAGTAGAGAAAGAACTTTGACTCGGTTGAATTATACCAGCCTCTAGCATTTCTGCAACCATACGTTCAATTTCACTTTTTTGGACATAGGGATATCTGTACGGCCTGATGTTTGGAGGAACACTTCCTGGAATCAGATGAATAGCATGATCATGATCACGCATAGGTGGGAGACCTTTGGGAGTCTCAAATACCTTGGAATGATTGTCCAGGACTTTTTGGAGATCTGGAGAAATAGATGATTCCGATGTGGAAACATCTAGCGAACATAATTGTGCAATTACACCTCTTTGCTCCTTTTTTAGAAGCTTTGTCATACCATTAGAGCTGATTATCTTTCCTGGTTTCCCTGCAATACCCCTTAATTCAACTTCCTTTCCTTCTGTAGAAAATTTGATGAAAAGTTCTTGAAAATTAAAAGCTATTGTACCCAAGGATTGTAGCCATTGGACTCCTAGTACAACATCAGCACCTCCCATTGGAATGGAAAGCATTGGGCTAGTCAATACATATTCTCCCATGGATAGCTTGATATTATGGCACTTTCCAGAGCAATTTATTGTTCCTCCATTTGCAATCATCACTTGACACTCTGGTGCTGGATATAGGAAGCAATTCAATTCTTTTGCTACCCTACAATGAATAAAATTGTGGGTGCTTCCTGAATCAATCAACACTATTACCTTTTTCTTCTTGATTTGTCCTTCTATCTTGATGGTTTGAGGAGTGGTAATTCCCGCCAATGCATTACAAGATATGGTCGGATTTATTTGTTCTTCATCTAGGCTTTGTTCCTGGAGTATATCCTCTTCTTTTGACCTTTCTTGCTCCTTTTCTTCTTCCTCTTCACAATCTATGTAGAATAATTTCTTCTCAGCACACTTATGACCTTTAGTGTATTTGCTATCACAACTTTAACAAAGCCCTTTTGCTCTTTTTTCTTCCAATTTTTGTGGTGTCAACCTTATAGGTTGTGGAAGACTAGGGACAACAACACTTCCATCTTTATAGTTGTGAGTGGTATGCTTCCTAGTTGCCATAATTTTGCTTTCCATTTTTCTTGCTAACCTGAATGCCTTCTCTAATGAATCAGGTTCCCAAAGGCGAACATCATGTTGGATATTATCCTTTAAAGACCCTATGAACACATCAATCCTATGCTCCTCTGGAATATCTTTTACCCTTATGTTCAATTTTTGGAACTCCTCAATGTGCTCCATTACTGAACCCTTTTGTTTGAGACTTATCAATTGGCTAAAAAAAGTGTTGCTTTTTGTATCCTCATAATGTGCTATCAATTCTTCTCTAAAAATTGCCCAAGTGATAAATTGTTTACAAGAGCAAAGCCATTGATACCATACAAACTGATTTGGTTCCAAATATACAGTTGCCATATGCACCTTTTGTTTGTTTTGCACATTATTGAGATCGAAGAATTGCTCCATCCGTAATATCCATGTGGCAGGATCCCTGCCATCAAACTTCCTCATATCGATTTTTAGAATATGGTGAGTCTTCGATCCAACATTATCATCTATGGAATCATGACTAACATTTCTTTTATTCTCATCATGAGTTTCCTTTAGTACCCTTTCATCCTTAGTGCCCATTTCTTGTAGCAACTTATTCATATTTATCTTCAATTCGTCCATGTCTATCTTCAAATCTGTCTTCAAATCTGCCATGTCTCTCTTCAAATCTGTGTTTGAATCATCCATCTTAGCTTCCATGCCCTTTATCTTACATTCCACGCCATTTATCTTAGCTTCTATTAGCTTTTGTGAGCGTGACATTTGTTGTACTTGTTCTTGTAATTTTGATATATCATGCAACATTTCTTCTTCTTCTTCATGAGTCATGCTAGAGCTTTCAGGTTCCTTACTAGGTGTTTGCATTTTCTTTCCTCGGGGCATCAGTTACCGATAATAATTCTTTACTATTCCCTTTGAATTCCTTCAAACCAAGCTTATGCAAAAATTTAAAAAAAAACTACACACATTTTTTCACTTTGTAGAAGCCTGATATTGAATATGATGTATCTCTGTAATTTCAGATCATTCAGTTCTAAAATTTTGACTTGTAGTAGCCTTCTGAGTCCTCTTTCCAATGCCACAAGTCTGACCCAAATTGGTTTCTCCAAGGAAGAGTTATGTGAAATATCCCATAGTGACTTGATTATAGACTAGTTAAGTAGAGCAAACTTGTACGACGTGCCACGAGTCATTGTTTCGACCTATGGATCTGAAAAATGCATACAAGAAACTACAGTCCATCCTATATCTATACCTTCTTACAAAATTTCAATTCGATCCTTAGAGAGAAAGTTATGACGATTTTCCCTAGGTCACCTGTTTTGAATGTAATTCAGGAGTCTACAAAAAGACCCACTTCCTCAGATCATATCTCCGAACATATCGCGCGAAAAGCTCTGAAATTCGGACCTAAGGTTCAACGTGATTTCTTCTAAAATGGGTTTTTATTGCGACTTCTGAAACGTCACAGAAAAAAGTTATAGTGAAAATGCCACGATGACCTGCTTGGAGCAGCGAAACCCTAGAATCCAAAACTCTGATACCAAATGTTATGAAACCAGCTCAAGAAAATATAGAAAAGATAGATCAATGCCTTATAATTCAGCCTCTTCGAGGGGGCAACCTCCTTTACATTACATAAATGAACAATTCTTGGATGATTCAAATGACGAAACCTCCTTTCTATATATAGGAGTCTAAGGAGTCATAATATAATCCAACCGACCTAACAATAATAATATAAAGCCACAAAAATAACAATAGAGGGATTCTATGGGGCACAGTAATAACAATATGGGGGTAATAGGGGCATAACAATATAAATAAGGGGTATAAATACAATAGTAATGGGGTAATCACTAGTATTATAGGGACCCAACAGAAGTAGTGCGGAAGGCATGAATAAAGCCCGGCTGGAGGAAGCTTATGCAGTCACAGGAATATTGAAGGCAAGCTTGCGAATCTATAAGCGACACAACAAAAGCTTTAGGCTGACAGTGTAGGAGCAGCGACCAAGAAGACAGTGGAAGATGCGAAGCAGGCGGTAGCTCAGTGCACGACTAAGGTAGAGGTCATACGGGTTGAGCTGGATGGGATTCGCGCAAAGATCATCACGCCTACCAAGTGACTCGAGGGCAAGTCACAATGTTTTTGTTGGGGGTTGTTGAGAGCGGGATCCCCCAAGGGTAGTTTTGGGGCTAAAAGCCCATGTTTGAGTTAAATTTTGTAATAAAATGGTAAAGTCTCTGCATTTTGTGGTCACAGAGCGCGAAGGTGTTATGTGTCATAAAGGGTAGTCCGCCCTTATTTTTGTAAAGTAAAGTCGGCTGTAAGAGATCTACCCATGGTCCGCAGACCATGGGATTATATAAAAAGAGCTAAGATCTAAGTAGTTTTAGAGACATAGAATGATGAATGATGTAAGAGAGTTGTAGCTCTAAAGTAAGAAGTCTAAGTCTTGGGTTGTAGCATAGGTAGAGGCTCTGCAGTTGAGTGTGCAGAGGCCTGGGGTAGAAGTTTGTAGCTGAGTGCACGAACCCCTGCAGCTGTGGGCACATGGCGGAAATAGTTTGTACACACTTGAAAGATATCAATAAAGAGAAATATTTGGCAATTCCAGTGTCTTTGTTCTATTAATGCATCTTGATATGGTTTGAATGAACTTCCTTTATTATGCTTATGTGATGCGTGATTGAATGCAATTACGTTAAATAATTGATCTGAAATGGGGCACTAAAGGATTCTTATCAAGCTTACAAGAACCTCTCCCACTCCAAAGCTTATATATTTCCAAGATCTTATGATTAACCAATTTCGGAATTAAAAGTGCTTGAAATAGGTGTATGCTTGTGTTTTTTTTTAACTGTTTACTTTCTTTAAGTCCATTTGCATAAACTGATATATATCATATAATAGTGAAAGAATGCAGCAATAGACATCATACACATAGCAACAAGATGCAGCAAATAAACAAACCACAGGAGACAACAATATAATTAGGAGTTCAACCAACTCTTCTGAGCTATGTCTCCATGAGCTCTAGTCAACTCAAATTAGGCTCTTTGGGATTATGGTAATCTTTTTTTTACAAGGTCCACAGTCAAATCCATTGGTTTACAACTAAACCTATGGGTTTAGAATACCATCTTACCCCTGGTTTTCCTCACTTTGTAGACAAATCTAGGCTTATCTGGACTATATTCCTTTATGTTTTGCAGATTTCTGTGGTGTGGTTTTTGAGATTCAGTACTCAAATATTCCACAGTTTTCATTTTTGCATTGTCTACGTTTCGAGTCTAGAACAAGACTCATCCTCAGGACTTGATTTACAAGACTCATCCTCAAGACTAGATTCCTTTAGTCAGTGCTTTGAGCTTCTGGCTTCTCTGACTCCCTCAGAATTCTCTTCACTGTCTCTGTAACTCCTTATGTCTTCAGCATGCTTTGGACACCAGAAACAACTTGATTATTTGATCTCTTTGTTGTTCTGTAGCTCTGGCTCTCACTTTGGCTCTCGCTCTGGCTCTCGGTTCTGGCTCTCGCTCTCAGCTCTGGCTATGGCTCTAGCTCTGGCTCTCAGCTTTGGTTCTAGCTCTGGCTCTTGGATCTTGCTCTCTAAGCTTTTCTTAGCCTCTGCGCGCATCCAAAAACTCTGGTGGCTCTTTCTGTCACTTACTCTAGATTTTCAGCTCCCAATAACCTTCAACATTTGTGCTCTTTGTGTATTTGCAACACATCGGTTACAGTCCTCCATCATGGAAAACCCAACTATTCACCACAAGAATCCATTTACAATGGAAAGGAACTGACGGGCACGGGAAACCTGGTCATTTTTCCTTCCTCTGGACGAAATAGCCAAATAATGGAAATACACAAGAAACGCATGCAAAACACATCATGGGCATGTATATGGACTTCAAATATTATGCAATCACATCTATAAACCCATCGAGTCTGCCATTCTATTTCAAATCGAAATCACAGAGGCAGGAGGTCAAAACCTCAATATACGGGAAATACAAAGAAAATCTAAATAAACAGGATTTCGAATTTTATGCATTCGCGCTTATAATTCCCATCGGGTCCGCCGTTTATCGGCATATCACAATCACAAGTCGCAATGTGCATTAGCCCTTTGTATTGGGGATCATCGATTGCCGATCAAATCAGGACCATCCATTCTTTTTCCGATCCAATGGCTGATATCACACATTGCATATTGCTATCGCATTGGCCCTTTGTATCGAGGATCACCGATCGTCGATTTCCGATCACTCCGATCAGATCCTGACTATTGATCTGACTCCTTGATCTGATGGTCGATATCACATCATGGCATATTGCATCAGCATATCGCATATGTAATGGACCAAGGGTTCTTTCCATATACCATGGACTGTGCCAACTTGATCCGTCGATCCAATCCTGCTTTATTGCAATCAGCTCTGTTTGGGTCCCGATATCACATGCAGCCTACCTCCGAACCGATATATCAGAGATCGCTAATCGAGGGAGTCCTTACGCCTTTTGTCTGAGTCCTCCTTTTAAACCTCCGAAGTGATTTTTCCTTAAAGAGCCTTTTATGTCATTTTTCTAAGAATTTGCCTCCTTTTCAAAGGACAATGGGAAAAATTCTTTCCGCAATAACTCCATCTCCGAAGTCCATTTTAGCCCATTCAAATTGCATTAGATTCAGAATGAAAAGATCTATTCAATGGGACTATTTCCAAGAGCATCCGTTGACTTTCACTTTCCTCTATGAGGAACATTTTTAGACTTAGAAGTATATTCTAGATCCATTTTGGATCAATAATTGAACGCAAATACAATTATCTATTTATGCGGTGTTAACTATAATTATTTTATAAGATAAGCAAGTCACTTAGATTAATTGGGGAATCTACACTTGGCACATTACCATAGCAGTGTGAAAGTACCTGAGCAGTAGGTTAGGGCTACGTGAAGGTCGATCATACCCTTTTGCGAAGGTATTGAAGGTTGGAATAGAGGGCTAGTCTTGCAAGCCCTAGAGTGAAGCAACCTGCGCAAAGGTAGGGATAGAGGGAATCAAATGACATCACAACCATCTCAGGGTGTAGAAACTTGGTTCCAGCATCCCCCCATACTGCTTCGGATGAGACTTAGGTCCGTGCTCCGTGGGTTGATGCCGAAAGGGCCAGTAGTGTAGGGATTTGTTTGGCTAATTAACATTGAACTTGGGTGAGGGCCCCTAAAGCCATCATACTTATTCTATGGCTAAGAGGCATGCAATATGTGATTATAAATTTAGTTTCTTATAGATTGATTCTACATCTAAGAGGATCTTGTATGTGACTTGACTTCAACACATTCATTCATCCCTGTTAAGATGCACTCAGGTACCTTGACACTCATTTAAATTATCAGTGAGTTGTCTCGCATTGGCTAATGATTTTCATTAGTGATCGGTAATTCAATGATTTCTTTCCATGCTCAAATTCGGCGCATTCATTCGCATGGTAAGAATTTTACCATGAATTTTGGTTTTTGATGAAGCCTATATTATTTTAAGGAATCAACAGCAACTTGCAGTAGTATATTTTATTGGTTTCTTGTAGCAGCATGTTCATCTTGTTTTCATTCAATAGCAGCGTGATGGCACCATTACAACGCTTTTTCATTCATTTCATTTCAAGCAAAACAATAAAATTGGGTCTATTTCAGTCAAATGCATTATGTTTCATGGTTTCTACTTCAACATGCGATACAAAATCCAAATAAAAAATTCAAACTCGGAGAATACAACTTTATGCAAAAGTTGACATTTTTGCAGCAACTAAGGAAAGTTGCAGTTTCTACAGCTATTGATGTAACAAGCTATTTTTTTGTTGTAGTAGCTTGTTCCAGAGGCAGTTTTGGCACAAATATTGCAAGAGATTGGAGTAGAAATAAAAAATTCTGAGCTTATGGGTTTTCTCATAATATGATATACTGATAAATTTGTGGACAAAAATCCAAAAATGAGCAATTTTCCAAGACTTTTCAGTGGGTTTTTAAGGCATATTTTCAATTTTTATCACTATGCACAAATTAGGACAGAATTTAGTATTTTTGCATAGAAACTCCTTTTCATCATCAAAAGTGGATTCTGAAGGCATGTAGTGGTAAAAAAAGTAAAAATAAACTATTTCCCTTTTGAATGACCCAATTTGGCCTTAAAATGAGTTCAATGCATATGTTTTTTTCCAACATTGGGCAACGTGAAGGGTGAAACAGGGAATAAATTGATTTAACCATATCTTGCAAACTGTGCATCTATTGGTTCTGAAATTTCAATGGTAAATGCATTGAGGTAGGTTAAATAAATAAACATAATTTCAAGAAATTTCAGTGTGTATTTTTCAAGAAATTGGTCACTTTCACCTACAACCATTTCTCAATTTTCTCAAAATAAGCACTCATCAACCAAAATATTTTGTGGGAAGATGCAAAATATTAATGGTAACAATCTTAGAAAATTTCAGGAGAATATGATTTACCATTTGAGAGAAATCGGAAAAACAAGTATGCTACATGAAAATGATACATTTTGTGAAGCAAGGTCAAAGTGGTTGTCAACGCATCATGATGCAGGGCACTAAGCCAAGGCAACACCAAATGAGCCATTAGATCGTGTTCTCTTATCCAATTCCAAATGGTAAACTTGAGGTAAAACTAGCCTTAAACTTTTTAATTTGTTAAGAAAATTGGAAATTGTATTAAGAAAGTTATTGTAAAACATGCGATCTATGTATTTCTCCCTATCATATCCACATTCTTCAAACCATTTTCTCAATCCTCCATTCATATTCTACTTTTGATGCATAATCAATCCCAATAAATGTTTCTAACCTTCATACCTTATTGGATACACTACAAAGCTTGTTATGGTTGAACCCCATCCCATGATTTCATAATATTTTCCTTCATAAGGTCTTATGTTTTCCTTAGTAATAATGTTTTCTCCCACCATTCTCATGTTTAAATTTCTCTTTTTGCTGCAATATAAATTGATTCATATCTCCTTGATGAACAATTTGACCTTTTTGGCCTTCATATGAGACTAATTCAAAATGTGGAGATGATTTTCTTAATGAACCATCATAGTACATGGTTTTAGCACATGATCAAAAATTACATGGGGCATTTGGATTATGTGCCATATTGTTCATCTTCAGATTTCTAATAGAATCCAAGAAATGATGAGTACAAAGCAACAAGAAGAAGAAGGTTGCAAGAAGGCTTTGCTCACACTCTTGAAATCAATTGGAAGTATATCTTAGGCTATGTTCGCACTCTTGAAATCACTTGGAAGTATATCTTAGTCTTTAATAAATTGTACAACCCTCACTTACAACTCTTATTTTGTGTTATGTGCAACTCATCTTGTCAAATATTCACAATGGGAAGTCTTTTTATTTCATTAGTCTGTGTTTTCTTGAAGAAACTATTTGAGAACATTGTTGAAGTAGGATTGGTTGCTAAAAAAAAAAAAAAACCTATGAATGGATGATAAGAAGACAAGCATTATGGGTTGCAATTTATGATCATTTCCAACCATGTTAATGGGATGAATTTCGCAAGTAGGGAATGCACATTATATGGATGTAGTAAGCGTCTTGATGTATTCTTCACAATATGACATTCTACCAAGGATTGAAAAACTTGTGCATAACTAAGTAGTGACAAGAACCTCATAAATAGTTTCCAATTATTGAAAGAGTTATATTATAAAAAACATGAATTTGTAAAGGCTTTGACAACAATGAAAAAGTACTTGGATGTGCTACTTTGTGGGCACCCTTCCCTTCACACAAGTTGTATATGATAATGTGAAAGGAGCTAATAAGTAATGCAAGAATTATTTTTTTATTGGAGAAGAACAAATCAGTAGGCATCATTTCTACCTTTATAGCATCCATGAGCAGCCTAGTATGTGAAGACCTCAACTTATTTGAATTTCAAAGGAGGATAGGTAACTCTTCTTTCTTACGACATAGCAAGAAAATGTGGAAACAAAGAGTTATGTTGCCAGATCTGTAATCTTGAAAAATTGAGAGAGAAAAGTGCTTCTTATTGAGATAGAGGGTCAATATTATTCTCTTGGAGCTTTGGTCAAGGATGTAGTTGAAATGATAGAATAAAGGAACACAAGGAACTAGTTGGACTATGAAAATTTGCAATGATTTATTTGCATGAGGACATGCAACATCTTTGGTGTGGGGGAATGTTGGGATTCCAATTTTTCATAATTTTGTTGATGAAACCATCCATTTTCACATCATTCTTTCCATTCACCCATTGTCATCATTTTTAACCGTATTTCTTCCTAAATGCACTAAATGCCCGCATACATGTTAAATGGTTTATTACTATTATTTCCATTATTTTTAGTATATTAAGAAGAATTTTGCATGGTTTACTAATGACAATTTAGCAAGTTCAAGTTGTTGTAGTTTTGTCAAGTCTATATAGCTATTTGCATGGTTGAGGTAGTGGCACCACTCTAGAAGGAAATCCAACACATGGAAATTGTTTCTAGAAGCTCTACTATTGATTTGTATTGGTCAAATTCCACCCATATCTTACAAGTGGACCTCCAACAAAATATCAAGGGAAAAATGCAGCAATTTTTACCACTCAACATCAAATGCATTTTCAAAGCAGATGCAAGCGAATTTCAAAAAATAAAAACATGGGTTTTGTTTAGAACGAACCCAATTAATTTCTATGTAGGAAATTTTCCAAATTCATTACCATTTGAGAGATTGTAGAAGTTATTTGGAGCCTTATTTTGTAGATTATGTGGATATACGGTTTTTCAATTTTTCATTTAATGCACAGCCAACCAAAACGGCTGAACAAGCTATTCTTTAGAAAATTCGTGGCATAGAGATAATTTTTATCAGATATGGGCTGATCTTTGATCCAAAAATCCATGAAATTTGATTTGATTTGATCTCATGACCAAAACTCAAGCAATAAAATTATGAGTTTGTTAATTGTCTCAAAAATCTATAAATTGCAGTCTCTTTGATGAGAGGGATGATCAGAGATGTCAAGGATAATCTTAATTTGTAATTTTTGATGCTTATTGAAGGAGAAGAACTCTATTTTTTTTCATCAAATGTAATTTTTAATATGACGCATCTTTGAATGAAATTGGTGATTTAAATCTCTTCTCTTCGTCTGAGTTTTCAACACTTTTAGCCCTTAGGAGGCCGCCCTAGATATCTGTGAGAATATTGTAGATGCTTTCCATTTCTTTCATATTCTCATGAGTGGTTTGTTTTACATAGATTAATTGTTTATGCTTATCATATATTAAAAACTCATGCTTTATATATATTAAATGTTTATGCTTTCTTAGATTAAAATGTTCATGATTCCTTAGATTAAAGTTTGTAAGTTTTAGAACAAAATATCCATGCTTTCATAGGAAAAGATCTCATGTTTTCTTTGTTGGGTGTGGAGCTTGACTATCTTCTGTATTCAAAGGTTTCAGCCAGATGTATACCCCAGGAAGACTGTACACCCCTCCACGCGGTGGGGCTAATCCCCTCCAGCTGGGGGGTCTGGGGGCCAGCGGTCCCCCGGCAGGGGTTCGGGGGCAGCACCCCCAAAGCTAAAAATAGATTTAAAATTGCTTTGTAAATGTCTAGTAATTTCTAGTCAATTTGAGTCGTTCATTAGGCAGATGATCTGATAGTAGAAGTTATGTTTAATTTAGGGTTTTTTACCCTAGAAGGTAACCCCTCACTATATATGAGGGAATTATATTGCGTCCATGTATCTTTGTATTCTGAGTGAGGAAGAGAGAGGAGATTGAGAGCGAAGAGGGAGTTATAGTGGATCTGTTGTAAGTTGTATCTCTTCAGTTTGCTAGATAATATAATAAAAGAAGGACTGGCTGTTTCTCCGTGGATGTAGCCCAAACTGGGTGAACCAAATATATCTGTGTCTCTCTTGTTTTATGCATTTTTTTGTTTATATTTCTGCAATATTTTATGTGTTCCATTGCTCCGTAATATATAATTTTCTAACAACTGGTATCAGAGCCGAAGGTCTATTTGGCTGATAAACTCGCAAGAGAGAAGGGTTCCTGGTTCGAGTGGGAGCAATGGTGGAATATGGTAGGTTTAGGGTCGAAAAATTCAACGGCCAAAACTACCAGTTGTGGAAAATGCAAATGGAAGATTATTTGTATCAGAGAGATCTGTACCTACCATTGAGCAGAAAGAAAAAGAATCTGATGAGTATGACAGACACAGAATGGGATATTCTTGACAGAAAGACACCTGGAACAATACGGCTGTGCCTAGCGACATCAATAGCATTTAATATTTCAAAGGAAACGACAACAGAGGGTTTAATGTCGGCGTTGGCCAAACTATATGAAAAACCCTTGGCCTCAAATAAGGTATTTCTTATGAAGCGTTTATTTAATATGAAGATGTTAGAAGGTGGATCTGTTGCAGACTATTTAAATGATTTTAATACAGTTAGTTAAGTTCTGTAGGGGTAAATTTTGATGATGAAGTTAGGGCTCTGTTATTTCTGTGATCATTTCTAGAAAGTTGGAATGGTTTATTTATGTCCATTAGTAACTCTATCTCTGGATCTAGTACTTCAAAGTTTGATGATGTTGTTGATGCAATCCTTAGTGAGGAAATGTGATAGAAAAGCTCCTTTGAGACATCAGGTAATGCTTTGACTGCAGAGACTAGGGGAAGAAAAATGGAAAGAGGAAAGAGCCCAGGATATCACAGTAAGTCAAGAAAAGGCAGATCCAAGTCTAGATCGGGGATAGTGTGCTGGAAATGCGAGAAGAAAGGACACTTGAAGAAAGACTGCAAGTCTCGGAAGGGAAAAGAAGGAGATGCGCAACAAGAAACTAATCATGAAGCGAATGTAATAGGTGATGTGTTGCAAGATGCTTTGATTCTTTCATTAGAAAATATTATTGATGCCTGGGTGGTAGATTCAGGGGCCTCATTCCATGCCACACCTGATAAGAAACATTTTCATGATTATGTTCAAGGATATTTTGGACAGGTTCGATTGGGTGATGATAAACCCTGTAAAATCGTTGGAATGGGTACAGTTTTCATAAAACAACAGAATGGAAATCAATGGCTATTGAAGGAGGTAAGGAATGTTCCAGATCTGAAGAAAAATATGATTTGAACAGGGCAGTTGGGAGGTGAAGGTTGCGTAAGTACTTTCACAGATAAAACCTGGAAGGTCACTAAAGGATCCTTGGTAATAGCAAGAGGAGGAAAGTTTGGTACATTGTATTTATGCAATGGTATTTCTAATTATGTTAATGCTTTAACCTCTACAGGAGAAGATATGGCATTGCGGCATCATAGGCTCGGGCACATGAGTGAGAAGGGGATGCAAATTCTTCACTCAAGAAATTTGTTGCCAGGTTTGAATCATGTTGATTTAGAATTATGGGAAAATTATGCTTATGGAAAACAGAAGAAAGTCAGATTCCTTAGAGCTGGGAGAGAAAAGAACAGCGAAAAATTAGAGCTTGTGCATACAGATGTATGGGGACCTGCTCAGGTATCATCTCTTGGTGGCTCTCTTTATTATGTTACTTTTATTGATGATGCAACCAGAAAAATCTGGATTTATTGTATTCGAAATAAATTTGATGTTTTTGATTCTTTCAAGAAATGGAAAGCTTTGGTTGAAAATGAGACAGGAAAAAGGTTGAAGTGTCTCAGATCAGATAATGGAGTTGAATATTGTAGCAAAGAGTTTGATACGTATTGTTCAGAAAATGGAATTCGTAGAGAGAAGACAATTCCAGGAACACCACAAGAAAATGGCGTGTCAGAAAGGATGAACAGGACAATCATGGAGCGTGCAAGGTGCATGAGATTGCATGCAGGATTGCCTTTACAATTTTGGGCAGATGCTATAGATACTGTTGTCTATCTAATAAAAAGAGGGCCCTCAAGTTCCTTGGATGGTGGTATTCCAGAGGAGGCATGGATAGGTAAAAAGGTAAACTACTGTTTTTTAAAGACTTTTGGTTGTGAAGCCTTTGTCCACATTAACAAAGAAAATGGAACAAAGCTTGAGGAAAAATCAAAGAAATGTACCTTTATTGGATATGGTGTTAATGATTTTGGTTATCGCTTTTATGATTATGAAAATCACAAAATCATTAGGAGCAGAGATGTAATATCCAATGAAAACGTTTTGTATAAGGGTCAGCTGCAGGAAAATAAATAAGAAAAAGAAAACAAAGAATACACAGTGCTTTAGGAGATCACAGAAAAAGTGATGGTACCTAAAAATCATAATGATCAACAGCCAGAAAAATGACCATAACAACAACAAGCACTTCAAACACCTGAAAGTGGTGTTAGAAGATCTACTAGGATAAGTTGACCCGCTAAATGATACTCTCCTTCATTATATTATGTATTGTTGATTGATTCTGGTGAACCAGAATGTTATGAAGAAGCAGTACACATAGAAACCATAAATAAGTGGGAGCAAGCCATGAAAGAAGAGATGGACTCCTTAGCACATAACCAGACTTAGGACTTAGTCAGGTTTCCTGTAGGTAAAACATCATTGCAGAATAAATGGGTTTATAAGTTGAAGGAAGAAGATGGAGGTAGAAAAAGGTATAAAGCTAGACTTGTGGTGAAAGGGTTGGCACAGAAAAAGGGTATAGGCTTTGATGAGATATTTACTCCTGTTGTGAAAATGACTTCAATCAGAATTATTCTAAGTCTAGTAGTTATTGAAGATTTACATCTTGAGTAGTTAGATGTAAAGACAACCTTTCTCCATGGGGATTTGGAAGAAGAGATATACATGCAACAACCACAAGGATATGAGGTAAAAGGGAAGGAGAAACTAGTGTGCAGGTTGAAGAAGAGCTTGTATGGCTTAAAACAGGCTCCAAGGCAGTGGTATCTAAAGTTTAACAGGTTTATGTCTGAACAAGGTTATACTAGATGTCACTCTGACCATTGTGTTTATCTCAAAATGAAAAATGATGGCAGCTATATTATATTGTTATTGTATATAGATGACATGCTTGTCGCAGCTTCTAACATGTAGGAAATAGATGTGCTCAAAAGGAAATTAGCAAACTCATTTGCAATGAAGGATTTGGGTTCTGCAAAACAAATCCTTGGTATGAGAATAACTAGAGATGGGAAGAATTGCAAATTAACATTGTCTCAAAGTGAGTACATAGAAAAGGTGTTGAAAAGGTTTAATATGTAGGATTCAAAACCAATTCGTATACCTTTGGCTAGCCATTTCAAATTAAGTAAGGAGGTGTGTCCCAAGACTCAGGAAGAAATGGCTCATATGTCTAAAGTTCCATATGCATCAGCAGTTGGAAGCTTAATGTATGCAATGGTCTGCACAAGGCCTGATATTGCACATGCAGTGGACATTGTAAGCAAGTACATGAACAATCCAGGTAAAGAAAATTGGATGGCGGTGAAGTGGATTCTCAGGTATTTGAGAGGTACCACAAATCAAGCATTATGCTTTGGTGGTTCAAACATTGCTCTACAAGGATATGTTGATGCAGATATGGCTGGTGATAGAGATAACAGGAGGAGCACTACAAGATGTGTATTTACTGTAGGTGGAACAGCTGTCAGTTGGGTTTCAAAAATCCAAAGTATTCTTGCACTTTCAACAACAAAAGCAAAGTATGTTGCTGCTACAAAGGCTAGTAAAGAAATGATTTGGTTACAAAGGTTTCTGTATGAATTGGGTAAAAAGCTGGAGTTGGGCAGGTTATACAGTGACAGCCAAAGTGCCATACATCTTGCAAAGAACTCTGCATTTCATTCCAAGACTAAACATATACAACTCAAGTACCATTTCATATGGTCAGAATTGGAAGATGGACAGTTGAAGCTGGAAAAGATACACACTAGCCAAAATCCTGCAGATATGTTAACAAAAGTTGTAACTAGGGAGAAACTGAGAATCTACTCAATTTCAATTTCTCTTCAAGTATGATTAAGAAGATGAGAAACATCCAGGTCCAAAGTGGAGTCATTGTCTAGCAAATGAAGCAGCGGTGGAGCTGCTATAATCAATCTCCAAGTGGGAGACTGTTGGGTGTGGAGCCTGGCTATCTTCTGTATTCAAAGGTTTTAGCCGGATGTATACCCCAGGAAGATTTTACACCCCTCCACGCGGGGGGCTGTGGGGGGGCTAATCCCCCCCGGCTAGGGGGTCCGGGGGCCAGTGGTCTCTCAGAAGGGGTTTGGGGGCAACGCCCATGAAGCTAAAAATAGATGTAAAATTGCTTTGTAAAAGTCTAGTAATTTCTAATCAATCTAGGCCATTCATTAGGTAGATGATCTGATGATAGAAGTTATGTTTAATTTATGGTTTTTTGCCCTAGAAGGCAACCCCTCACTATATATGAGGGAATTGTATTGTGTCTATGTATCTCTGTATTTTGAGTGAGGAAGAGAGAGGAGATTGAGAGCAAAGAGGGAGTTACATCGAATCCACTGTAGGTTGTATCTCTTTAGTTTGCTGGATAATATAATAAAATAAGGAATGGTTGTTTCTCCGTGGACGTAGCCCAAACTAGGTGAACCACGTATATCTGTGTCTCTCTTGTTTTATGCATTTTCTGTGTTTATATTTCTGCAATATTTTATGTGTTCCATTACTCCATAATATATAATTTTGTAACATTCTTAGATCAATAATATTTATGTTCTTTTTTTTCTAGTTAACATTAACTTTCTTCCAAAAACTTAGTACTTTCATATTTTATATTAAAGAATTTAATTTCCTTTTGAAGTTTCCATTTCATTTTAGTTATGAATAAATAGTGAAAGCTAATTTCCTAGCACATACGGTGTGTTGTACTTCGCAAGCTCACGTACATAGATTGACATATAAATGCAAGTAATTTAATAGTCAATTAAATTTCCCAATAGTAAGAATAAGAAAAAAAACAACCAGGGCAAAGAGATGAACCAGTAAGGGTATCGTTACTGGACCTTAAGCTAAGAAATCCAGAGAGACATCGTGTCGTAAGATAAACCAAAGACATTCTGAAGTGGTTACCTTGCCTCATCCTCCAAAATCCCTACATGATAAAGGAAAATAATTATGGATTCCATCACATTTATTGGGAGCATGAAACTATTACCAAAATAGAAAGAACAGAGGAGAGCGAAAACTAGAAATAATAAAAATGCAATCGCTTACATTGTGACACAAGTGAACTGAATTGAAGGAAAGGACTTCGTTATGAATCATATACCAGGAACTAGTGGAAAAAAACATCAAGTTCCATCGACTAGGAAAGGAAATCGATTAAGAATGAAAAACAGAGGTTATGAAAACCCTCCATAGGAATGCCATAAAAAGGGGAGCACAATGACTAAGTAAATAAAAACAAATTACCTGTAGAATGTGGAGGAATGGCAAATGTGATGGGAGAAAAGTCTTCCTTTCCACCATGATCTTTGTATGCCACTACAAAGCCATAAGTTGAAGACTTACCACAAAATAACACTACACAGACACCAAGTGTAAAAGGTGGTAGAGGAAGCAACATATTGACCAAATGTCTACAGAATGGGAAGATTAGGGTTGTGCAGTTAGAACGTAACATTCTATTTATTATCTCATCCCAACCGTTGAAGCACTTCGAATGTTGTCGCATGCGCTCCATGTGAAGGAGGTAGATGTGGCATGATAAGATTGACCATTTAAATTCCCAAGGTGGAACATAACATGTACTATTAAAAATGGTTGGGGTTCGTATAATTACAAACCCGTAATGGTTTGATATGCATCTGTGGACATTTAATCTATGCTATGTTTTAAGTTGGTAGCGACATCACAACATCTATGTGCATTACCAAACCATGGAAAGGTGCACCTGCACATAACCTCACGTATAGACATCATATCCATGTTATTGGTGCTATAATGATTCCAAGTTAAATATAACATTATGGGTATACCAAATTTGATATTTTACATTTGGATGGGTCGACCTAAACATAGGCTTAAGTATTAAATGTTAAATTCAAAATAGGGACAACATTATAATTGATAAACCTACCAATGTATATGTTGCAAAAAACTCATGGAACAATATTACAAAGGTATATATATATTTTAACTCATAAATGAGGAATGGTTCTAAGAGTTCATGACTAAGACCTTGTACACCATATCTATTAAGAAAACAAGAATATACAACATGATAGGAGTGTTTTTGTCACATAGGTTTTTTTTTTGTATTGTATTGAATTGTAGAGTCGTGACAATGACATAGTTTGAAATCAACTTATAATTATTGGCCATAGTGCTACAACTAGCACCCACTTGCACAAGCAAAACATATATATATATATATATATATATATATATATATATATATATATATATATATATATATATATATATATATATATATATAACCAATAACATAATTAAAAATAACCCCCTTACCGAGAACACTATTACCATTTGAAATCAATCTTTGAACATTATAGAATAATTCAACCTTATTATCATGGCTAGTAGTCATGGAATCTGCAACCTCAAGGGGGTGAGGTAGGAAACCACATGTATCTATTATACTATTGATGGTGCAGTTAACACCCTCCAAAATTTTCCGTACACTTGAATTTTGGATCCTACTGAGGATCTTACTGTCTATCACCCTATGGTTACTCCATTGTCAATTGATTTTTTCCAAAAATTTTAAGTCTTATTCTTAATTTTGATCCGTGAAGTCACTTTCTCACACATGGACAATATTGATTGAACTCATGAGAGCACTTTATTTTATGCAAGATCAAATAGGAAAAGCACTTCCCATCAAGGCAGTGCTTATGAAATGTTCAACTCATGCCAACAATTAATGCACACCTTTCATTGATTTGTCCCCCTCACTTTGGTTGCAATTGTACTTCTATTTCAGTGAGTTTTCTTAACTGTTTCTTTTATGCATTGTTTCTTTCACAAGTGTCTCTTTTACATTTTCAGTTATCGATTTTTCTCTATTTTACTTCAATAACTATATTTTCCATGTTATCTTCACCCCAACATGTGTCATTTTCAAGGTCATTTGCATTTTTCAAGTGTCATCTTCATGTTTTGCTCCTGCTCAGTGAAAGTTGTAAAGGCATTTTCCATCTTACTAGGTGATGAGCGCAACTTATTCATGAGCATCATTAACATAAATTTTCCTCCCATACTTGTGCATTAAGCCTTTTCTAAGGTCTCCTCCCTCTCATGGTGCATTAGTACTTCCTAGGATAAGTGACCTAGCCTTTTTCCACCTCCATTAGTGAAAATTGCATTCTATATGAATAAGAAGAAATTGATGAGTTTGACTGCACCCTCCCAATCAAGCCTTCTTCTTTCAACCCTCTCATAGGCCTATCATGAGATGGTATTCCATGAGCTAGATAGTGATAGAATAGATGTGTTAAGACTGATTTCACTTTGTCACGAATGATTTTCATTGGCAAGAGTACCTTTGTAGCATGACAAGGTAATGCTCAAAGCAGATAGAAAGGAGAAAGCATAAAGAAATTCCATAGGAAAAGAAGAACAAGAGAGAGCGATCGTGGAGACATGAAGCAGATCATCGACAAAAATAAAAAGAAGACATTGCATGATGACCCAAAGGATTCCAATGTTGATCCAAGACCCTTTGGAGGGTGAAGGTGAAGAACAAAGTGGATCTTTCATGAAGATGAAGCATAGATCAGATCTACCATCAAGAATGCTAGATGAAGAAGCATGGAAGAAATCTTGGCATTGCCACTTCATCATCAAGTCCATGTCATCATTGTCAAGTTGTAACTTGTACAAGTGTCATCATAATAGTTAATGTGTGTCCATGTTTCATGGCACATCATCATGTGGAATGTAATGATGTATTCTCAAGAAAAGGACAAAAATGTAATGTTTGGAAGTCCAAGAGTCATATATGGGATATGAAAAGTCATGTAGTCATATACAAACAAAATGTCTTGAGGAGAAGTCCAAAGGTCATTTACAAGTTCAAGAATTGCACAAAAGTCCAAACGTCATAATAGAAGTCCAAAAGTCATGAGGGAAACTCAAGAGTCATGGATATGAAAGGTCATTCCCCTTTTTATAAAAGCAACCTCGTAACTTAAGCAAAAGGCTTTTTGGAGGTAGAAGCTTTGGATATCTAGTCTTGCCTTCTCTACTTCGCATAGGAGAGAATAATTATTCTTTGGAGAAGAATGTTAGGTCTCTATAATAATAGCGATCCCCCCATTACTATTTTCATTGTAGCCCTTATTGTTATTATTGTGCCCCTATTGTCCCCATATTGTTATTATTGTTCCCCATAGAAGACAACTATTGTTATTGTTGTGCCCTTATATTATTATTGTTATGTCGACTTTGATTGTATTGCTCCTATTTATAGAAAGGAGGTTTTGTCATTTGTATCATCCAAGAATTGTTCATTTGTGTAATGTAAAGGAGGGTTACCCATCAAAGAGGATGATTTTGAGGTCGTTGATCCATCTTTTCTTCTATTTTGTGAGTTGGTTACATAACATTTGGTATCAGAGCTTTGGATTCTAGGGTTTCGCTACTCCAAACATGTCATCATCGAATTTTTGCTATAACTTTTTAATTACGATGTTTTAGAATATTAACTTAAAACCCATGTGATCTAAACTCTTGATGAACCTCGGGTCTGAATTTCATATCTTTTCTAGCTATATTTTCGGAGATATGATCCAAGGAAGTTAGGGTTTTTGCAGGCTCCTGAATTATATCTCAAACAAGTGACCAAGGGAAAATTGTTATAACTTTATCTCTGAGCATCAGATTTAAAAGGTATGCATTGCAACTTTATATTTGGAAACAAATTAGTTTGTATGGTATCGATGGCTTTTACCTCGTGAATAAATTGTCACTTGGGCAATTTTTACGGAAGAAATGATAGCACATTATGAGGATACAAAAATAAACACCTTTTTAGCCAATTGATAAATCTCAAGTAAAAGGGTTCAATGATGGAGCACATTGAGGACTTCCAAAAATTGAATATAATGATAAAAAATATTTTAGAGGAGCATAGGATTGATGTGTTCATAGGGACTTTAAAGGATAACATCCAACATGAGGTTCACCTTTGGGAACCTAATTTAATGGAGAAGGCATTTAGGTTGGCAAGAAAAATGGAAAGAAAAATTATGGCAACAATGAAGCATACCACTCACAAATATAAAGATGGAAGTGTTGTTGCCCCTAGCCTTCCACAACCTTCAAGGTTGACACCAAAAAAATTGGACGAAAAAAGAAAAAAGGATTTGTTACAGTTTTGATAGAAAATACACTAAAGGTCATAAGTTTTTTGAGAAGAAATTATTTTACATAAATTTTGAAGAGGAGGAAGAAAAGGAACAAGAAACATAAAAAGATGAGGATATACACCAGGAAAAAACCCTAGATAAAGAAGAAATGAATCTGACCATATCTTGTAATGCATTTTCTAGAATTACCACTCCTCAAAATATCAAGATAGAAGGACAAATCAAGAAGAAAAAGGTAATAGTGTTGATTAAATTTCGCATTACCCATAATTTTATTCATTGTAAGATAGCCAATGAATTGAATTGCTTCCTATATCTAGCACTAGAGTGTCAAGTGATGGTTGCAAGTGGAGAAACCATAAATTTCTCTGGAAAGTGCCATAATATCAAGCTAGCCATGGGAGAATATGTATTGAATAGCCTAATTCTTTTCATTCCAATGGGTGGTGCTAATGTTGTACCAAGAAATATATTCAGCTCTAACGGAATGACAAAGCTTCTGAAGAAAGAACAACGAGGCATAATTTCACAATTATGTTCACTATAGGTTCCCACATCGTAATCATCTATTTCTCCAAATCTCCAAAAAGTTTTAGACAATCATTCCAAGGTATTTGAGACTCCCAAAGGCCTCCCATCTATTCGTGATCATGATCATGCTATTCATTTGATTCTAGGAAGTGTTCCTCCAAACCTGAGGCCTTATAGATATCCCTATGCCCAAAAGAGTGAAATTGAACGTATGGTTGCAGAAATGCTAGATTTTGGTATAATTCAACCTAGTCAACTTTCTTTCTCTACTCTAGTAGTATTGGTGCGCAAGAAGGATGGATCATGGTACATGTGTACAAATTATAGGGAGCTCAACAAGCTCACTATTAAAGATAAAGTCCCAATTCCTGGCATTGATGAATTATTGGATGAATTACATGGATCAATTTACTTCACCGGGCTGGATCTTCATTTAGGATATCATCAAATCAGAATGAAGACTGAAGAAATTCTAAAAACAACATTTAGAACTCATGAGGGTCATTATGGATTTTTGGTCATGCCTTTTGGTGTTACCAATGCACCTTCTACATTTCAAGGTTTGAATAATTCCACTTTCAAACCCTTCCTTTGAAAATTTTTGTTAGTATTTTTTGATGATATACTAATCTACAACAATTCTTGGAAGGATCATGTTCAACATCTTGACAGGGTGCTCAAACTATTGGAGGACAAACAATTATATGAAAAAATCTTCAAATGTTTCTTTGGAGTACAAAAGGTGGAATATTTGGGTCATATTGTATCTCATGAAGGTGTTAAGGTAGACCCTAGAAAAATTAAAGCGATTAAGGAATGGAAAATCCCCACATCCATAAACCATCTCTGAGGATTTCTTAGGTTGATAGGGTATTATCGCAAGTTTGTTAAGAATTATGGGAGAATAGTAGCATCTCTAACAACATTATTGAAGAAAGATGCATTTTCATGGACTTTAGAAGCAACGAAGGCCTTTGAACATCTTAAAGAGGCAATGTGCCATGCACCGGTCTTAGCTACGCCGAACTTCACAAAAACCTTTATTGTGAAATGTGATGCCTCGTGAAATGGAATTGGTGTTGTTTTAATTCAAGAAGAAAGACCCGCTGCTTTCAAAAGTCATCCAATCAAATGAAAGTATTTACACAAAGCTATTTATGAGAAGGAAATGTTGGCAATACTAAATGCACTTAAGAAATGACGACCCTACCTAATGGAAAGACACTTCAAGGTAAAAATGGATCATGATAGACCTAAATAATTTTTAGAACAAATATTATCTTCAGAAGAGTAGCAAAAATGGGTCACAAATATGTTGGGTTAAGGCTTTGAAATCATCTACAAAAAAGGGAAGCAAAATGTTGTGGCAGATGCACTCTCAAGAAAGGATGAGGATGTAGAAGCATTGATTTGCATTATTTCTATTATCCAACTAGATTGGATAAACGAAGCAAGGGATGAATGGGAGAATGAAGAAGAAGTGTGGGCACTCATTCAAAAGCTACAACAAGATCCCAGTACATATGATACATTTAGCTGGAAAAATGATTCGTTATGGTACAAATATCACTTATACCTATGTAAGAATTCCCAAATCAAACAAAATATTGTATCAAATTGCACACCTATCCCTTAGGAGGGCACTCAGGATTTTTAAAAAGTTACCACAGGGTTAAGAAGGAATTTTTTTGGGATGGACTTAAATCGGATATTCAAAATTTTGTGGCGTAATGTTTGGTTTACCAACAAAATAAAGTTGAAACAATTATGTCCTCAGGTCTATTACAAACTTTATCCATTCCAAGCCAACGTTGGGAGGAGGTTTCAATGGATTTTATCATAGCTTTACCCAAGTACGAAGTAAAGAGTGTCATCATGGTGGTAGTTGATAGAATTACCAAGTATGCACACTTGTGTGCATTATCTTATCTATTTAAATCCAGTAAAATTTCTACTACATTTATGGAAACAATTTAAAAGCTACATGGAAACCTAAAGATTATTGTAAGCAACAAAGATCCCATTTTCACAGGAATTTTTTGAATAGAATTATTTTCTTGTCTTGGTAGTCAATTAGCTCATATCTCATCTAATCATCCTCAATCTGATGGGAAAACTGAGATAGTAAACAAATGTTTGGAAGGATATCTTCCTTCCTTTGTATATGATAAAAAGGCACAATGGGTAAAATGGTTGTCTCTAGCTGCATGGTGGTATAACACTTCCTTCCATACTACAACAAAAATGACCCCATTTGTGTCACTTAATGGATATCATCCACCATCCATCACATCATATTTAAGATAAAATTCTATTCAAGCAATGGAAGATCACATCGAGCATCAACAAAAAAATTCTCCAACTCTTAAAGGATATCCTCACATTGGTGCAAAATAGAATGAAACAACAAGGAGATCAACATTGCAGTGAAAGAAGTTTTGATGTAGGTGACCGAGTATTCCTACAGCTACAACCATATAAACAAATTTCCCTCAAGACAGCTAGGAAGGATAATAAATTATAACCAAATATTATGGTATGTACAAGGTGTTGAAAAATATTGGTACTATGGAATAAAAACTGGAGCTTCCTACAGCTTCCCAAGTGCACCCAGTTTTCCATGTTGCATGCTTAAAGAAGGTTATAGGTGAAAAGCTCCCAATTCAAACAATATTGCCAGAACTTGAAAAGGAAGGAAAAACCATATTGGGACCTGAAGTAGTCACAAAAACAAGAACTCAATAGCTAGGAAATTGATCAATTTCAAAGTATCTCATCAAGTGGAAGAACTTACGCGCTGAAGATTCCACATGGGTGGATGAAACTTTTATAGAGAAGCATCCAGAACTACTCAAGTGTTGAGGACAACACTTTTTTGAAGGACACAGACATGTTAGGTCCCTATAATACTAGTGATTCCCCCATTACTATTGTCATTGTATCCCTTATTGTTATTATTGCATTCGTATTGTCCCCATGTTGTTATTATTGTGCCATATAGAAGTCCACTATTGTTATTATTGTTCCATTATATTATTACTGTTATTTTGACTTTGATTATATTGTGACCCCTTCAACTTATATATATATATATATATATATATATATATATATATATCTGTGTGTGTGTGTGTGTGTGTGTGTGTGTTGTAGAGCATTAGAAAGGTATGTTTTGATGCATAATTTAGTGATGTTTCAAGCAATGTTTGTAATCTTTTCTTTGTTATAAAGTAAGAAGAATGTAATGAGAATGAGCATGAATGACCAATCACTAATATTTATCTTCTCTATGCAGAAAATGACAAAAGTAGGAAGACGCAGTGCAAAACTGGAGTTCCATGAGAAGATAACGGTTGTCCCTTCGAAACTAACTAAAGTCCAGACCAGGGTGAGCAAATCTCGGCAAATCAATCTGGGACGAGATAAGGGACTGTCAGTTCGGAAGACTAGGCAAAGAAAAGAGAGGAGTTAACAGTTTAACAGATCCCTCAGGATCTTTGATCCTGAGGGATTGTTACTTTCAATTATTTTGTTGTCTGGTTAACTCCGCCATTACTAGTATAAAAAGGGTAGCATTGAAGACTTGAGGGACTCTGGTTTTATCTTGTATCTTTATTTTATGTTTATAGACTTCACAGTCAGTTGGAACGCAGACTATCGAGTCTCTTTGAGACTTAGTTTTGCTGTACTATCGTTGATGCGTTAATATAATATATTTTTGGTATTACTTTCCTTCTGCGTCTGAAGTAAATTCCAGCGGTGTGCCATTGGAAGCTAAGGGCCCGGCTCCAACGGACATTGGCTGATTGTATCATTACAGTTTGGCTTTGTGTGGTTTGTTTATCATTCTTAATAATTTGACATATTTTACATGTTGTTCCATACTCGTTCATCAGTAGTTTTTCCTATTGTAAATCTTTATAACAAGCTCACATCATATTTCCAGAATTGGTCACATAACGATTGATCTGAGTTGTTCACTTCTGTTACAGAATTTATAAGTGGAATGCTTTAGCTACATATAGTTGGAGTGATGATCATAAGAAAATGGAATCAATGTTGTAGGTGGACTACTGGTGATCATTTCAGATTGTCTGTACATATGATTGACGATTCCTGTTTATTTGATTTAGTTGTCTACTTTTATATATGATTGACGTTTCCTGCTTATGGTGGTTTGTTGTTCCATTTGGTTAAGCTGTTTACTTGTATAAAAGATTGCTCTGTCTTTGTATATAAGTTGATGCAAAGGATTGAGAGTGTTGAACTCGCGAGACTTAGTTTCCTTACTGCTGTTCCATTTCTGCATTGCCGTTCCATTTTACTTTTCTGCTGTTCCTTTTTACTTGCATTCATTGGTTTGGTGTGAGAGGAGGATCAAGGCTGTCGTGAGACACAGCAGACGCTATTATGCTCCCAGATCCATGATCCATACTCTAGTTTCTTTCCTTTCAACAGTTTCTAGAGGGATGGGTTACTATTTCCGCACCCTCGACTGGTAAAGTTGCTGCATGTGATTTCTTTCTGCAAAAGTAATCTAGCCATAGTTTAGCATCCGTTTACTCTTGTATTTCTTAGGCCTATACTACTAAGCATTACTCTGACAAATAGCCTCGAATTGAGATACCCTTTGCAATAACAAAACGCTCCCGGATTGACTTGTAATGTGAGATAACTAGAGGTGAAAAAGGCCCTTGTTACAACTCTACATTTTGGCGCCGTTGCCGGGGAAAGGGTATAGCCATTTGTATTTTAAACAGGGTAGTGTGCGAATCTGTTAGGGGAGAGTTGGATTTTAAAAACGAAAGGTAAGAACCTGTGTACGGAGCATGTAAAAATCCTGCTCCACCGTCCGCTTTCCTAGCAGAATTGATTGGTTAAATAGGATTTAGCAGTTTAATTGGAGTGCATGAATAAGCAGAAAAAGCCAGAGAAAGATCAAAAGCCTCCATCCAAAGCCAAGGGGCCAGTGACCCTTGGACGAATGACCTTCATAGACGAAATCTATAAGAAAGCAGACTCTCAGCCATCGGTAGGTTATAAGAAAGTCAATTCTAAACAGCCTACTAGTTCCCTTCAGGCCTCGGGATCACCATCTGAAGCCTTTGCTGAAGTGCACAGTCAAACAGAGGAGCAGGATTTTCAAGAAATTGAAAATTTGACTCCTGGACCATTGCACGAAGGGACCCAAAGTAACCTTTGTGAAGGAGAAGGAGAAACAGGGGAAATCGGGGAACCTAGATCTCCTATTGAATCAAACCAGCCTTTAAAAAGCCCGGACAAGGGAAGCGCTGCAAAAATCCTCGTTGAAGGAATCCATTCACCGCAGACAGTTGGGGCCATTATCATCCCTGATCAAGGGAGTGGTGTCAAGACAATCCCTGTTAAGACTACCCCTCCCCAACCAAGGAACACTCTCTTGGAAATTCCTGAATATTACTGGCATATATCCGATCCCATGGCGCAGAATCAGCCAAACACCCAGACCTCCACACTGCAATATCCTATAGTAGATTCTGCAGCAAATGCGCCCATGAAATCTATCCCTCTCCAGCATATCCCCACATTTCATGGCCTTACATCAGAAGATCCGGACGCATTCTTGTTCGAATTTGATGTATTATGTAGAGGATACGATTACACCACCGATCTCTAGAAACTGAAATTGTTCCCCTCTGCATTAAAAGGGGTTGCATTAAGATGGTTTATGGGCTTAGGTGGTGGGGTTATTAACAATTGGGATCAAATGAAAGAAGCCTTTTTAAAGAAATATCAAGATTACTGTAGGTCAATAGAACTAAAAGATGAAATTTTTCAAATGTCAGCCAGACCAAACGAAACCCTAGAAGAATATGTGGAACGTTTCCAATATAAATTGCAAAGATCTCCTTATGCATCGCTACCTCTGCCTGATAACGTGTTGAAAACTGCATTAATTAGAGATATGAAAGAACAATGGATTGAAACGTTAAATATTATGGGGAAATGAGACATTTATCAGGAAAATTTTGCTGATATCATTGATCTGTGTATCAGGAGCTCAAGAGGCAGCACGAGGATACAACCAGCAGAATATGATCGCTTCACCAGAGATAACAGAACATCAACAGAGGGAGTAACACGGGTGGAACTTGGAAATTTGCTAGAAAATTTTAAAACTGATATCCTGGGGACATTAACTACACAACTTGACATTGTGCAGGCTAAACAGAAGCAAGCAGAGGCGGAACAGAATCTAGCAGTTTTTTGCCCACGATGCAGGAAGAAACATAGCCACAAGGAATGCCCGCTGGATACAGTCCAAATATGTGCTATCTGTACCAAGGACCACCTGACCGAAAGCTGCCCCTCACTTCCTGGTTTGAAGGCAGTATACAAAGAAGCAGAAGAGGAACCAGAATCAGCATATTTTATTAACCAGCGTCGTCAATGGCAGCCTAGGCAATCAGGTATGTTTTCAGACCCCTCCTCTTCTTTTCAACCCCCGCAGTTCAATACTCAGCAACAGAATATGTGGCAAAACCAGTCTCAACCCCCGTTTTCAAATTGGTCACCTCAAATGTTTCCTACTCCGAATCCTTGGATGTCCCTATTTGGTCGGCCAAACTTCCCTTATCCTCCACCATATTGGCAGAATAATTCATATCCTCCGCAGTGGACCCCTTCTACTTCGCAAAGCTCATCCTGGCAGACAAGCTGGCCAAGATCGACATATCAGCCAGCAGGATCAATTCCATTCCCTCAACCGACTCTGCCAGCCTTACAACAAAACCCCAAGCCTAATATGAGACCGCAACTCCCAACCCAACCTAACCCTAATCCAAATAATAGACCGGTTCAATCTCTTCAAATTATAGAATCCTCAGAAATTGAATATGATCTGCGGGAGTGCAACGATCTTCAGTTAAGATCTGGGCGAATAATAGAAACCGAGGGACATAGAACAACTCACATTGAAGATCAGTTACCTATAGAACAGCCATCACAACAGGAAGATGTAAATAAATACCAGGCTCATCAACAAGTAATTACATCTCCTCCACCATTCCCAGAACGATTAGCCATTCCACGACCAACACAATATCCAGACTTTGATATTCTGGGAGAACTACAAAACTTGTATATAAGAATACCATTCCTTCAAGCTATACAGGATATCCCCATATATGCAAAAACCATAAAGGACCTGTGTAGCAGAAAACCAAAAAGAAATGTAACTTCTAACCCAAGAGTCCAGGTAGTCGGCACCTTATCCGACCTCCTATCAGGAAAAGAAACACCAGTTAAATACGAGGACCCTGGAAACCCAATTGTCACTGTTCAAATCTATGGGCAGATCTTGAGAAACGTCTTAGTTGATCTAGGGGCTGCAATTAACATCCTGACAACATCAACTTGCCAGAAACTCGGAATTACATCGGTAGAACCTACTTCCACCTTGTTAGAACTAGCTGACCGATCAGTAATTAGACCAGAAGGCACCCTGTATGATGTCATGGTTTCAGTAGATTCCTGGGAATACCCGACCGACTTCCTGATAATTAATCCGAAAACCCGACTAGATGGACATCCGCTAATTCTAGGTAGACCGTGGCTCGCTACTGCTGACGCCTACATTGGTTGCAGGCAGGGAAACATGACCATAACCAGAGGGCCGGATATCAAAAATTTAATTTTGTACCCTCCAGCTCAGTCAAGCATCACGATGATGAAAGCCAACCTGCGCCCTGCCTCATATATCGCAGACAACATTAGACCTCCATTAACAGTCCAGAAAGCGCTAGATTTCAAAGATCAAACCGAAGACGATGCCATTAATAAATTCATTAATCAAACAGAATCCACATCGTATACACAATGTTTTATGATAAAGGCGACATTTGACAATGAATTAGAAGAGGATCCTTTGAAGGACGAACATGACCAAAATATACCGGTGACTTCTGTCGCTAATAGCAAAGTAGTGCAAATTGAACCGGGGAAAACTTTAAATATTAACACTAATCTGACACCAGATCAAGAGACAAAACTCATCCGGTTGTTACGAAAGTATCAGGAGGAATTTGCATGGGACTATCCCGATATGAAAGGGATTGATCCCCAGCTATGTACACATCATATTTATATCGAAAAAGATGCAAGACCTGTTCGACAACCGCAAAGAAGACTCAACCCCCATTTAAAAGATGTTGTAAAAGATGAGCTTCAGAAACTTTTAGATGTTGATTTCATCTATCCTATTTCTGACAGCAAATGGGTCTCCCCACTTGTGGTAGTACCTAAAAAGAATGGGAAATGGAGGATCTGTGTGGATTATAGAGAATTAAACAAAGCCACACAAAAAGATCACTTCCCTCTTCCATTCATAGACCAGGTACTGGACACCTTAGCAGGCAAGAAATTCTTTTCTTTCCTAGATGGCTTCAGCAGATACAATCAGATTCAGATTGGCCCTAAAGACCAGGATAAGACTACCTTTACTTGCCCCTCGGGAACGTTCACTTATCGAGTCTTACCTTTTGGTTTATGTAATGCTCCAGCCACATTCCAAAGGGCTGTTCTTAGCATCTTTGCAGATTTAATTAATGATGGATTGGAAGTCTACATGGATGATTTCACACCATATGGAGAGGACTTTGATCTAGCTCTAGATACTCTCGAAAAAGTCCTACAGCGCTGCATCGCTACCAGACTTTGCTTGAGTCACGAAAAGTGTTACATGATGATGACTGAAGGAATCATTCTGGGACACTATATTTCAGCAGCTGGTATTCAGGTAGACCCGGCTAAAATTCAAATACTTTTTCTTATTCCAACCCCCACTAATCAGACAGAGGTATGCAGTTTTCTTGGTTTTTCTGGCTATTATAGACGATTCATACAACATTATTCACATATTTCCGCACCTTTACATGCATTAACTGGAAATGTTGACTTCTTATGGACAGAGAAATGTGATCGGGCCTTCAAAGAATTAAAGAAGTTGGTATCTACAGCTCCAGTTCTCCGAGGACCTAATTGGAATTTACCATTCCAAATTTCAACCGACACCTCAGACACAGAAATCGGTGTAGTTCTTGGCCAAGAAGAGGATAAAAAACCATACGCCATCTATTATATCAGCAAGAATTTGGTTCCAGCTGAATTAAATTACACTGTCACCGAAAAATAATTTTTAGTTGTGATACACGCTGTTAATAAATTTAGACACTATATTACAGGCTATCATGTTATTTTGTATACAGACCATTCTGCTATTAAATACTTAGCAAACAAGCCTGTTACAAATGGAAGAATAACCAGGTGGTTGATCTTGTTGCAGGAGTTCGACATTACAATCAGAGATTGACCGGGGAAGGAGAATCCTGTAGCCGATTTCCTCTCACGAATACCAAAGTCAGTTGAAGCAGTAGCAGTCGAGGACCAATTCCCAGACGAACACTTATTCGCTATCGCTGTTCAGACTCCCTGGTACGCTGATGTTGCTAATTATCTTGCAGTAGGTAAGCTTCCAAAACATTTAACTCCCAATGAACGGAAACAGATTGTTCAGAGAAGCAATCGATTTTCATGGGTTGGGGGCTATTTGTTTCACACAGGATCAGATATGGAAATCAGAAGATGTATTCGGGAGGACGAAATTTTTGATATCTTGAAAGCCTGCCATGACGGGCCATGTAGAGGACACTTTGCTGAACGAAGAACAGCACACAAAGTATTACAAACGGGATATTACTGGCCTACAATTTTCAAAGATGCGAAAAACTTTGTCCAGGCCTGTGATAGCTGTCAGCGTGCAGGACGACCTGGTCCTGCCTACGAAATGCCTTTGCGGCCCCAATTAGTGATCGAACCTTTCGAACGCTGGGCTCTGGACTTCGTTGGCCCCATCAGCCCGCCATCAAATCAAAGAACCTATATTTTGGTGGCAACTGAATATGTTACCAAATGGGTTGAAGCGAAGGCATTCACTAGAGCTACAAAAGATTCGGTAATACAGTTCTTGCTCCATTTGTTTGTACGTTATGGTCTTCCAAGGGAAGTAATTACAGATGGAGGACCACAATTTGTAGGGCACCAATTAGCTGCAACACTCAATAATTATCATGTCCAGCATAAAATTACTACCCCATACCATCCTCAGGCAAATGGGCAAGTAGAGAGCAGCAATAAGGTAATAGAGTCGATTTTGACAAAAACAATTGCCTCACATCGGTGTGATTGGGCCGCCCGATTACCCGAGGCACTGTGGGCTTATTGAACCACAGGGAGAAGCACCACCGGCTACTCACCATATCACTTAGTGTTTGGAAAGAAACCCATTTTTCCTATAGAATTCGAAATCCAAACGCTGCGAACGACCGAAGAAGTTGGATTGGATTTAAGTGAAGCACAGAAAAATCGATTACACCAAATTAATGAATTAGATGAAATAAGGCTCTCTGCATTACAGAATACAACACTCATTCAACAACAGCGAGCCAAATGGCATGATGCGCTTATCAAAAACAAGATATTTCATGAAGGAGATTGGGCTCTGTTATATGATTCTAGATTTCAGGATTTCCCGGGGAAGCTTCAGACTCGTTGGTTGGGACCATACGAGATTCAAAAAGTCCATGACAATGGGACCCTTACACTGACCACAATCGATGGGTCTGGATATACATTTAAGGTAAACGGTCATCGAGTTCGTCTATATCACAAACCGCTCACTCGGGAATCTTTTTTTCAGCAGCTACGCCAAGATACTAACATTGAGATTATGGGCGAGGAAGCAAAAACTTCCTCACCTATAGATCAGTAAGATTACCTTTTATTACCACATTTTGTATATAAAATTGTAAATTTTGTATATATGTTTTTAGTATCTGTGTGTGCTGTTCCTTGTGTGTGCTGTTCCTTTTGAAAAGGAACAACACCTTTGGGTTTTTGCTGTTCCTTTTCAAAAAGGAACAACACTTTTGCGTTTTGCTGTTCCTTTTCAAAAGGAACAGCACTGAGTGTTTTTGCTGTTCCTTTTCAAAAAGGAACAACACTTTTGCGTTTTGCTGTTCCTTTTCAAAAGGAACAGCACTGCGTGTTTTTGCTGTTCCTTTTCAAAAGGAACAGCACTTGTGTGTTTTTGTTGTTCCTTTTCAAAAAGGAACAACACTAGTGCGTTTTTGCTGTTCCTTTTCAAAAAGGAAAATCACTTTTGCGTTTGTTGTTCCTTTTCAAAAGGAATAGCACTGATGTGTTTTTTCTGTTCCTTTTCAAAAAGGAACAGCACTGTTTGCGTTTTGCTGTGCCTTTTCAAAAGGAACAACACTTGTGTGTTTTTTCTGTTCCTTTTCAAAAAGGAACAACACTTTTGCGTTTTGTTGTTCCTTTTCAAAAGGAACAGCATTTGTGTGTTTTTGCTGTTCCTTTTGAAAAGGAACAACACTTGTGTGTTTGAACAACACTTGAGTATTTTTTTTGTTCCTTTTCAAATGGAACAACACTTTTGGGTTTTTGCTTCTCCTTTTGAAAAGGAAGCAGCATTTGTGTGCTTTTGCTGATTTTTTTAAGGCAATGCGTCAAATGAACTCCTCCTCACCCTTCCTTTCAAAAACAAGTAGTATGCTCTTATCCCTTTCACATAAAGGATGTGTTGTCCATCCTCTTTCCAAGGTTATAAGTAGCAACTATACCTTTATGCAATGAATATAAAAGTCAGGACATATCGAGATCAGAATATCATAAATCGCTATCTTTAACAAGCCCTAGTATTGAGGCAACAACAAAGGAAGGATCCACACACTCATCATTTTTGCTGTCATAGTCTCACCTCCTCTGCCTTGTTGGATAATTTTATCATGTTGAGTTCCTACAATTTTCTCTATTATTACTTGGAAATAAGAACAGAAGATTTATATCTTCCAAATTGAGATGACAAGACTTCTTCCGCCATTCCCACTCTTAAGGAGGGCTGAACCACCCTTATGTGTAATTATACAAGAGAAAAATTTGGTACTTAAAAAAAGGAAAAAAAAAAAAAAAAAAAAAAAAGGAAAAGATATATATATATATATATATATATATATATATATATATATATATATATTTGTCAAATGCAGGATAGGGGGTTTCATTAAAGAACCAGCCTACTATGATCATAAGATTGGAAGCGAAGTGGCATTCCCATCATGGCCACCACACCAGGGATATGGTCCAACAGGTTCACTATATAAACAAACCTTGGAACAGGGGGTCTCATCACGAGCCGGCCTGCCCACGATTCGCGCCTCTCTGGTGAATAGCATCATGGTTATCTGGTTACCAAGCCAGCATGATGGCCTGCATTTTGACAAGAATTGCTCTTCAAAAACACACAAAGAACCATGGTTCCAGGGTGAAATAAATAACTCTTCCAAGGTTATGAACACCTGTCGGCAGCAGAGCTCTGTTAGTGGTATCGGAGTCGTAATATATACACCAATTTGGATGATATTAAATACTTCCTTCTATCCTTGTAATAATAATATCTTACATTTCGATGGATACGTCACATGAATATCTATCACTACCAATCATGGCAGAGGTATTGACTATGACTACCTTAGACTTTATATGAGTGCCAGACGTCCTATCCTCCTGTTTTGCATCACATCACAAAGGCTTATGCAAAACGCGATCTACCTGTTACCTCGATCTCGATATTTCTTTGTCTAATTTGAAACATGGCAAAACTCTACATGCTGTTCCTTTATGACTTGGTGATGGGATGGCGGCTCCTCCTCCATTTGACGGCTGGGACAACCTATCATATTGCGAGGGGGGAGGTGACCTCATTACTCCGCCGGCCACGTGGTAACACACCATTCGGAAATGATATGGTACGAAGGTACGATATGGGCTAATGGCATGATAATACTATTTTTGCAATAAGTTGTTATTTACAATCAATTTTCATGCATGCTCTGTGTTTTTTCTAGCCGCGATTACGTTCTTTGCGACAGGTAATTGCTGTTCCATCTAGGAGCCTGAAACAGAACCATGGGAGGCAAGGCTATTAGAAGCGAGCCTAGTGAGCTAGTAGTCTCTGAAGCTGCTCAGGAGATCCTAGAAAGGGCGGGGTGGTTAACTTATTTTAGCCACCTGCATGAATCAAATGAAACTGTGGCCATGGAATTTCTGCAGAACTTGCAGGAAGAACACTCCGTAGTGGGTGGAAAGCAGATAACGGCCACGAAGGAAATAATCGCGGAGGTAACAGGATTACCAGCCTCAGGACCAATATGGACGACAAAGAAAGAGAGGCTGCAGAAGATCATAGATATTTTCCAAGACGAAGGACAAAATCTAACAGTAAAAGGAAAAGGAGTGATGCCGACAACGTTAGGAGAACCCTGGAGCGAATTGGCAAAAGTAGTGCAGAGCTACATCACCTGCAAGGGCCGAAAAGATGTGGTAAGACCGCGTCACCTTAAGCTCTTGGCTGTGTTAAAAGGAAAATGTTCCGTGCATCTCCCTGCATTGTTAAATTCATTATTGCATGATGCCTCTCGGAGCCTGAAAAAAGGCACACCATGAAGACGCAGTAGTTAGCCACCATGGGTTGATCCGCCTAATAGTGAGCTACAGTCTCACTCAGTAGCGGAGTAGCTGTGGGGAGCTTATTACAGCAATTGGAGGGGGAGTGGCATCACCATCCCCAAAGGCTAAGCACCCTGCTAGTACCTCTGAAGCACTCGAGGAGCCCAGAGAATCACCAAAACCTAAGCGTCCCTCGGATACACCCGAGAAACCCAAGAAACGTACGGAGTTATTAAAATGAAAACGTTCCTCTAGGGCATCTGGACATGTAGAAAAACATAAGGAACGGGCCACAGAAGAGCGTGCTGCCTCGAAATGTAGGCATTCCTCTGGCACGCCAGAACAATCTAAAAAACGTAAAAAGGTGGTGGTGGAAGAACAGGCGGCCAGTACACCTGAGCGACCCGAGAAACCTAGGAAGTCAGCTCGGATGGCAAGAATAAAGGCAGGCTGGAGAAAATCCAGCCAAGCAATGACCAGCCGATCGAAATAACAGATGAGCCACCGGTGCCAGAACAGGAACCTTTGAGGGAAAATGTGGAACAAATTGAGGACGAAGCAGAAGCCGAGGAAGGAAAGAAACCTTCTGACTCTGAGGCCGAAGCCGACTATCCGAAGGCAGCCACTGAGCAGCCAATTCAGGATGAGGAGATGGAACAATTGGGGGGCAGCCCTCCACAGGTCGCCATGGAGGAAGAAGAGTTGGCCACTATCTTGGCCAGCCTGGGAGATTATACTTCACCTTCCAGTCCAGCAATCCCTCCTGAGGGACCCTCTAGGGAAGAGGCGCATGAAGAATTGCATGAAGACATAGCGGGAGGAGAAAACCTCCCTGTTGTTGACAGAGAGAATGTAAATACCGACCGGGAACAATCCGTTCCCAAGACACCAGAAGAAAACCCACCTGCTGATGATGTGGGGAATGAAAATGCTTATCGGGAACAGTCCGTTCCCAGAATGCCAGAAGAAACCCTCGATGAAAGAGGAATAGAATTGAGGGCCACTCATACGCCCACTGCCGAGGCAAGAGAAATTAAGAAATTGAGAAAAAAACAGCAGAGACTGCTGAATATTATAGCCCAGCTTCGGCAGAAAATTAGAAGTTTGAAAGCTAGTATGAGAATAAGAAGGACCGTAAGGAGAAAAAGAAGAACAAATGCAGCAGGGTCCTGTCAGAAGAGAAGGCAAGGGGCTTATAGGCGTTTCGTAGGTCAATACTCTACGGATAGACCCACGGCTGTTCCGAGCAGCACTGAGGAACCAAATGTCGTTCCATCTGATATGGAACAGCAGAATGCCGTTCCATCTGATATGGAACAGCAGAATGCTGTTCCGGAACAAACTGTTGTACTAAATAGCCCATTGGGACCAACTGCCGTTCCAATCAAAACCGAACCGCAAGACGATATTCCATTTACAGAGGGGCCACCGTACCCCTTTATCCATGTGAAGAAAGAAAGGGAAAACAAAGAAGTCCAAACTGAGGCATCACCGTTAGGGATAATTCGGGACATGAATTCCAGGCAGCGAAACGTGAAGGTACAGGTAAGACTCCCTGCCTCTGAGAATTCATGGAAAAGGGATCCAGAAACCAAGGCCTTGCACCACAAAATGAAGCAAGACCGACAGGAGGCTGACCAGCTGAGGGAACAAATGATCCCTCGAGAAGAATATGAGGAGTTGCAGCAGGAAGCCGAACAGATTAAAGAACGAATGATTCCTCGGGAAAAATACGAGGAGTTTCAGCGGGAAGCTGAGTAGTTAAAAGAACAAATGATCCCTCGGGCAAAATATGAAGAATTGCAGCAGCAACTGCGGAACATGAGTCAATCAGAGAGTCAGGCCTTTGAAGGATGGCAGAAGGAATAGGAAAAGGCTGCCAAGGTAACCCGTCGACTGGATGCTGTTATTAAACAATTTGACACTGTATGTTCGCTGTATGATGATGTTTTGACTTGCAGGGCCCCTGCAAAGAATTATGCTTTATTTCTCCTTGAAACATACTTAAGTCTGAAAATAAAAACTGTCAGGGCAAGTGCCCCTATTCAGATTAATATTGTTAATGATTTTATTGATTGTTGCAAACATTATGGGGTTAAGGTTCAACGGTTGCTATGTGAATTCTATTTGCACAATATGGTGCTCGAACAGGAAACTGACTTAAACCCGGGACCCTTCGTGGGAGATATACAACTCCAAGCCTTTGTCTCGTTTGGGGTCAATCAGTTAAAGTGGCTCAGGGCTCACAATGCCTTTCAGAGGCAGGAGCACAGCCTAGATCTATGGGTCAGGGCCGAGCCTAGAGACCCAGTTCACCTATGGCAATCACACAAAAGCCTCATGAGAACCCAGGGCATCATGGAACTGTTAGGACCCATGCATGAGGACTTGATCCGAAATAGCGTGGAATTCTTTTTGGCTATTAAAGATTCTGCCCTGGATGCTCCCAAATTCCGTTATCGGATTTCTACCCCAAGCATCCAGCTCAGGGAGCCATTCAAATACGAGAATTTTGAGCTGGCTGCTGAACGGTTGAGCCTTTATGGGCAACGCCTTTTGCAAGCTGGGCGATCTTGGTTAGGATACCGGTTCCGTAGCCCAATTATTTGGCACCCTGCACCTGGCTACTAGGCCTTGTATGATATGCCTGCAGATCAATTGAATTACTTCTTTGATAATCTGGTTGCTCACCATGGTTGCAGGCCTCCTCACGAGATACCCTCTCCCGCCTATTCTCTTACCACTCTCCATGTTAATTATAACGTTTTCATGAGGCCATGAAACAGAGTAAGCCGGGGGGTGTGTAGAGCATTGGAAAGGTATGTTTTGATGCATAATTTAGTGATGTTTCAAGCAATGTTTATAATCTTTTCTTTGTTATAAAGTAAGAAGAATGTAATGAGAATGAGCATGAATGACCAATCACTAATAGTTATCTTCTCTATGCAGAAAATGACAAAAGTAGGAAGACGCAGTGCAAAACTGGAGTTCCATGAGAAGATAACGGTTGTCCCTTCGAAACTAACTAAAGTCCAGACCAGGGCGAGCAAATCTCGGCAAATCAATCTGGGACGAGATAAGGGACTGTCAGTTCGGAAGACTAGGCAAAGAAAAGAGAGGAGTTAACAGTTTAACAGATCCCTCAGGATCTTTGATCCTGAGGGATCGTTACTTTCAATTATTTTGTTGTCTGGTTAACTCCGCCATTACTAGTATAAAAAGGGTAGCATTGAAGACTTGAGGGACTCTGGTTTTATCTTGTATCTTTATTTTCTGTTTACAGACTTCACAGTCAGTTGGAACTCAGACTATCGAGTCTCTTTGAGACTTAGTTTTGCTGTACTATCGTTGATGCGTTAATATAATATATTTTTGGTATTACTTTCCTTCTGCGTCTGAAGTAAATTCCGGCGGTGTGCCATTGGAAGCTAAGGGCCCGGCTCCAATGGACACTGGCTGATTTTATCATTACAGTTTGGCTTTGTGTGGTTTGTTTATCATTCTTAATAATTTGACATATTTTACATGCTGTTCCATACTCGTTCATCAGTAGTTTTTCCTATTGTAAATCTTTATAACAAGCTCACATCATATTTCTAGAATTGGTCACATAACGATTGATCTGAGTTGTTCACTTCTGTTACAGAATTTATAAGTGGAATGCTTTAGCTACATATAGTTGGAGTGACGATCATAAGAAAATGGAATCAATGTTGTAGGTGGACTACTGGTGATCATTCAGATTGTCTGTACATATGATTGACGATTCCTGTTTATTTGATTTAGTTGTCTACTTTTATATATGATTGACGTTTCCTGCTTATGGTGGTTTGCTGTTCCATTTGGTTAAGCTGTTTACTTGTATAAAAGATTGCTCTGTCTTTGTATATAAGTTGATGCAAAGGATTGAGAGTGTTGAACTCGCGAGACTTAGTTTCCTTACTGCTGTTCCTTTTACTGCTGTTCCATTTCTGCATTGTCGTTCCATTTTACTTTTCTGCTGTTCCTTTTTACTTGCATTCATTGGTTTGGTGTGAGAGGAGGATCAAGGCTGTCGTGAGACACAGCAGACGCTATTATGCTCCCAGATCCATGATCCATACTCTAGTTTCTTTCCTTTCAACAGTTTCTAGAGGGATGGGTTACTATTTCCGCACCCTCGACTGGTAAAGTTGCTGCGTGTGATTTCTTTCTGCAAAAGTAATCTAGCCATAGTTTAGCATCCGTTTACTCTTGTATTTCTTAGGACTATACTACTAAGCATTACTCTGACAAATAGCCTCGAATTGAGATACCCTTTGCAATAACAAAACGCTCCCAGATTGACTTGTAATGTGAGATAACTAGAGGTGAAAAAGGCCCTTGTTACAGCTCTACATGTGTGTGTGTGTATAAAGGAGGCAGCCCCCTCGAAGAGGCTGATTTTGAAGTTGTTGATCTATCTTTTCTTCTATTTTGTGAGCTGGTTACATAATAAAGAAAGAAGTGACTTAATGTTTCACTACTGGAACTAGTGCCTCATCATTGTAACTGTGTACTTAGACCTTCCACCTAATTAAAATTCAATGAGCCAACACATTTTTGTGCATGTATCACAAATGTTTTAGGACTATTCTTGGGATGTTAATGGTATATGTTGTGTTCATATGTACTCGATAAATTGAGCTATTTTAGTGGATTTGGTACTCATCTTTTTAAATGTGTGTTGTATTCGCTTTAATAATAGTTATGTGAACTATTTCGCTAACGAATATTTTCATGCTTCCATATATCTCTCTTAGGTTAGTACTATTACTTCCTTCCAAAGACTCACTCTCATCTCCCACTCGTGGAGGTTTCCTTTTACACATTGCAATCAGTGTTTCATAATGTCAAATTACTTTCTTTTTCAAGTTCTATGTATATAATATCTTATGTTATCTACTGAAACCAAGGTGAAACTTTGTGTTATGGTGGCCAAACCGATACTCTGGATGGGGTTCCTACTCCAAATGGTGTGAGGTCTAAATGGGACTTCACATTGGGAAGACCCCCTTTATGTTGGAGGTATCCAAAATCATCAACATTCTGGTGCTAGAAGGAGGTCAAGATGATAAGTTGTGCCCATTGAGTTTATTTGGAATCTCTTATCTTAAATGGCTCTTTCCCAAATCATAATATTGGAGTGTTTCTCTAATATATCCTGTGGAAAATTTTCCATCTGCACATAAATTGTTCATGTCTTGTCCCAATTAAGGTTTCATGGCAAGGGTGGTACATTTTTATCCAAGCACATAAATGATTTTCTTGGGTTTTGTAAATCTCATGAAATTGATGATGGATACGTTGTGTGTACTCTTTTCACCCTCACTCTTGAAGGTAATGTGAATTGATGGTGTCTTACCTTACCATCTGACTCCATCCATTCTTTTAATCAATTTCTCAAGGATATTCATCAAGATTTTGTTAGGTATGATTACAAAGATATTTATAAAAGAATGAATTATATTATAATGGAACTTAATGAATTGATTAAGGAGTTTTCTTATAGCTTCCTTCACTTATGTTGCGATTTTCCTAAAGAAGATATGGATTGGTATTTTTTTAAGAAAAAATTTGAACATTTAGTTCAAATCTCTTTGAATCAGTTTGAATCTAAACCCTAATATTTTCTTATTCTCCCAAATTTCACAAATCATGAGACACCTCTAATATCAGAGCATGCACCTACTGTTCCTTTTTATCCTTGTCCTCCTCCTTTTCTAGTATCAATTTGGGTGCCTGCCTGTGATAATGTTAAAGTTGGGAAATCTACAAATCATATCGCTGATCTCCCTCTTCAACCTTCATCCATTTCTCATGATCCGGATCCAATGGATTAAACTATGGAATGGTTCATGTAGGCTAAGATGAAGGCTAATCCGATGATTTTTCAATATGATATTAACACGGATAACCACAGTCTTGAATTTGAATTTGATTCTTGTCATTCTTTACCATCTCATTCTCATAACATCTTGCCCATCCGTCCAATTTTCAAATTTCCAATATAAACAATGATTAGGTTCAAGGTAGTCACTCTTCACACGCAGAGCAGGAAAGTGAGGATTCTTTTGATCTTTCTTCTCTTTTCCAAAATCACTTGTGTCAAGATTATGTTCTTCCATCCTTGGTTGATTTTGAATATAAGAATCTCGATGATGAATCAAATGAAAATTATTTTCCTAACCAATATGAAGTCATGAACAACATTCATTATGATGGTTCTGATTCCATGATTCTATGTAATGATGATTTCCCAAGTGCGCCTTTTGATCTTTTGGTTTCTCAAGAAAAAATTGTTTTGAAAGATTTAGATCTTGAATATAATTTAGTTAAAGAGGATGTTCTTATGGAAGTTTCCTCTTCACCTCACTATCCCTTGTGCCCTATTGTTTGTAATGCATTAAATTGTGAAGGAGATGCTCCATGTTCTTCAAGTTGATCATCCAATGAGTTGGGTTTTAAATTGACACAAGGTAGTGAGATCATTTGTGATCAGGAAGAAGGTAATGCAATCATTGAGTATCCATTTTATTCCTTATCATTTCTAGTCTTGCATGAAGAAAATTCATCTATCCATCTTCCTCATGAAATTATCCAATTTATTCATCCTTAGATGTGAAATATGAAGAACCTGATGACTTGGGTATTTTGTTTGTTGAATATGTAAATTCTGACCCATTTAGTTATGTAGATGGATTCCATTTGGATAGCAATGATCCTATTACAATTATTGGTGGTTGTTGTCCACACACCATGCATGATCTGATCCAAACTTCAAAATGCAATTCTACAATTCTTGAAAGTTCTAGGACTCATCGAGTCGAGGAACTTAAACTTTTGTTGATGGTTGTATAAGGTTTTCACGACTTTGGTAGGGCCTCTGAACTAAGTCGGATCTGGGTTATCTCACAAAATTCTTTACTTAGTATGGTTTCACTGAATGTAAATTCCTTCTTGAAATTTGTTCATTATTTTCAATATAGCTCTTTAAAATTTCAAGATTTTGTTTCCAATCAGATTGAGCAGTAAGTTTCAATGGATCATTCCTCATGCAAATCTCTTATGTAAATCTCAGGTATGGAATGCATACCTTTCATGGATGTATGAATTTGTGAAGTTGATCATTCTAAGGTTTATGATTTTCCAAAGGATTTATACCTATCACATTCTTTTGAAGATAATCAGCTCCTAATATCATTTGTGAATATTCTAATGCTAACCATTTTTTTCATGGTACCGGATCTCCTCTTGAGTGTTAATGAATGTTTGTTTCATTTTCTTGATCAAATTCCTCTTTTTCATCCACTATATCTTAACTGGTTTCACGTGTTTTCCATATTTTCATTCCTTTTTAATTATTATGATGTGAATCAAGTTTGTAGCTAGTCACAAGTAGATGGTTTATCACATTCAACATATGAGGAAGATTATTTTTTCATTCAAAGAATTTGTAAACCTATTTAAACTTATTCATCTTTGATGTTTCCTAACCAAGAATCTTATGCTTTAATCATTCCATCTGATCATGGTTCTTGTTCTAACAACTGTCATTCAATTGATCATTTTCCCACTAGTGTACCTAATGATGGTTGTTTTACATCAACTGATATTTATGGTTTATCATCTCAATATTTAGATACTTGTCAAGAAGTTGGGGAACTTCAGCCTTCGTTGCTAGTTATGTCAGGTCCTCACTATCTTGACAAACCTTTTGAGTATGATCAGATTCATTTTCGCTCACAAGATTCTCACACCATTAATTGAAAATTCTTTCTCTCAAGGATTTCAAGATCTCCAAGAGGATTGTGTTGAATTTCATGATCCAATCTATCATCATTTAGTCATCTTACATAGCAATTCCATTTGTTAAAATAAATTTCTGATCTCTCTTGATGTTTGCTAAGAAAGAAAATATAAGTGATGGTATATTCACTAGGAGCCATGAAGGTTTGTTTCATTATGGTTTTCATCGAGAAGGTAAGGTGGAAGGTTGGGTAAAGTTAGGTGATATGGCACATATTTATTCCCTCAAGATAGGCCTTCAATGTTTTGCGCAAGCTTTTCAATTTATTATTCTCTCAATTACGCATTATTATACATTAATTTTAATTGTCTTATCTTTATGTTTTCAGATTAGGACCAATTACTGTGGCTTCATTGGAAATATCATTACACTTAGCCCTGACCTTCTAGATGATTGGTTATGATTTCAACTTATGCCGAAATGAAACAAAATATAGATATAAACATAAACACAAATATGCAATGGAAATAAATTTTCATTTCATTAATATCAAAGAATTGAAGGATACTTAGATACATAATTGAAATAAACTAGCTCGGGCGATGGTAGCTTATCTCTGAGAAGAGATGTTGCGACTACATGCCTTTGAATTGTGTTACAATGAGGCTAAAATGCCTATTTATTATTGAGAAATAATGGAAAACCCTAAACAACTGAAAACCTAACCCTAGTAGATGAAGTGCCAAAATTGTGGGCCCCATTGGGGTAAATTGGTACATCAACTTCCTAGGGTCGTAACTTTGGCATACAATGTTCATTTGACACACATGATACCGCGTTAGAAATATCTATTCGAGGACTAAAAATTTAAATTGCAAATGTGAAAAAAATGTACAGGTTTTCCCATTTTCCAAAAAAACATCGTTTAGGGCCTCAAAACAACTTCAGAAGTTCAAGACTCGAAAAACTGCCAAAAATAGTAAATTGTACTACAATAAAGGAAACGGAAAGAAACACTGGTGGGGGTCCAAGTGGAATAGGCAGATGACCACCAGTATCCACGTGGATCATGTTAGGAGTAGGGTTAGTTACATTTAGTTTCCTTTTCATTGCATCTACCTTCCTTCCTGTTCTCCTTCTAGTCTTTGCATGTGTATTGTTTTCTTGTTTTGTATTAGGCATGTTGTTGTACATGTCAGTTTTATTTTTCCCTTGCTTCTTTTTCTTATCTATTTTTCTTCATATCATGTTTAACAATACTTGCAAGAAAGATACTCCTTTTGGCTCAAAATCCAATGTGTCAAAACTTGAAAAGGGAAATCGTGATGACGAACAATGCTTGGCTAATCTGTCACCTATTCTCTATCTAGGTCTACATATATTTAAATTCAATGATGTCTGAATCGAAAATACAATCCACTGGAATGAAAAGCCTTTGGCTAAACTATAAAGTTTGTATCTATTCCAGGATCCTCATTCCTCAAACTCAACATTGTAAGTAAATAGCGTTTTCTCGTGTTGGTCCAATCAAGTAGAGAAATGTAAGGGGAAAATCAATTAGCGAGAAAACCAATGTCAGAGGTTTATATTACCTTCTCTAAAGGAACAACGTCTCCTGCTCTCAATAAGTTAGGATCCCTATATCACCCATGAAATAAATAAGTGCCTAAGCACATTTCTATAAATAAAATAAATAAAAGAAGAGAAAGCCTTCCTACACAGAGAGGTGAAACAAGTAACTTTGTCAGGGTACTGTTCAGGCTCCCTGGTAGCAAAGAGATGTTTGTGTTCTTTTAACGACTCATCAGGGTATTGTCCAAGCTTGTTGGAAGCAGACCAACACCAGAGATGAAAACTCATACTCTGACCATCTTAAACTCACAATTATATATTATCCTTTCCTAGATCGAAACAATTATGATTTGGAAAACCTTGATATGTGTTTAACTGAGTAAGGTAATGGAGGGGACTATATCTCTAACCGGGTTAAGTAGGGAAGCAAGGGTAATCTACATGATGAATTTATGATTCTTGAAATACTGAAACCTTACACTTAGAGAATTAAACTTAAACAAAGAAGCTGGAGTTCTACTAGTGTGTAGCCAAGTGTTGATGTTGCAATCAACACCCTCCAAAAAATTTCCTACACTTGAATTTTGGAGCCTACTAAGGATTTAAATATTTGTCACCCTATGTTTGCTCCATGGTTGATTGATGTTTTATAAAGGCGTCAAGTCTTCTTTGCAATTTTGAACTGTAAAGTCACTTGCTTACACATGCAGAATCCTAATTGAACTCATGAACACACTTTATTTTATGAAATCACAAACAGGAAAAAAAATTGCTCATCAAGGTAGTGCTTATGCAATGTTCAACTCATGTCGATAGTCAGTGCACACTTTTCATTGAAAGTCCTCCACTTTGGTTGTGATTATACTTTTATTTCGGTGAGTTTTCTTAACTTTCGCTTTTGTGCACTGTTGCTTTCACAAGTGTCGTTTTTACTTTTGTTGTTGCCATTTTTGTTCACTTTCAATTCAATAAGTGCATTTCTCATGTTACCTTTGCTCTAGCATGTGTCACTTTCAAGGTCATTCACATTTTTCAAGTGTCTTCTTCAAGTTTTCATCCTGCTCAGTGAAATTTGTAAAGGAATTTTCCCTCTTACTAAGTGATGAGCATAGCTTATTCATGAGCATCATTGACATATATTTTCCTCCCATATTTTGCACTAAGTATTTTCTAAGGTCTCTCCCCTCTCACAATGCATTAGTAATCCTAGGATAAGTGTTGGCTTGTTGGGGCCTGACCCAGGTTCAGAGTTAATTAGCCAAACAAATCCCTATACTACTTGCCCTTTCAGCAATAGTATGTGGAGTGCAGACTGAGGTCTCACCTGAAGTAGTATGGGAGGATGCTAGAACCAGGTTTCTACACCCTTGAGATATCTAGGAGGTTTGACTGGTCCAACTTCCCGGCCCTGCACGCAGGTCACTTTTCGCACTTCCCTATTCCTTACGCCCTGATACACTATCTTCACACAGCCCTAACCAAGGGTTGTGGAGCTTCCATGCTGCTAGAGAAGAGCTCTACGTTATTACCTGAGATCTTACTTATCTTCATATACCAGTTAATTACATTCGTGTACTTGGATGTCTTACGTTATATTTATTTACACAAAACATTCATATGAATTCGCACACCAAATAAACAGTATTCTTGAAAATTATATCCAATCATACACTAAAACAACAAAATATACACATAAATATGGTAAACTTGTCTTTATTGATTCTTCCAATCGGTTACAGACTCGACCTACCCTGTGCACTCAGCTGTAGGGGTCCACACACTCAACTCCAGACCACTAGGCCTCTATGCACTTAGCTGCAAAGCCTTCTCTTACTCTACAACCCAAAGACACACTTTCACTTCAACTCAATCACTTAGAATTCTCATGCTTTCCTTCTATTAGTTATGTTATATTCTCTTCTACACTTAGAGCCTCTCTTATTTATACAATCCCATGGTTTGTGGACCATGTGTAGATCTATCAAGCCGACATTACATTACAAAACCAAGGGCGACAACCCTATGACTCTATTATAACTTTGCACTCCGCTCCCATAATTCATGGAGATTTTACAAAAGGGTCAAAATTTGGGCTTTAAGCCCCAAAACATGCCTTGGGGGGATTCCATGCCCAACAGGCCCCCAAAACAAACATCGTGACTTGCCTTTGAGTCACTCTGTCAATGTGGAGATCTTTGTGCAGAGTCCCTCCAACTCTTCTCAAACTGCTTCAAGGTCGGTAGCGCACTGAGTTGCTGCCTGCTAGATCTGTTGTACGCATTGTTTCGAGACCGCGGTGTCGGAACTGCTTTGCTGCATCTGTGCCTATATCCCCTGCATTTGTACAAGCTTACCTTCAATATCTATTGTAATGGTCAATGCCTTGTTGATCCAAGGCTAAACGCATGCCTTCGGTACTTCTTCCTTGTGTCGTGCCATTTCCACCTGTTCTTTCATCGCTTTGGTCTATTGCATCTGCCTAAGCCTCTGTGTGAGGGCCACCGTTTGCACAGTTCCTTTGATGTTGTCATACTGTTGTTGGATTTCTTGTTCCTCTGTCTCTAAGCGTTGGATGTTGGGGTCCTCTTGCAGATTCGTGAGGACCCCAAATGACTCTTCCAACATGTTGGTGCAGTCTCGCACTACACTACTGATATCATCCAGTCCCGCTATAATAGCGTTGGCTCGCTATTCTCTAACTTGTATAGGGGCAGATGGCTGTGCCTTGAACCACAACTTAGCGATTTGAAGGTTCAGCTCCAGCTGAACCTTCATCATTTCCTCCCACACCTCGCACACAGCTGCAACCAGCATGTGGATGCGCACCTGTGCTGGTGTGTCTGCTAGGATGGCCAGCTTAGGGATGATTCGACAAGATTCATCTAGTACCTGTATCAGCTATCGATTCTGTGACACCACTTCATCGTGTTCCAAGCTCAACTATTCCATGTTTACTTTCTTCTCGCTGAGGACTTGCAATGCCCAACTCTCCCTAGCCTGCAGTTCTATAGTTATCCCATCCTGCAGAATGTATAATGTCTCCCATGGGAGTGCGGCCATGTTGATGCTAAAACCCTTCAATGCGCTAAACGTAGGCCTGTCGGCCTCATTTGTTGTCATTAGTGCCCCTTCTAGCATCACTATGGTATTCGTCACCCGAGCATGCAACATTTGTTCTGCTGATGTTGTTCCGGCTATGAGGTTGGTTGAAAGGGTACCAGCCTGAGGAGTGAACACCTGTAATTCCTGCAGCTGCACTTTGAGGGCCCACAACACAATCTGGTTCTCCTGCATAAAATTTTATAGGGCCTTGAAGGTGACATCATGCACTGTCACGCCGATGTCGTGTAGATCACCCTCGGTTAGGGTGATCGAGTCAATAGACAAATTCGATGCCTTGACCTTCTTGCACTGCCCTATCCGCTTGGTCGAGTGTTGGTGCTTCAACTATGTTGATGCGGTTTTTGGGTCCGTGCCTCCCTCTTCTTCCTCTGTTGTCCTCCCATGTGAAGGCAACATTTGGCCCTCGTGCGCCTTCATGGCTACCTCCTACACTGCTATTGCTATTGCTGCCTTTTCCTATTTAGTTACTATATATGAAGCGTCCCGTGCCACCTGCACTTCTGCTGCTGCTGCCTCCTTCCTTCTCTTTTCTGCCAACTATATTATGCGTAGTTTGGCCTCCTCTTTCTTCCTCTACGCCGCTGACTTCTCTATTTCTATGATGTCTAGAGCACGCCACTCCAACAGCCATGTCTCTAGTACGTTAAAGATTACATCGTCCATGGCTAAAAGGGGTAGCTCTCTCCATTGCTTGGTCAGGTCCTTGCGCGATCTGATGTAAATGTTGTGGATGTCCGCTTTAAATTCCGCAAAACTTTGTAGTCTATTGTAGACAGTGGGTGACAACCATGGCTTGCGGTTGATCCCCATTTTGAGGTTCATCTCCATGAACACCCAGGATATCTTACTATCACGAATCCTCTTTGCATCCTTTATGGCCCAGAGCGAAGCGTACTTCGTGGCCTCTGGTAGATCCTTGTCAATTGTGGGGAATTGACTATCTTCCGGCAATTCCCTTGCCACGAGCACTATGGACAGCAGAATCCATGCATAATGGAACGTTTTTCCCTATTCCTTGTCAATTCCCCTACTTCGTGGCCTCTGGCAGATCCTAGTCAATTGTGGGGAATTGACTATCTTCCAGCAATTCCCCTACCATGAGCAATATGGACAGCAGAATCCATGCATAATGGAACGTTTTTCCCTATTCCTAAGCTTCACGGAAATTATCCAAGAATTCCTTGCAGAGGAATTCAAACTAGTTAAATTGGACCCCCTTCATGCACTGTTCAACAAGTGCTACCATCGGCATGGGTACCTCGTCCGCGCGGCCCTTGCGCATAACCTTACCAGCTACTATTTGAGTCACCACTTTCACTACTTTATCGTTGATGTTGGATATGGCATAGCCCCTTTTCTTCTTCGCCATCTTGTATTTTTTTATTCATGGCTTCCACAATGGCCAAGTCACTACTTTTCCCCTCTGTGATGTCTACGGGATCCTCTCCTTTACATGGAAGTCAGGTAATGCAGTGAATCAATGCGTAGTTTTGATCAGGAACCTATGGCCTTGAGCAACTGATATCTTTACAATAATACATAAAATAGATAGAGAACCCTTGCCTCCCCTATAATGCCTAAGTATGAATAGTTCCAAAAACTTTGATGGTTGGCCCAAAAAGAAAAGAAACGACTTAATATACTGATGCTAGCTTTTACATGCGGAATGGCCTGGAATGAAAAGTTCATTCCCCACAATTTGCAAAAATGAAAGTGAAATCCTACCAGAATAGAATTTGTAACTAGCATTGCTATCCTCTCGCCTAGTGAGAAAATATTTATCGATTCTTCTGATCCACGAAATAGATTCTATGTGAAATAGTCTTACTCTATCAATTTGTTTCTCTGGGTTGGTTCAGTAACTATAGTTCACCCACGATTACTAAGGAGTATAACGTGATGCTCTTCTCTGTAATCATTACCTGTGGTGATAATACACCCTGCTCTGACTCATTACCTCCTAATTGATATCTCGGTCCAGCAACAATTGAACCCGCAAGTTTGCCAATTATGAGTTGGGCACTTTAACCATTTAGCCATGGATGCTGGATAAACATCATCAACATCAGAGAGCACACCCACAGTTCCACCTACCTGTTGTGATCTATCTCTCTCCCTACTAAGATTTGATAGAAACCTTTCCTTGTGCCTATTTTGCCTTAGGTGGATGGTTCATAGGTACAACCTTTGTCGATCGGGTGGTACCACACCGATGAGGCAATGTTGCCAGGCTCCCTAATCAATCTCAATCAATTGGTGTCTAGGCCAACCTTCCTCAACAATGTGTGTTTTGAATATGGTGTATTACTTGTTTTTTATTGGTGATATTAGCAAAATCATATTTATATATTCTTCATGGAAATTATTTCCATTTTTGTAAGAGAACCAATCCTCATGTTTCTGGGGTTTCTGAATGTTGTGGTTGTGTTGACATGTTCGACCCTATTTGCTTATCATATATTTAGATTCGATGAATCTAGACCATTTGAACTTGTATCCTTCCTTCTCGTATTAGAAGGGATAGGGCTTTCTTGTTTTATCGGATGGTTCCGAATTGATTGACATGCAGTAGAAATCCAAAAAATAGAATATGACTAGGCTCTGAACTCCCATGATTTTATCAGCTCAGTGGGTTAATCTTATTCAACTTACAATCAACTACTAACTCACAACTCAAGATCAGGAACTAATAACAAAGGCCTCCAGCCATAAACACACATCATGCACCAGGCAGAGCAGTTGCCTGATGATGAAAATTGTTATTGGGGCGCAGTGGAAATAAGGCACCCAGAGCAAGTTAAGTTTCCTGACCTTTTATACTCTGCGCAACCACTTTTGTGGATCTAATTCTGTAACCCTCGCCATGGTGTTCTGCTTGGGCTTCATGAGGTGCGAGGTCTCAAGGTGAGGGAACTTCTCGTGGTCAGCGAGGTCCCAATCTTCAAATTTTAAGCTCGGCACTCCTCCCAAGTGCGTGCCCTAAAAAATGATGTTGTCTAGGAGAAGTGAGGTCTAGAGCGAGCTCTTGGTCTCATCAAGGTCCTAGGGCACTTTATCCTACCCTTTCCAGGTGGGACATAGGCAGGCAGCTTTGTCAGAGGGTGCGCAGGCTTAGTTTCCTCCTCCATGCCTTTGTCCTCATCTTTTTCGATGATAAGGTCCTCTAGGTCTTCTTCTTCCTCATTGGTTTCTATGGTAATGACTTCCCCTTCTCCTCCATCGATAGCTTGGTGCGCAGTGGGTTCCGTAGGGACACACGTATGGGAACCATCGCTTGTTTGTCCTTCTTTGGTCTTGGCATGCGTAGTGATTTCAGGATTTCTGCCACAATCCCGCGCCTTCCAGAGCATCCCCCACAGTCAGGGCCTGCGCGGCCTCTTCAACAGTCATTTTTGTTATTTCCATAACTTCCTTAGCTGTTTCCACCGTGTCCATCCATAAATCTATCACTCATGAACTCATGGGCTCAATCAACGCTCGATGCAAAACAAACAGGGCTCTACTCAATAGCTCAATTTGCAAATGACCAAGTGTTGTTTGCTGGGCAGCCCCTTGTAATTGATAGCACTTTTTGAATTTGAATTCGACCGTCCCCCCCAAATTCGGTTCATTAATTCTCCCTTGGTGGCAAATTTTCCCAAATCTTGCCCATAAATCGCGTCTTAAATGCCTACCGCCTACTCCATTTTGTCTCAAGTCGAGCATCCCATCGTGAATAGTGACTTCAATAGTTACTTTTTGGTCAACACGTGCGGCAGCATAGCCCCCCGTGCATGGTCATGGACATTGTGATTCTTTGCTTTTGCGCACATCTCCCAGGCATAATAGTTTATAGTCTTGCGCTTCCTTTCAACTGCTTGGAGCACTAAGATTATGCTTCCCTCAGCTAGTCAAGTGGTCGCACCACCTGTATAGAGTTTTGTCCTATCATCCATCACTTTTCCTAGAAAATACCCATCTTTTATTATTACGGGTGGCGCCACACACTTTATCATTTGCAATGCACTACCCTAGCTTATTCGCTTAGTAATGTGTGGTCTAAGCCAAGGCATCACACTGATCAACTCGTGACGATAGTCCTCAAAATTGTCAGCGTGATCATGCGCATCCTGTCTTATTACCCTAGTCTTTTTATCAAGAAAATATTCCTTTATCTCGTCCTCCAACTTCTTGACTTCCACGTCTACCAGAGCTCTTTTCTTCCTTAATCGTACAGTTTCTTTCTCAAGTTCTTGGAGCCTAAAATTTCCCTGTTGGATTTCTTCTTCCAAGGTTCTGTGAACTGTCATATCTACCGGTGCTATCATGTGGCTTACAACATTTGCTTTATACTCTAGCCTTGGCGGTGCTTGCACGGTTAGGTTCTTGCATGCAGTCTTATAAGCCCATAAAACTGATGGTATGCGCAGGTCCCAGTCAGTCTGATTCACATTGTGGACCTTGTTCAGTGCTTCGCATACTTTGTAAAATGCTTTTGCATGGATATCCTTCTGTGCACTTAGTATTTCTATACTCTGTGGTCCCAACCGAAGGGGTTGTTCATGCCATTTCCTTCCCCACACTTTCTTACTAACCGTGTCTCCTACCGTAAAGACTGTGTGCATCTGTGCAGGTTTCGCACCATATGCCTGTATCCACCTAGATAGGTGGGTGCGCAGACCGTTTCATCCGACAATCTTGTCTATTAATTGCATCTAAGGCTTCCCAAACCGTGTGCGCATCATTCTTCTGCACTCGCACCAATCCTCAAAACTTCTTTGGTTTGCACCCCACTACCTCAAGGGGGTAGTGTGTAGTACCCACTTCAAAGCTTGAAAACAGTGTTGTTTCGACATTTCTCCTTCAAATCTCTTGAGGAAGTCATCCACCTCGCTTAACTCATCATACGTAGGTAGATCTTTTACCTCTGTTGCTACGCAACACAGTATTCTCGTCATCATGTTACAGTTTAGCATGGTTACCTCGTGTAACCGGTTCTACCATCGTTCTATCTCTTCGTTAGAATCTGATGTGTAGGAGCTTTTGCACTCCCATGAGATTCGGCCATCCGCAGTTGAATATACCCAGTCTTTCTCCATGCGGTTATCTTATAGATGCAGTCTAGGTCATCGTCATTTTTGTAGTTGTGCACTAGCTCCATGTAGCACGATCCTTCTACAGGGTCTAAAGGTACCACTACGCGTAGAGACTTTTTCTCAAAAATCATTTGGCACTTCTTTAGATTTATCACTCCATTCATGTCAGTGGCTCAATCCATTCCCAATAGCGCAGGGTAAGGATTGTTGTCATCAATAATCTCTATTACTTCGAAATCTTCTAACGCGCTTGCTCCTTCGATATCTACTATAATTCCCTACAATCTCCCCATAGGTAGAATATTTTTTTGGTTCGCCATTCGCAGTTGGATAGGAAACCATTGTAGCACATGCCTGCCCATGCCCTTCCATGTTTGCTTTGGTAGGATGTTCGCATCTTATCCTAGATCCAGAATCACTTGGTCCATCTCATATTCCCCGATCTGCGCGGTCAATCTCATCTCCCTTCTTGTTCGTGTTGTGTGCTTCCCAATCTTCTGGACTACGCTCGGTTGTCTTGGCGTGGTCCCAATGCATCTAGTTATGAGTTCTTGCCACCCCTTTATAGCCTTGCTGTCGCGCGGCAGCTTCATGCATGTCTCCAAGAATGTTTTGAGCATCGATGGGTCCATTTCCAGCTCCAGTCTATATTTAATTCCTGAAGTGGAGGCATCAGTGAAGCTCCTCTTAGCTTTAATGAAGGTCTCCTTAGCGCTCTCCAAATCAAATTCTGGTTCCTTCGTTGGAGCTTTGCAAACCCAATTACTTTCTTCAGGCTGCTTGCCTTTGTCATCCTATGTTGTAAGTCCACTCCGGAGCATGATATTTACATTAGGGTCTTCCTCGCATGGCTCAGGCCTCATCATTTGCAAGTTTTGAGTCAGGGGAGGTTGGAGTGCTCCTTTATCGTGCAACCCCGCTATCAATGTGGGAAAATCCTCCATCTCATGATCAAACAACGTATAATACAAGCATGATGGTCACATTGGATTCATACAATCACGGGCATAATGCCTTATCCCTCCGCAATTGTAACATATCAACTGTCTACGACCTCTTCCTATTCCCCCTCCACCTCGGCCTCGTATGCGCCCCTGAAATCTGGTGCATGCCATTCCTGTTGTTATCACGGAAAATTCTGTTGCCAACAATTCTTAGCCTAGCTTAAAGACAGGGTGTTTTCGCAGCGCATGAATTCTTTTTTAGCAGTTTCGCAGCGCTACCTGTTTAGGTGGTTTCGTAGCATGCTACGAAATTGGGGATTTGTTCGAGTTTTCAGTGGAGTCCCAAATCCTAGCATGCCTATTGTACAGAGTTTTGCTTCCCTCTAGAAATGCAGATGAGAGCAGTGACAACGTTTTCAAGGAAGAAGTGCATTAAGCTCGTTTGTAGCAACACAGATTTGCTCAGTGCTCTCCCTGAGGCTAATACCTTGAAGATCCTTTCCTGGGACAATCGCTTTTCTCAAGTCAATGAAGTCCTTCTGATCCCAACTCAGGTTAATTATGTTGGAAAAGTAGCAAATATATATGAAGCTGGTTATCGACTAAGTGGTGGTGCATATATCATCTCCAAGTACATTGGGAATTCTTGGTTGTGGGATCATGTTCGTGTCAGTGATGAGTTTTTGACAAATGAAATGTATTTGCATTTAAGTATGCGCTTCATGTTCTAATCTTTGTGTATTGACCGAATACAAGGAACCAAACGAGATGTTGAGATTTGATAAACATTACCAGTTGTTCGTGCATTAGTTCCTCCACCGACAGAGAACATAGACACCTGGTTGACATTTGTTTTTCTTTGCCAGAAAAGGGGTTCGGCATCGTTAATTTCATATAGGATTAGGATGACTCCCGATTGCAAACATGTCGGCTTTAGCAACGGCTGCCATTGGATTGGTTTTACATCTCCATGGTGCTACAGTAAATTACAAGTGAAAGGCAAGAGCGTCAGAGTGAAGACAACAATGGCTCACAGGCTTCGTGCAGAGCGACAGGAAGGAGAAGGCAGTTCTGAAGCCTTTCTGAGCAAAGTTTCATACACACCTCCCTCTTGGGTGACAGAGCTTCATCCGATTCCGTCCCATTTCTATTCTCTCGGACATCTCCCTATACCAATTCATCGATGGAATCTTCCGGGCTTACCATCAAACATTGAAGTCTCGATAAAGCGTGATGACTTATCAGGTATGCAATTTAGTGGGAACAAGGTGCGGAAGCTAGAATTTTTAATGGCTGATGCAAAGGCGCAAGGTGTAGATTGTGTTATCAAAATAGGAGGCATTCAAAGTAACCACTATTGTGCTACTGCAGTGGCAGCTCGATACTTGAATCTTGACTGCTATCTCATATTACGAACTACGAAGGCACAAGTCGATGAAGATCCTGGCTTGACTAGGAATCTTCTTGTGGAGTGGATGGTTGGTGCAAACATAGAGCTTGTGTCAAAGGAGGAGTATGCACAAATTGGCAGTATCGCTCTTGTCTTACTTGTGAGAAATGAAGAAGCACCGTTAGCGCTGGGAAGGAGGGAACTCATTAGACTTTGTACCAAATGGTATTGCAAATACAAGCACTTCTGGTGCTTGCTGGAAGAGCATCGGGTTCGCTTTGTTGTTGAAAAGTTTGTAAGTGATACTAGTGTACTTGATCAATCTCTCACAGGCCAAAGAAAATCAGAAGCTCGAAAAGATTTATGTGCAGTTGGTCCATCTGTTGGAGGTGAAAAGATTTATGTGCAGTTGGTCCATCTGTTGGAGGTCAGTATGCTGATAACCACGCCAATGTTCATTTGGTACCTAAAACGAGCCCTAAACTTAAAGTTGCTGGCATCACAGAATCTTTGAACATTGTTGGACAATGTGAAGGTTCATGTTAGAGGAATATGCTTTGTAAAGAGTGTAGGGATTATCTGACAATTAAAGATGCGTTAACCTCTTTTGTTGGCAATGAGTTATGAAAACAAAATGGGTTTGAAAGACAAGTTGCTATCAGCATTGACTCTCCTAAGATGGGAGGGTGTCTTATATCTTATTCAAGTACGATGGTAGCAGAAAAGCAGAATGCTGAATTATTGTTTTGGACTCCTGATATGAAAAGAGTATCTGAAGAGAAATTGCTTGCCAACATAAGTGAAAGGAGGAATTCTTGTGGAAATATGTACAATAAAACAGATAGAAAATACAAGGATCTTTCAAATCATGAATCAGTGGGTATACTTGATCAAACAGTTACAGACACAACAGTTACTCCTCAGCATGTTAACAATGGTGATCTGGTTGATCTAAAACTTAGTGTTGATATTAGAGATTGTGAACAAGGTAGGAGTAATTGCTTGGACAATGAATGCCTCGATGACATTAAGGATAACAACAGTGTAAAACGCAAGGTGGCAGTCGCAACTGGTCCTTGTAATTGAAAATCTTGTTCTTTAAATATGAATTTTTGTCCAAGTTGCATGTGCTATATCTGTAATGTATGTATTCAGCCAAATGAAACATGGAACTATATAAAGTGTTCCTGTTATCATATTTTCCATTTAGGATGTACCATTAAAGAAAAAATTGGAGGAGTTGTAAAGGAGCGAAACATTGATTGTGAATTTTTGTGCCCTGTTTGTTCCATAAAGTGTGATCTATTTCCTTTTTGGAAGGAAAGATTAGAAAATGCATCTGACACAGAATCCAGAGATACTTTGCAGAAACATCTCAAATCTGCAATCATTGTCGTGGATGGTACAAAGATAAAAAATATAAAAAGGGCATCGATTTTGTGTGCTTCAGTTCTCAATAATTATGTTAGGCCTAAGCTTGAGGTGATCTTTGATGAGGAAAAGAAGGTAACCCACTCTAATCTTATGAAAGATACAGAGAATGTGATTATGAATCTCAGCATAGCAAAGGTGAAACTGAAGAATGGCAACAACAGCTATTCAATTTTTTGAGGAGTTTAGAGGAAGACTGTGTTTTTTAAATCACACAGCAGTTTCGTAGCGCGCTACAAAACTGTTGTAGGTGATATTTTCAATGCAGAATAAACAGTTTGACCGGGAATGTTAGAAGAGAGACACCTGTACATCAATACAGCCTACAACTCATCTGGAGACATGGTGTTTGGTAGCAGCGTTCCATACTTTGAATTATTAAAGAGTTGGGAACATGCTGCTACATTTTCGGAGGATGGTAGGAGACAGGGACCTTTAAAATAGGTGTTTTGATCCTGATGATAAATGATCCATCAGCACTTACAGGTATCCAAAGTCAGCGTTCCTTGCATCTGTAGCTCAATCATCTTGAGCCTAACCAACAAAAGACAACTGTCAAAGATCAAGAAAGGAATCAGGCATACGAGGAGATGAAGTTAGAGTTTTAGTGTGATTAGGACTCTTTGTAATTACAGCTCAATACTTTATGTATTTAATAAGTTTGTTTAAAAATAGATAAGGGTAGTTAATGATAGTTCATCGAGCTCCCCTCATGCTTGAGGAGGAGACTCGAAGTAGTTAAGTATGTTTTCCTATATATAGCGAAAACTTTGATGTAATTGGGGTTGGAGATTTATGAAAAAAACAGCGTTTTTATATTGGCTAATGTAAAAGACTTTTGACAGTAATAGAAAGATTACTTTTTCTTCCCAAGATTCATCTTGTGTTCGAAGGCTCAGAATATATGTGGTTTTGCCTTTATCTTTTCTATTTTACATCTCAATAGATATGCAATCACTCTGAATTCACCTAGTGCTCAGACTTCCTTTGTATGTTTATGAGTTGAGGTTCTTTTTGAGAAATGTTCTGAGTGTTTAAACATTATAAGCCTTGGTTTCCATGATTGAGTAGTTAATAGTTTACTGCAGAGGTGTTTGACTCCATGAGCCCAATGGAAGAAGTGTTATTTTTTTGTTCCAACCAGCTTATTTTCATGTACTGTTTGAAGAGTTAGCCATCTTTTCTTGTTATTAATTCATATCAAAAACCTGTGAGAGAGCCCTCTCTGACTAAGGAGGCTAAGCCTTAGTCTAAAGCCTGGTTTGAAATAGTTGCATGAGATCTTGCTAAGTAGTAGCCCTTAGTACACGATTTTGTGATAACATTTTGGTGCATCTGTCGGGAGCCTGATGATTACTCTTTCCCAAAATTATGAAGCTGAACTTCTGAAGGTAGCAGGAGCTCAGAAGGTTTTCAAGGCTGCAAATCTACCTTGGCGACTCCATGGTTGAATAGTTAAAAATTCATACATTCATGGTGATTCCACTGGAGTTATGAAGGACCCAGAAGCTGCCATTCTTAGTTCAAGGTATGCATGCATAGATTTTTCAGAAATTCATGGTTTCCCAAATCATTTTCCCAAGGATGCATATTTTATAAGTAATGGTCCCAAATTTAATGGAGAAGAATTGAGTTCAACTCTGAAGCATATCACTGATTTTTGTCATTTTGCTGAGCTTCTTAGAGTTAAACATGAAGATGTTTGCATTATGTTATTTTATGATTCACTTCAAGGGAAATGCAAACAATGGATTGAAAGTTTTCCTATCAAATCCGTTAAGTCATTTCAAGACTTATGGCTTATGTTTTTTGAGGAATGGATAGATAGGTCAGAGGTGGTGGCAGACTCTCCCTCAGTTGAAGGTTTTAAACAATGGAATAATGATCATAGTAGAGAAGAAACAAATGAATCTTTTTCTTTGTCCTTGTCCTCATATATAAAATCCCTTGACTGCAAGGCAGAGGATAGGATGAGATTTTTGGATGAATTTGCTGAGGACCTTGAAAAAGAAATTGAAGGTTTAGAAGGACAAATTCAGGCATATATTCTTCATAATCATGATCATTATTTTCAGAAGTTTTCTATGGCAGAACGCAAGGAGAGAATGCTGGTCCCTTTCTCTTTTACACTTGAGGAAATGCACACTGTTGTTGAAGGTCAGCTTGCACAGCCGGAAAGTTACAAGAGAAATCAAGCTGATCATGTATTCTGGGATCCTGTAACTGATTACATGGAAGAGTTTTACTCTCAACTTTTTTAGTTTTCCTATAAAGATCAGAGACAAATTCAGTGGCAGCGGTCATCAGACTATCATATTGGCTCTGAATTCCGATGCAGTCAAAGAAATCAAGTATCAGATAAAACAGAGGATTGGCTACATTGGAAATTTCATATTGATTGAGCAAAAAAAAGTTGAAATTGTTAGGGTAGGTAGGTAGAGGTAAATGAAAAATAAGCTCAAGGTCAACTGAGCATCTTTCAGTAGAAATAGCTTTCTTTCTCCTACAGTCATGCTGGTCAAGTAAATTTCTATTTGTCAAATAAATTTTATAAGGCACTGGAACTGCAGGTTCTTAGTGCACCACAAGGGCACACTATCCCAAGTGGAGCCATTGTTATCACGAAAAATTCTGTTGCCAAAAATTCTTAGCCTAGCTTAAAGACAGGGTGTTTTCGCAGCGCATGAATTCTTTTTTAGCAGTTTCGCAGCGCTACCTGTTTAGGTGGTTTCGTAGCGTGCTACGAAATTGGGGATTTGTTCGAGTTTTCAGTGGAGGCCCAAATCCTAGCATGCCTATTGTACAGAGTTTTGCTTCCCTCCAGAAATGCAGATGAGAGCAGTGATAGCGTTTTCAAGGAAGAAGTGCATTAAGCTCGTTTGTAGCAACACAGATTTGCTCAGTGCTCTCCCTGAGGCTAATACCTTGAAGATCCTTTCCTGGGACAATCGCTTTTCTCAAATCAATGAAGTCCTTCTGATCCCAACTCAGGTTAATTATGTTGGAAAAGTAGCAAATATATATGAAGCTGGTTATCGACTAAGTGGTGGTGCATATATCATCTCCAAGTACATTGGGAATTCTTGGTTGTGGGATCATGTTCGTGTCAGTGATGAGTTTTTGACAAATGAAATGTATTTACATTTAAGTATGCGCCTCATGTTCTAATCTTTGTGTATTGACCGAATACAAGGAACCAACCGAGATGTTGAGATTTGATAAACATTACCAGTTGTTCGTGCATTAGTTCCTCCACCGACAGAGAACATATACACCTGGTTGACATTTGTTTTTCTTTGCCAGAAAAGGGGTTGGGCATCGTTAATTTCATATAGGATTAGGATGACTCCCGATTGCAAAAATTTCGGCTTTAGCAACTGCTGCCATTGGATTGGTTTTACATCTCCATGGTGCTACAGTAAATTACAGGTGAAAGGCAAGAGCGTCAGAGTGAAGACAACAATGGCTCACGGGCTTCGTGCAGAGCGACTGGAAGGAGAAGGTAGTTTTGAAGCCTTTCTGAGCAAAGTTTCATACACACCTCCCTCTTGGGTGACGGAGCTTCATTCGATTCCGTCCCATTTCTATTCTCTCGGACATCTCCCTATACCAATTCATCGATGGAATCTTCCGGGCTTACCATCAAACATTGAAGTCTGGATAAAGCGTGATGACTTATCAGGTATGCAATTTAGTGGGAACAAGGTTCGGAAGCTAGAATTTTTAATGGCTGATGCAAAGGCGCAAGGTGCAGATTGTGTTATCAGAATAGGAGGCATTCAAAGTAACCACTGTTGTGCTACTGCAGTGGCAGCTCGATACTTGAATCTTGACTGCTATCTCATATTACGAACTACCAAGGCACAAGTCGATGAAGATCCTGGCTTGACTAGGAATCTTCTTGTGGAGTGGATGGTTGGTGCGAACATAGCGCTTGTGTCCAAGGAGGAGTATGCACAAATTGGCAGTATCGCTCTTGTCTTACTTGTGAGAAATGAAGAAGCACCGTTAGCGCTGGGAAGGAGGGAACTTATTAGACTTTTTATCAAATGGTATTGCAAATACAAGCACTTTTGGTGCTTGCTGGAAGAGCATCGGGTTCGCTTTGTTGTTGAAAGGTTTGTAAGTGATACTAGTGTACTTGATCAATCTCTCACAGGCCAAAGCAAATCAGAAGCTTGAAAAGATTTATCTGCAGTTGGTCCATCTGTTGGAGGTGAAAAGATTTATGTGCAGTTGGTCCATCTGTTGGAGGTCAGTATGTTGATAACCACGCCAATGTTCATTTGGTACCTAAAACGAGCCCTAAACTTAAAGTTGCTGGCATCATAGAATCTTTGAACATTGTTGGACAATGTGAAGGTTCATGTTACAGGAATATGCTTTGTAAAGAGTGCAGGGATTGTCTGACAATTAAAGATGCGTTAACCTCTTTTGTTGGCAATGAGTTATGAAAACAAAATGGGTTTGAAAGACAAGTTGCTATCAGCATTGACTCTCCTAAGATGGGAGGGTGTCTTATATCTTATTCGAGTACGATGGTAGCAGAAAAGCAGAATGCTGAATTATTGTTTTGGACTCCTGATATGAAAAGAGTATCTGAAGAGAAATTGCTTGCCAACATAAGTGAAAGGAGGCATTCTTGTGGAAATATGTACAATAAAACAGATAGAAAATACAAGGATCTTTCAAATCATGAATCAGTGGGTATACTTGATCAAACAATTACAGACACAACAGTTACTCCTCAGCATGTTAACAATGGTGATCTGGTTGATCTAAAACTTAGTGTTGATATTAGAGATTGTGAACAAGGTAGGAGTAATTGCTTGGACAAAGAATGCCTCGATGACATTAAGGATAACAACAGTGTAAAACGCAGGGTGGCAGTCGCAACTGGTCCTTGTAATTGAAAATCTTGTTCTTTAAATATGAATTTTTGTCCAAGTTGCATGTGCTATATCTGTAATGTATCTATTCAGCCAAATGAAACATGGAACTATATAAAGTGTTCCTGTTATCATATCTTCCATTTAGGATGTACCATTAAAGAAAAAATTGGAGGAGTTGTAAAGGAGCGAAACATTGATTGTGAATTTTTGTGCCCTGTTTGTTCCATAAAGTGTGATCTATTTCCTTTTTGGAAGGAAAGACTAGAAAATGCATCTGACACAGAATCCAGAGATACTCTGCAGAAACATCTCAAATCTGCAATCATTGTCGTGGATGGTACAGAGATAAAAAATATAAAAAGGGCATCGATTTTGTGTGCTTCAGTTCTCAATAATTATGTTAGGCCTAAGCTTGAGGTGATCTTTGATGAAGAATACAGAGAATGTGATTCTGAAATCCAGCATAGCAAAGGTGAAACTGAAGAATGGCAACAACAGCTATTCAATTTTGTGAGGAGTTTAGAGGAAGACTGTGTTTTTTAAATCACACAGCAGTTTCGTAGCGCGCTACGAAACTGTTGTAGGTGATGTTTTCAATGCAGAATAAATAGTTTGACCGGGAATGTTAGAAGAGAGACACCTGTACATCAATACAGCCTACAACTTATCTGGAGACATGTTGTTTGGTAGCAGCGTTCCATACTTTGAATTATTAAAGAGTTGGGAACATGCTGCTACATTTTCGGAGGATGGTAGGAGACAAGGACCTTTAAAATAGGTGTTTTGATCCTGATGATAAATGATCCATCAGCGCTTACAGGTATCCAAAGTCAGCGTTCCTTGCATCTGTAGCTCAATCATCTTGAGCCTAACCAACAAAAGACAACTGTCAAAGATCAAGAAAGGAATCAGGCATACAAGGAGATGAAGTTAGAGTTTTAGTGTGATTAGGACTCTTTGTAATTACAGCTCAATACTTTATGTATTTAATGAGTTTGTTTAAAAATAGATAAGGGTAGTTAATGATAGTTCATCGAGCTCCCCTCATGCTTGAGGAGGAGACTTGAAGTAGTTAAGTATGTTTTCCTATATATAGCGAAAACTCTGATGTAATTGGGGTTGGAGATTTATGAAAAAAATAGCGTTTTTATATTGGCTAATGTAAAAGACTTTTGACAGTAATAGAAATATTACTTTTTCTTCCCAAGATTCATATTGTGTTCAAAGGCTCAGAATATATGTGGTTTTGTCTTTATCCTTTCTGTTTTACATCTCAATAGATATGCAATCACTCTGAATTCACCTAGTGCTCAGACTTCCTGTGTATGTTTATGAGTTGAGGTTCTTTTTGAGAAATGTTCTGAGTGTTTAAACATTATATGCCTTGGTTTCCATGATTGAGTAGTTAATAGTTTACTGCAGAGGTGTTTGACTCCATGAGCCCAATGGAAGAAGTGTTATTTTGTTGTTCCAACCAGCTTATTTTCATGTACTGTTTGAAGAGTTAGCCATCATTTCTTGTTATTAATTCATATCAAAAATCTGTGAGAGAGCCCTCTCTGACTAAGGAGGCTAAGCCTAAGTCTAAAGCCTGGTTTGAAATAGTTGCATGAGATCTTGCTAAGTAGCAGCCCTTAGTACACGATTTTGTGATAAGATTTTGGTGCGTCTGCCGGGAGCCTGATGGTTACTCTTTCCCGAAATTATGAAGCTGAACTTCTGAAGGTAGCAGGAGCTCAGAAGGTTTTCAAGGCTGCAAATCTACCTTGGCGACTCCATGGTTGAATAGTTCAAAATTCATACATTCATGGTGATTCCACTGGAGTTATGAAGGACCCAGAAGCTGCCATTCTTAGTTCAAGGTATGCATGCATAGATTTTTCAGAAATTCATGGTTTCCCAAATCATTTTCCCAAGGATACATATTTTATAAGTAATGGTCCCAAATTTAATGGAGAAGATTTGAGTTTAACTCAGAAGCATATCATAGATTTCTGTCATTTTGCTGAGCTTCTTAGAGTTAAACATGAAGATGTTTGCATTATGTTATTTTATGATTCACTTCAAGGGAAATGCAAACAATGGATTGAAAGTTTTCCTATCAAATCCGTTAAGTCATTTCAAGACTTATGGCTTATGTTTTTTGAGGAATGGATAGATAGGTCAGAGGTGGTGGCAGACTCTCCCTCAGTTGAAGGTTTTAAACAATGGAATAATGATCATAGTAGAGAAGAAACAAATGAATCTTTTTCTTTGTCCTTGTCCTCATATATAAAATCCCTTGACTGCAAGGCAGAGGATAGGATGAGATTTTTGGATGAATTTGCTGAGGACCTTGAAAAAGAAATTGAAGGTTTAGAAGGACAAATTCAGGCATATAGTCTTCATAATCATGATCATTATTTTCAGAAGTTTTCTATGGCAGAACGCAAGGAGAGAATGCTGGTCCCTTTCTCTTTTACACTTGAGGAAATGCACACTGCTATTGAAGGTCAGCTTGCACAGCCGGAAAGTTACAAGAGAAATCAAGCTGATCATGTATTCTGGGATCCTGTAGCTGATTACATGGAAGAGTTTTACTCTCAACTTTTTCAGTTTTCCTATAAAGATCAGAGACAAATTCAGTGGCAGCGGTCATCAGACTATCATATTGGCTCTGAATTCCGATGCAGTCAAAGAAATCAAGTATCAGATAAAACAGAGGATTGGCTACATTGGAAATTTCATATTGATTGAGCAGAAAAAAGTTGAAATTGTTAGGGTAGGTAGGTAGAGGTAAATGAAAAATAAGCTCAAGGTCAACTGAGCATCTTTCAGTAGAAATAGCTTTCTTTCTCCTACAGTCATGCTGGTCAAGTAAATTTCTGTTTGTCAAATAAATTTTATAAGGCACTGGAACTGCAGGTTCTTAGTGCACCACAAGGGCACACTATCCCAAGTGGAGCCACTGTTATCACGGAAAATTATGTTGCCAAAAATTCTTAGCCTAGCTTAAAGACAGGGTGTTTTCGCAGCGCATGAATTCTTTTTTAGCAGTTTCGCAGCGCTACCTGTTTAGGTGGTTTCGTAGCGTGCTACGAAATTGGGGATTTGTTCGAGTTTTCAGTGGAGGCCCAAATCCTAGCATGCCTATTGTACAGAGTTTTGCTTCCCTCCAGAAATGCAGATGAGAGCAGTGACAGCGTTTTCAAGGAAGAAGTGCATTAAGCTCGTTTGTAGCAACACAAATTTTCTCAGTGCTCTCCCTGAGGCTAATACCTTGAAGATCCTTTCCTGGGACAATCGCTTTTCTCAAGTCAATGAAGTCCTTCTGATCCCAACTCAGGTTAATTATGTTGGAAAAGTAGCAAATATATATGAAGCTGGTTATCGACTAAGTGGTGGTGCATATATCATCTCCAAGTACATTGAGAATTCTTGGTTGTGGGATCATGTTCGTGTCAGTGATGAGTTTTTGACAAATGAAATGTATTTGCATTTAAGTATGCGCCTCATGTTCTAATCTTTGTGTATTGACCGAATACAAGGAACCAAACGAGATGTTGAGATTTGATAAACATTACCAGTTGTTCGTGCATTAGTTCCTCCACCGACAGAGAACATAGACACCTGGTTGACATTTGTTTTTCTTTGCCAGAAAAGGGGTTCGGCATCGTTAATTTCATATAGGATTAGGATGACTCCCGATTGCAAACATTTCGGCTTTAGCAATGGCTGCCATTGGATTTGTTTTACATCTCCATGGTGCTACAGTAAATTACAGGTGAAAGGAAATAGCGTCAGAGTGAAGACAACAATGGCTCACGGGCTTCGTGCAGAGCGACTAGAAGGAGAAGGCAGTTCTGAAGCCTTTCTGAGCAAAGTTTCATACACACATCCCTCTTGGGTGACGGAGCTTCATCTGATTCCGTCCCATTTCTATTCTCTCGGACATCTCCCTATACCAATTCATCGATGGAATCTTCCGGGCTTACCATCAAACATTGAATTCTGGATAAAGCGTGATGACTTATCAGGTATGCAATTTAGTGGGAACAAGGTGCGGAAGCTAAAATTTTTAATCCTACCGTGAATTTGGTGATGAATCCTCCTATGATTCGATCGAGCCGGTGATCAACAATGCGCATGATATTATCTTCTGATGCTTCCAGTCTAGGCATCAATTCTAGAGTCCACACAATAGGTATGTCGAGTTTACACCTTCCTTGGCTATCTGCTAGCTTCGTGATCCACTCGTATAACTTAGTGGGGAAGGATGTGAAGAAAATTTCATTGATCTCTGTATATAAGTAGTTGCCTAACTACTCTTCCTTTAATAGTCGCAGAATCATGTTTTCCTGTGCCGCAAACTCGTGAATCTTCTTGTCTAACCAATATTCAATTCCTTTCTTTTTCGAATTCTAGTGATATGACATCAGACATCTCTATGCAGATCTCGGTCCCAGCAATGAAACCATTTGTTGGCTTGTTGGGGCGTGACCCATGTTCGTAGTTAATTAGCCAAACAAATCCCTGTACTACTATCAGTTTCGGCAACAGTTTGTGGAGCGTGGACTGAGGTCTCACCCAAAGTAGTATGGGAGGGTGCTGGAACCAGCTTTCCACACCCTTGAGATGTCTGAGAGGTTCAACTGGTCCAACTGTTCGTCCCTGCGCGCAGGTCACTTTGCGCACTTCCCTGTTCCTCAAGCCCTGATACACTGCCATCACATAGCCCTAAGCAAGGGCCGTGGAGCTTCCGCGTCGCTAGAGCAGCGCTCTACATTATTACCCGAGATATTACTTATCTTCCTATACTTGTTAATTACCTTCGCATACTTGGATGTCTTACGTTATATTTATTTAGACAAAACATTCATATGAGTTTGTGCACCAAATAAACAATATACTTGCAAATTATACCCAATCACACACTAAAACAGCAAAAGATACACAGAAATATGGTAAACTTCTCTTTATTGATTCTTCCAATCGGTTATAGACTTGACCTACCCTACGCACTCAGATGTGGACTGCTAGGCCTCTGCGCACTCAACTGCAGAGCCTTCTCCTGCTCTATGACCCAAAGACACACTTTACACTTCTACTCAATCGCTTAGAATTTTTTAGAGCCTAAATCTACCTCAGGCTGTGAAAGGTAGGATCTAGGACAATATCAAACCACGCTTAACCTGGTAGCTAGCCCTACCAGGTTGAGAGAGGGCTCTCTCCTTGTCAATCTCAACAAAATATAATCAATGAGGGCTTAATATGACTGATATGAATACTGATATTAGGCTAGGTATGTGTGCAAAAGAATTTGATTGAATAAAATAATGTTTTCTTGGCTCAAATGGAAAGGAAGATTTTGGGTGTGGGGAATGAGGCTCAGTTTTGCAGAGATCTCTATGGGGCAAGGTAGGAAATTGATTTGGCACTTCAAATTGAATGAAATGGAGAGATTTAGACAGGTGAGGATTTGATGAGGGCAAGAAAACCTCATGGATCCTCTTCAAACAGCTGAAAACATCAATAACTAAGCAAACCCTAGGTAGAGCACTGCAATTTCAATGGATTCTACCTTTATCCTTGTTTGTTTTAGTTAAGAAGAAAGCAAGAGAGATAATGGCATACATAAAAAACATATAAACTTATAATTTACAGAAGGAAACACAATACCAAAGCAAGATGCCACATGAATCCCATAAAGTGCTGCAAACCCTGGTTTATTCCATAGCCAAAACTGCTTAGATGAGTATACAATGAAGCTCCAAGCTTTCTCAAAAGTCCAACCATGCTAATGACTGAGAAATCACAAGATATAGACAAATAATAACTCATCCTATCCTCTAGGGGTCGAGATCATGAGTTTAGGAGCTGTTCCAACTAATTCTAAAGTGAGAACTAAAAATTAGGCAGTGGAACAGCTTGCCTCTAGAAACTAGGGAACTTATTCATTCAGTTGCAAACTACTTTTTGATAGATGAATCTACATCCATGAGTGAAAATTTGACATAATTACATCAAGATCCATAAATTTACATTAAATTACATCATAATTTTGACGTTAAGAAGGAGAAAAGTCAAACTGTCAAGAAACTAGGCGAAAACAGAGTATTCTTGGTCAAACTCAGCAAAATTTCCCCAATGTGCCGTGCTGATTTCCCTATGCATAGTGCCTGTTTGCAGCCAATTTTGGAGGCCTTCTAGGTGTCCAAATTTGATCCAAGTGTGCTTTCTAGAAAGGTATGCCTGTCTACTTTCCAGAACAAGTGGAATTTTTGAATTTTGCCTCCATTTTCCCCTCCAAAACTGAGTTTTCCCAACACTGCTTCCTTTGTGTCTAAATAGGGGTAGAAAGGTCATTTTTTGGGTGTTTTTGACCTTTTTAGGGGCTCAAAACCTATCAAAATTTCTTGGCCATTGGTGAGCATGCATATTTTTTTCATGAAAAATCCAAAAATGCTGAGTTTTCCTCATTTGGAGGCGTCCATCAAAAGCGAGTGCCAGGTAGCGCAACACATTGGACAGAAAATTCTATGTTTTAGCCCAAAAATTCCAAAAATGCAAAAAGTGCTCCAAATTTTTTGAAATGTGGGCTGAGTACTCTCCATCAAGTGCTGTTTTGGGCCAAGGAATCCTCAACCAATATCTGATGTCTATCTTGCTCCTTTCGCCTCCTCGATGCCTTCTTCAACTTGGCCTTCAAGTTCTTGATTCTAGCATTGCACACTTTGTTTCTTTCCAATTAATAGTAGGCCATGTGCCTCAACATTGTTTTCTCCCTGTTTTTCTTCTATAACAACTTTTCCAAGTGGATATTAGCTCTCTCAAGCTAAGAATCATGATCAGCATTGATTTCTTGTTCAAGTGATGTGAGTTTCACCTTCCTCCTTTTGGCAGCTTGCCAGTTTTCTCATATGTTTTGAAGCTCCATAATTATTTGCTGATCCTCTAGTTTCTTGTTTCTTTGCTCCAGGTACTTTATTATCCACTTAGCTCTTTCTATGTTGAGGGACAAAGCATTGATGTCCGCCTGTTGCTCTTGTATGACCTCCTTGAGCTTTGAGCTTTGTGGGCTCAAATCAGTGTCATCATCCTGAATGAGAATGAAATCGGTCTCCTACTCACTTGAAGGCCCCTCATCATGTAATGGCCTCTTGCCCTTATCCTGAACTTGTTGTGCTGATGAAGGAAGCGAGACCCCTTCCACCCCGGGTGGAGATAATACTTGATTTACTGCTGCAAACAATCCTCTAGTGCCCTTTTGATAGGTGACAAACACCGACACACTAGCGGTCTATGTCTCATGACCCTCCTGCTGATGTGAAGGTCCACCTGTCTCATGAAAAACTTCTGGAGGTACCTGAGGAGCCGTGAAGAACTCATGAGAAATGAAATCCTCCCATGAGATGCCCTGCAAACCAAGCTGATGCATGACCACAATTTTGATGAGTGCAAAATGATATATATTGTTAAACTGCTGCTGAGGAGTCTTCTATTGTACTAGGGTGGTCATCTTCTCAATATTTCGGCACATGAAGTAGGGGAGATTCATCATTCTCACCCTGGTAAAGTGCATCAACAATCTGATATGATAGGCATATAGGCGAGAAAACCAGCCCTCACAGCTGAAATACTTCATTATGAGTTTCATCAAGGGATCATATGAGTCTTTCAAGTACCGAAATGGAAAAACTCTGCTGAGTTGTCTCAAATAACCGGGTTTGATGTATTGTTCATAATGTTCCCTGTCAATTTGCTACCTTTTATTCCACTGCTCTCTGACATTAGGAATGTCGGTTGCTAGAGAAATAGACTCCAGCTTTAAGGTGAATGTCACACCAGCTAGAGTGGTTTGGCCATTATGTAGATGAAGCACAAACAACCGGGCCAACGCATGATGATACTGGACTCTAGCAACCATCTCACAGAATTGATAACAAGATTGGTGTTGGAAGCATGTGATAGCAAGAGGGTAGGCCTGTAGCTCAACAAGTGAAGTAGGCTCCTCTCGTATATGTTTGCCACCCTTGTGAGGTCTCCTTGGTGCATGCATTTCTGTAGGAGAGTCATTGTGTGTCTCTTCATCTCGGTCATAGGAAGGATCAGACTCCATGTTTGCTAGTGTTTGAGTTTTCTTAATGAGTATGAAGAGATTTACGGTGTTTTTAGTTTTCTACCACCAAGGGTAAGAATGTATGAGGGACTATGGAGGGAGAGGGTATGAGGGGTTTTGGGACTATTATGACAAGTTTTTTGGGAAATAGGGGGTTTCGGGAATAATATGTAAACTTAGGGATAGCAATTAGGGTTTGGGGATTTTGTAGTTAGAATTTTGGAAAATGGGAATTGGGGATAGGGGTGAAATGATTTTAGGAATATAGGAATTAGGGAATGAGTGGATGAAACTGGAAAATAAATGGATTCAAAGAGTGAGGGAGTGGTGGAGTGAACTTGGCAGCAAAATTACAAATGCAAACCCTAGACAATTGTTTTTTGAGAAATTGCAAAGAGGTAGGGTTTGACTTTTTTCACACTAAACCACCATAAATTTTAAGAAGAACTCTTTCACTAGCAATGGAATAGTTGTAGACTTACTTGCACACCATTGGATTGAGCAAATTTGGAAATTTGAGGGAGTTTGTGATGAAATCGGACTTGGCAGCTCTATGCACCGCGCCACAAACCCAACCCGCTGCGCCTCTTGTATGCACCATGCCAATATAGTTTGAACACTATGGAGGGTGGCCCAATGCGCCTCGCCACTTGTATGCGTCACGCCTCTCACCCAATGCAGTGCGCCCACAAACTTCCACAGTTTTACTTTAGTTTTGCTCCCTTTGCTTAACAAGGCCTTCTTTTGCTCAATATTCCTTCTTTGAATGCAAATGAGATTTTTGAATTGTGAAAAATGATTTATACACAAGAGCTTTTGATTTTTCATTCATAAAACCCACTTTTATAATTTTTGCATTGTGACTTACTTTTTCAACTCTGTTTTTTGGGCAGTTTACTTTATTTGTACCTTTTGATGAACTAAATGACTTGATTTTTTGTTTTTCTTGTAGGGGATGGAGTAGTTGAAGCTTGGCAAGGTGACCAGGGTTGCCACTGAAGTGATTTACATAAAAGAGAACTGAAATTACATGAATTTATACAATAAAAACCTAAAATACTATGTTTTTCCTCAAAACCATTTCTGAGCAAGTGATTATGAATTTATTGGTACTGGAACTTTATTCAACCTCCTCATGTGCCTACTGACTATTATTGGACATTTTGAAGACCTTTTTGATGAAACCCTAGACCTAATGAAAGTGAAACCCTAGAAATGACTCTTGCAAATTTAAAGAAAAAAGGTGACTGCAGATGATCTTGATGAATGGAAATGGGCCAGCAAGTAAAGGACATGAGGGAAAATGTACAACAAGCCACTACCGTCAGATGATCCATGCTCCTAATGGAATGCAGCTGACTGAGCGAGACACCTAATATGCAGTGCAACAAGAGAATTTGATCTCTGATGGAGGGATGAAGATACCGACACTAACAAAATTCTCGTGCTTTACTTCTATTAGTTATTTTGTATTCTCTTCTACACTTAGAGCCTCACTCTATTTATACAATCCCATGGTCTGTGGACCATGGGTAGATCTACCAAGCTGATATTACATTACAAAACCAAGGGCAAACAACCCTGTGACTCTATTATAACTTCACACTCCGCGCCAATAATTCGCGGAGATTTTACAAAAGACTTGATCAAAACTTGGGCTTTAAGCCCCAAAACATGCCTTGGGGGAATTCCATGCCCAAAAATAAGTGACTTAGCCTTTTTCTTCTCCCTCAATGAAAATATCATTCCAAATGAACAAGAAGCCACTGATGTGTTTGATTGTGCCCTCCTAATCAAGCCTCCTACTTTCAACCCTCTCACAAGCATGTCATGAGATGGTCATTCCATAAGCTAGGTAGTGATAAAATAGATGTTTTAAGACTAATTTTGTTTTGTCATGAATGATTTTCATTGGCAGGAGTACCTTCCTAGTATGACAAGGTAATATTCAAAGAAAATAGCAGGGAGAAATCATAAAGAAACTATAAAGGAGAAGAAGAACAAAAGAGAGATATCATGGATACATGAAGAAAATCAAGGACAAAAATAGACAAAAGGAATTGCATGATGACTCAGAGGATTTCAGTGTTGATTCAAGACCCTTTGGAGGGTGAATATGAAGAAAAAGTGGATCTTTCATGAAGATGAAGCATATATCAGATCTATAATAAAGAATGCAAGATGAAGCAACGATTAAGAAATATTGGCATTGCCACTTCATCATGAAGTCCATGTCTTCATTGTCAAGTTGTAACTTATACAAGTTCCATCATAATATTCAATGTGAGTCCATGTGTCATGCCACATCATCATATGGAATATAATGATGTATTCTCAATAAAAGGACAAAATGTAATGTGTGGAAGTCCAAGAGTCATATGTGGAATATGAAAAGTCACTTATTAATATATGGATAAAATGTCTTTAGGAGAAGTCCAAAAGTCATGAGGGTAACTCAATATTCATGGGGATATGGAAGGTCAATCCCCTTGTTATAAAAGAAATCTCCTAACTAAAGAAAAAGGATTTTTAGAGGCAGAAGCTTTGGAGAGATAGTTTTGGCTTCTCTACTTGGCATAGGAGAGAATAACTATTCTTTGCAGAATCAAGAAATGACTTAATGTTCCACTACTGAAACTAGTGCATCATCATTGTAACTATGTACTTAAACTTTTCACCTAGTTGAAATTCAATGAGCCAACACATTTTCATGCATGCGTCTCAAATGATTTAGGGCTATTATTTGGATGTTTATGGTATACACTATATTCATATGTAGTGAAGAAATTGAACTATTTTGGTTTCTTTGGTACTCATATTTTTGAACGTTTGTTGCATTTGCTTTAATAATAGCTATGTGAACTGTTTTGCTAACAAATATTTTCATTCTCTCATGGATATATCTTAGGTTAGTGCTATTATTTCCTTCCAGAGATTCACTCTCATCTCCTACTTGTGAAGGTCTCCTTTTACACATTGCAATCAATGTTTCACAATGTCAACTTGCTTGTTTAAGATCTATGTATATAATCTCTTATGATATCCATTGAAACCAAGGAAAAACTTTGTGTTATGGTGGCTGGGCCAATACTTCGGATGGGGATCCTATTCTAAACGGTGTTAGGTATAATTGGGACTTCACATTGGGGATACCCCCTGTATGTTGGCAGTATCCAACACTATAAACACATTCATATTTATTTATTTATTTTACAAAAATGAATCTTAGTAGTTGCAAGAAATCACAAGTTAGCACATAACCATTCATTACTTGCTACACCCAACATTTAATTTACACATGCATATATTCAATATACAAGCCATTTTCGTAGTGTTGTAACAAACACCTACAATAAAAAAATTTCAACCCACTCGACTCTCTAATGGTGTCACAAACACTATATCTTCACTTCTTCAGCGATAGGGACCATCTAGTAAAAGTGTTGAACCTAGAAACCCAGATACCACTTTGTAACACACCCCCTCACCACCCATCATTGTACTAAGATAGAAAGAGGGAAATTACTGTACTGACTCGACCTCCAAGGTACAGTTATGGAAATGGGGTATAAAAATTTCAATATTTTCCAACTTCCTAAAAGCATAAAATGGATAGCATCGTGGCATTCATCTCATCGAGAGCTTTCCAATGATATATAATTTACCTCATTCTGGTTCCCTAATAAAAAGATATATTCATTTAAATATTTGGCTTGTTAACTTCTGCCAATTCATGCTAGCCTACCACATGGAACCCATGTTGTGCCCATGTGGCCATTTAAATTAATGCCATGTCACCATACCAAGGTTTATGTGGCATATATATAATAAAATTCACTCCCCTTACCCAAGATCTTCTGCATATATAACACATATATAATACCATTCAATGCTACACTAAGTTGGGTAGGGCCCTTAAGGGCACATCATGTTGTGGATAAAATCCCGAGAGTATCCATTGCAATTCCCCATTGAGACATCATAGAAGAACCTTCAGGATGATGTGGAGACTCCACTCTGTCATCTACCATGTACATCCATCAAGGATCATTTTCAATTCAATTGCATGAGGTTCAACATCCACCATGGACCCCCCCCCACCCCCACCCCACATGCATTATGTTTCATAACTTATGATTGTGTACATGGGCTCCATCGCTACCAAATCATTTAAAACTTCTCCCTTGGTGATATTTTCAAACCGCTGGGGTGATATGGTCTCCTTTCAAAACCTCTAGGATGGAATGGATGAATAAGAAGGCTCCACCTTGCTCCAATGTAGCATGAACACTATACCACCATGAAACTTCCTCCCAAAAATAAAATACCAGGACTTTTGTACCCAACGCAATAAATTACTGATGGGGAATAAATGTCAGTGCATTAGAGGAATATTGAGGTCTAAAATGGGCCTCCTAACTAAATTATAAAATAATAGTGGAAATAATAAAATAAGATTATATTACATCATCAAATTTTAGAGGGAAAAAAAGAAAAAACTATTTTTTCAACTCGTATTTTCAACATATCTCCCTATGGGTTTACTCAAATTTCAAGTGGAAACACTCATTGGATGCAGAATTTGATTCCTCATCCAAAAAGTACCCATATTTCATACTTTCGATGGACCCTACTACATGAAAATGTGATTGAAATAATGTATTTTCATGTATTTCTCATTTTTTCATGTAGTGGGGTCCATCAAAAGTATGAAACATTGGTACTCCTTGGATAAGGAATTAAATTTTTCATCCAACGAGTACTCCCGCTCAAAATTTGAGTAAATATTTAGAGAGATAATTTGAAACTACGAGTTGAAAAAGTAGTTTTATAATTTTATTATTTTTAATCTTTTTACTTTTTTACTCCAAAAATGGTGAATCATACCCCATGGTTGACATCATCATATTGAATACTATTGGTTCTTATAAAGTTTATTTTGGTTGTACATTTTTCTTAGGAGGCCCATTTTAGACCTCAAAATTCTACCATATCTTCTTGTCGCAACCTGACTTCCAGCAAGGCTTTGGTTGAATTTGTAACGCCCTCCTCCCACATATATCGAAGAAACCGACCGATCAGGTTAAACATACAACGAGACGCCACTATGATATGATTTTACCTCCTAAGTCACGTTAAGCAAGTGGAATGGACAAAAACACACCATACAGACATTAATCATCAGAGAAACCAATCCAATACTTTAAACAACTTGCCTTGGGGTCCCACTGAACTTGTGGACAAATTAAGCCTCAGTTGCTCAACAATGTAAACTTTGAAACGGGAAATATAAACTCAAAACGGGAACTTTGGCCAAGAAACGCCAAAAAAACATCAAAAAAAGTGCTAAAAACAACAAGTGTGTATACTGGAACGATGGTTATTTTTTTAGGAATAAGTTTGAACATGTTTTAAAAATGGCAATGAAAACAAAATTTTTGTGCAAAATATAGCTTGGAAACGAAAAAGTGGTTATACTGGAACGATGATTTTTTTTTAGGGTCAATCTTCAAAATTTTAAAAAAATGCTAGTAAGATGATCCAACAACATGAAAATGACTCATAACTTCTCATTTAGCACCATATGGAAATCAAAAATTTTGTTTCAAGATACGATGAATACATCAGTTAGATAAATTTTCTTAAACAATTATTCAAAATCACTCATATTTTCTTGCACACCATCAGAGTTCACATCTTCAGATGAGTGACTGGATGCTGATGAAGATGTTCCATATTCTTCTCTTTCATCAACTAGTGCCCCATCTGAGTCCACATGCATGCCCATCATTTCAAGTTTCAAAATTCTTCGAGATCTACAAATGGTTTCAGCAGACTCCCATCTCAACACTGTTCCTTCTCGTAACAACCTTTTCAGAATCTCTATCGTCATGAATTGAAGAGTTCCCCTCTTTGTTAAATTGAAGTCATAAACAAGTATGTCAACATCCTCCAATTTCAATATGTCTGTGTGGCGACGATTTATATTCGTACCCTTTCTTTTTTTCTTTCCACCATTTTTTTTGTCAACTACCATCTCTGGCTTATACACACCATTGAATGGGTGTGTACTTGTGGCATACCAATGTACTTCAACACTTGTAACATCCTCATTTTCTGTAAAGACCTTTATAACTTTAGCAACCTAGAATGGATAGCCATTGAGATCTCCATCTGCTAGCACTGCGATCATGCAACCCCACTTAATGTCCTGTACTAAACCCCTGTAAAGGTCTTCCATGGCTTCACGTTGTGCACGAGATCTTCTGGAACCAATATACATCTCTCTTTCCTCTGCCTGTGAAGAATTAATGATACCTTGAGATTGTTGCTGTTCAACAATGTTTATTTCCTCATGTGCATTCAACACATTTTGTGTCCAAATAAATGGATTTTTCAAAGGTATATCTTCATTTGTTCTTGTTAAAATGATATCACTTTGATTATTGAAAAATGACTCCCATCAAACTGAATCAGCGATGTCAAAGTACTCATATGTATATCTAATACATTTTTTAATTTCTTCTAGGCAATCAGAATAATTTATATCTATGTTTTGTTTTCGTGCATTATGAACTTCACCAAATGATTGTAATAACAATATTTTTGATGCAAATATTGGATGATCTAGAATGAACTTCGAAAATTGCAAACCTGATGACGGTGCCCATTCTGTAGTAGTTGAATACTTCTTACCTGATATTAGTATTTTCCTATCAATTTTTTTTGATACAAAATTGATGTTGGAAACTAATGTCATTAAGTTGTTCAATGCATTTCCCCTCACCATATGATCCCATAATAAACCTTCGCATGTCAATAGTTTCTTCCAACACATCAAAAGTAGGATCTGGCATGTATGATTTCTTAATACATTCAATTAATGATGGCAAGCTCCCAGCTTCCTTCCTCCTCAATGTGACTGAAAAATGACTGAACATCTGATCAATATGGTCATGAGTGTGCCCAACAAGAAGGAAACCAACCTTTACCTTCTAAAAAATTCTCAATTCAACAAGCATGTTTAGATATCCAAAAACAACCTGATTTTTTTTTTCACGGCAAGTGTTGTCCAATTGTAGATACAAAACTTCAGGAAGATTTCCAGACCAATGAGAAAGCACATCATGAATTATGGTTATGGTTAGATTTGGATCATTATGAATATTTGGAGCTATGAAGTACACCTTTGGAAACATTTTCCCGTTGAAGACCATACAACCGACCAAGTGATACTGAATAAAATTTTCCTCCTGTAAATTTTTGGGTGTGCGAACAAAATGTGGTAAAAGTGTTTTCTTCTGGTCCATACCATCAATTATCAAACCCAAATATTTATTCAGATTATCATAACACTTCTTTCGATGCTTGTACAAATTTTTCCATTCATTTGTTTGTTTTTCGCGATGCTCTTGAAGTTCTTTGACAGTTGAATCTACACAACATAAAAGAAAGCCATTAAGAAATATGTTTTCATAATTGATGAATATACAATTTTAAAAGTTAAAGTTATGACTGCCTACCTCTTTCTGACCCTTCACATTTGTCCCTTTTTTATTTAAGAGAAGCACATGTACTGCAAATTCCCATCCTTGTCTTCTTAGGAATACGGACATTATTGAATTCTTTCTTCCATATCTTCAAAAAATATTGATATGTAATAAACCGACCATGTTCCTCAGCACCTTCTGCATATTCTTTGTATAAGTTGTAGATTTCACATCTTGAAAAATTATCTGGAATATGTATTATCTCTCTATTTGGCATACACTCTCCATGCTTTGAAAAGAAATCTTTCATCCATGACATTGCAGTGTTTGATAATGGCCCAAACTGTCTTTTATGATGTACTTCACAATAAAATTTGGGATCCTTTTCCAAAATTTCTTGAATTCTTGAGAGACGAAAATTCCCAATTGAATGAAACATTTTGAAAGATTTTCTACAGATAAATAAAGTCTTAATATGATAATCATAACCTGATAATGTAGATTTCATGCGCCCAACTAAATATGAATTTTTCATGCTTTTATTCATTGACAAATATCTCTTCTTGCTCTCTAATGCAAATTTGAAATCCATATGTTTCAAGAAATCTTTTTGGCAACATTCACTTGAAATGAGTGCGCTAATAGAACTTCTTCTCGTCATATATTCTGCTTTACCCCTTGTATAACTAGAACATCTTGCATTGATACAAAAAGGTCATCTCCTACTCCTCAATACAATATTTCTTGGCAACATCTCCATCATTAGATCATCATTTGTATAAGGATTTTCATCATCATTAAGAGGAATGGTATCCACACTATGATCAATTGTGCTTTTCAAATACTCACTTAGAGGATATTCTTCATCTTCCCCTTCTTTAGTGCTACTGTCATAGTCCATATAATTTGGACTCAATGGAAAATTTGACTCGATGTTTATTGGATACTCTTCCTCATATGCATTTTCAGTGCTGCTGTCACAGTCCATAGAATTAGGACTAAGTGTATCATCCTGTCCTTCATCACTGCTACCTTTATACTCATTAGAATTAGGACTAAGTGCATCATCCTATCCTTCATCACTGCTACTCTCATAGTCCTTAGAATCAGGACTAAGAGGACATTGTGACACTCCATTCTTTTGAAATTCATCATTGCGCTCTTCATCACTATTGCTCTCATAGTCCTTGGAATTAGGACTAAGTGGACACTGTGACACTCCATTCTTTTGAAATTCATCATCCTGCTCTTCATCACTGCTACTGTCATAGTCCTTAGAATTAGGACTAATTGGACACCATGGCACTCCATACTTTTGAAATTCATCATCCCGCTCTTCATCAAATCTGCTCTCATAGTCCTTAGAATTGGGACTTACTGGACACCGTGACACTCCATACTTTTGAAATTCATCATCATGCACTTCATCGTTGCTTCTCTCATAGTCCCTAGAATTAGGACTAAGTGGATACTTTGACACTCCATTCTTTTCAAATTCGTTATCACGCTTTTCATCACTGCTGCTCTCATAGTCCTTAGAATTAGGACTAAGTGGACACCATGACAATCCATTGTTTTGAAATTCGTCATCATGCTCTTCAACACTGTTGCTCTCATAGTCCTTAGAATTAGGACTAAGTGGACACCGTGACACTCCATTCTTTTGAACTTCACCATCATTCTCTTCATCACTACTACTTTCATAGTCCATAGAATTAGGACTAAGCGGACACCGTGAGACTCCATTCTTTTGAAATTTGGCATCAAGCTCATCATCACTACTGCTTTCATAGTCCTTCGAATTCGGAATAAGTGGAGTCTGTGACTCTTTATTTATTTGAAATTCTCCATCCCCTCTTTCATTAGTGCTGCTCTCATAGTCCTTAGGATCAGGACTAAGTGGAAGAATTGACTTTCTATTCATAGTGGAAGAATTCCCGCTATATTCATCCATATGAATAGAGTTGTTACGCGATGAAGATGTCGATGTTGTATAAATCAAAACATCACTATCAGGACAATCCATCCCTTTCAAATAGAAGATGTTTAATGATACAAATGGAGAGTCTCCTAAAGATATTATATAGCTTAGAGAATGAAAATTTCCCTCCAAAAATTCCACCCCCCCAAAAAATTTTGCGAAAATATTTCCCTCCAAAAATTTTCCTCCCAAAAAATTTCGCGAAAATATTTCCCTTCTAAAAGTTTGTGAGATTTATTTCACTTCATTATTTTATTCTGCAATTTAATGAAAAATGTAAACTAGATTTTTTAATGAAATAAATCATTAAAGTTAAAATTGTAAACTATAACTTCTACCTAAATTATTTTAATCGTCAAAGTATATAATATTTACTAAACAATTGAATGTGTTTTTTTTTTTATAATACATTCTGAAACAAATTAATCCCACATTCACTCGGCTGTAAAACAATTCCATATTGTTTGCTTTATCATATTTTCATTCATCGCCATAAAAAAATTAACATGTTAAAATTTATTAAAATTAATTAATCCTGCATTCACCATACCGTAAAACATCTCCATAATTTCACCCATATATTCCATTATCATTATTAATCATGTTACATCAAGGGTTTCTGAGGTTCGTTGAAAGACTTGGAGCGAATTTGTGGAGCAGCTACATTGGGATCAACAACATATTCAACGAAGAATTCTTGCAATTGAAAGGTCAGTTAAATTTTTCCCTTGAAATTTCTCATATTAAATTAGTTTAACGAAGTAGATTTTTTTTCTAAAATTAAAATTTGTTGTCAACCAAATTAACAAATATTTCCGCCATGAGCATGGTGGGCCCAGGGCAACCCCATCCTGCAATCGGCCGGGCACTAATTTTTTTTTCTAAACTTAAAATTTTTTGTCAACCAAATTAACAAATATTTTTGTCGGGAACATGGTGGGCCTAGGGCAACCCCATCTTGCAATCGGCTGACCACCCACTCCCTCCGCACACCCTTCTAGCCCCCTCCCCAAACTCAGCCACCCCTTTCCCCCTCACCCCTCAACCCCTATCCCACCCCACCTCCCTACCCCCCACGACCCCCTCACCCCTACCCGACCCCCTACCTCACCCCCCTGACCCACCCCTCTACCCCCATACCCAGCTCCCCCCCCTACCCGACTCCCCTTGCCCCCCTACCCCCTTACCCAACTCCCCTCTCCACTTGCCCCCCATTCCCTTCCTCTCACCCCTCGTTCCCCCAACCTTCCCTCCCACTCACCCCTCGTCCCTCCAACCTCACCCTACCCCTTCCCTTCCCTCCCCCTCACCCCTCGTCGCTGCCCCCATCACCCCTCATTCACCCCCTTCCCTCCCCCTCACCCCTCATCCCCCCTTCCTTCCCCCCCCCCCACCCGACCCCTTCCCTCCCCCTCGCCCCTCATCCCCACTTCCTTCCCTCCTCACCCAACCCCTTCCGTCCTCCTCCCCCCTCGTCCCCCCTACCCTCCCCCTCCCCCTCCCCCTCACCCTCACCCTCACCTGCCCTTCGTTCCTTCCCTTCCCTCTCCCACATGTCCCTCCCCCTTCGCCCTCCCCCTCCCTCCCCCCTCGACTCCCCTCCCTCCTCCTCCTCCCTCACCTGCACCTCCCCCTCCCTCCTCCACCCCTTCGCCGCCTCCCAACCTCCGCCCCCTTGGACGACCACCCGGGCACGCCGGAGGGCCACTGGAGTGGCACGGGGTGACCGGCCGCAGTCCACCCCCCGCCACCCTAGTGGCCCACCCGAGTGGCCATCCGAAGGGGAGGAGGGAGGGAGGCAGGGGTGGGGCAAGGGGGCAGGAGGGGGGTCGAGGGAGGAGGGGGGGGGAGGGGCAAGTTGGGGAGGGGGGAGGAGGGAGCAAAGGGGGGCCGAGGGAGGGGGGGTGGGGGAGGGAGGGGCAGGTGGGGGAGAGGGGGGGCGGCTTGGGGAGGGGAGGGGTGGCTTGGGGAGGAGGGAGTAGGGAGGGAAGGTGGGGCGAGTTGGGGAGGGGGAGGAGGGAGGGGAGTGGGGTCAGGGGAAAGGCGGGTTGGAGGGAGAAGGGACGGGGGCTAAGGGAGGGGCGGGTTGGGGAGGGGGAGGAGGGAAGGGAGGGGAGGGGAGGGGAGGGGAGCCGAGGGAGGGGCGGGTTAGAGGGAGGAGGGACGGGGGGTCGAGGGGGAGGAGGTAGGGGGGTAGGGGTCGGGGGCCGAGGGAGAGGAGGTAGAGGGCATAGGGGTTGGGTAGGGGGGAAGGGGGGGACATTGGTAGGGGTGTTAGGTGGGGGTGCCGGGTAGGGTAAGGGGTCGGGTGGGGGGGCTGGATAGGGTAAGGGGGTGAGGTTGAGGGCAGCAGGGGCCAATGGGGGGGCATAGGTAGGGGGGTCAGGACGGGGTGCCGAGTAGGGTAAGGGGGTGTGGTGTAGGGCTGGGTAGGGGGGTGCGTTGGGGGTGTCAAGGGGGGTAAAGTGGTCAGGTTGTGGGGCTGAGTAGGGTAAGGGGGTGAGGTTGAGGGACCGGGTAAGGGAGTAGGGAGGGGGGGCCGGGTAGGGGGTTAGGCGGTGGAGTGGGCGGGGTAGGGGAGAAGGGGTGGGGATAGGATGAGGGTGGCGTAGGGGGTTGGGTGGGAAGGGAGGGGTGGGGGGGGTAGGGAAGCAAGGTAGGAGGGAGGGTCGAGGGAGAGGGGGAGAGCGGGGTGGGAAGGAAGGGGGTGAGAGGGAGCACCAGGGGGAAGGGGTAGGGTAAGGGGTGAGTTAGGGGGATAGGAGGGAGGGTCGAGGGAGAGGGGGTAGGGGCAGGGGGGTTGAGGGGGTAGAGGAGAGGGGGTGTTGGTGGGAGGGGTAGGTTAAGTGGGGGGTGTAGGGGGAAGGGGGGTAAGGGTGTGGTGGGGTGGTCGTCCGATTGCGGGAAGGGGTGGTTCAATTGGGATCGAGGGGGGTAGGGAGAATAGGTGGAAGGGGTGTAAGAGTGGGTTGGGGTGGCTGTCCAATTGCGGGGTGGGGTGGCTCGGTTAGGGGGAAAGGGGGTAGGCTGTTGGGGGTTGGGGAGGAGGGGAACGGGGTGGAGTGGCATGGGGGTTGTGGGCTGAGGGGTAGGGGATGGAGGGGGGTGTGGAGGGGAAGTGGTTGGGGGTGGGGTGGTGTGGGGGTGGGGGGAGGTGTGGAAGGGGGGTAAGGGTGGGGTTGGATGGCCATGTGATTGCGAGGTGGGGTGGCGTGGGTCGTTTGAGGGGGAAGAGGGGTGGGAGGACGTGCGGGGTAAGGGGTGGGGAAACCGCCTGCCACTCAGCGAATGGACGGGCTGGTGTTAGTGGGCTTCTGCCATTTCTTAGTGTTAATATTTTTTTAATTTCAATTATCTGATTATACAAATTAAAACTTTAGGATATATTTTCGTTGTGGATTTAAGTTAATATGTTTTTGTTGTTTACTAAATTATGTGTTTCTATTTTTCAGAAAAATGGCATCAAAGAAGATTTCTGTGAATATGTCTAGACCAAAGACACTTGAAGGTGCATCTTCAAAAAACATTGGTGAATGAACTCCACCTGAGCTCATGGCTACAAATCTTTCAAGTGCCTCAAATGATAAGAAGATGGTTTCAGACTGGAAGAATTAAAAAAGAGGTGAAATTCCCATGAAGAATTTGGTATGTGAAAGAAAGAGAAAGCCAAAATGTGAACATATATCTATATATTGATATACCGAATGAAAATGGAATTTTTGAGCTGATGGGAAGAGTCATAGATATGTGTTCGGTAACAAACATTGAAGTTGTTGACATACTTACAAAAGCTCCCAAGTCACATGAAAGGATTAAATATCGACTAACATATTCATTGTATGACACGAGAGAGGTATCTACAAAGTTGTGTAAACAAATCATAAATGAGATGAAACACAATATCGTAAGTATTTTTATTTATATTTGTATTTTGCTTTCTTGAAAGTGTCTCGCTATATTTTTTTAATTTTGTTTTTATTGACATATGATATTTTGTTTGGCAGAATTTTGTTGAAAGTTGTTCAATTAGGTTGGGAGGAATTCATTTCATAGAGCATGATATCATGAAAGTTGTCAGCAGTTTTTACTCAGTGTCAGAAGAAGATATGGAAAGCAAGCAAAATGTAGTAATTGATGATGCTACAAAACTACATCGAAAGGATCAGAAAAAAAGGCCTCTAGTGGATAAATCTAGGAAGGGTAAACAAGTTATTTTTGAAGGCAATGAAGTTGAAACTAACAGTGAAGCAGATGTTGCCGTTACTGAAGATGACATTGGAACTGAGAAGAGTCGTAAAAGACCAAAAGTAGCAATGCCCAAAAATAAATTTGTTGAGAATGTTATGACGAAGAAAAGTAAAGTTGAAGATTTTGAAGTAGTCATTACCAGCAGCCAAGAACCTAGTGAAACTTCAAAAGAAAGCAGAGAAATCATTACACCAAGAGCTGATTTAGAGGATGGCATTATCAAAATAAAACAAATTTCCATTCGATATAATTTGACAAAGAAAAACTTAATTGATGGTGGTCGTACATTTCAGCTTAATGTCAGAAAAACCTATAAGGCAAGTGAAGGACAATGTCAATATCAAGTCAGAAACCACACCATCTGCATGTTCACAACTTGAAGACATTGATGAGGTATAATTGGTGGGCTCCAGTATTGTAGCAATAATGCTACAACTCCTAGAACTCCCTTCTTTAATTTTATCAACCCGGTAGTTCGTAACAAACCTGGAAGCGACGGTGCTGTATGCACAAGTACTAGCTCTTGCCGCAGCTGTCACTTGGTCAGCTGGCACAAGTCAACGAGGAGCTTAAGCCAACTTCTATGAGCTCTTAGAAGAAGCTTTTTAATTGATGGATGAAATCTAACTCGCAGGAAGCTAATCTAATTGCAAAAAGAAACTGAAATCCAAAAAGAAACGCAAACCCTAGCAAACCCTAATTCTACCAGCTAATCCTACTGACGCAAAGGAGAGCATGCAAACTACTGAAAGAGATGCCATTACTTCTATGAAGGTAAAATACATGTGTCTAAACTACCTCTATCTGAAGAAAACATCTTTTTGTATTTTTGATTAAGTTCTGGAATTATCATGCATGTGCTTTTAACTATTTTTGATTGTGCAGAGGTGGATCAAGGAGGAGAAATGCTTGGAAGAGGTCGGGAAGGTTCAGAGAGGGTCTAAGGAGTCCCCAACACCCTTCCAGAGAGTTTCACAGAGTTTGGCTATCAAGAAACCTCATTCGCGAGCTTCTACAGGAAGTCTGCAGGGGTTCTACAGGATGTTTAGGATTTCTACAGGATGTTCTGTAATTTTTCTACAGGATGTTCAGAAATGGGGTTTTGAAGCATGGATGGAGGAAAAAAGGTGGAGGAATGAGTATGGAGGTGAAATAGGGGTGTAGGGGAGTTCAAGACTTGGAGGATGGAGTTGAGGAGTGGTGTAGATGGTGAGATCTATTCAAGGAGGGATGAAACGATGTTGCACAAGAATATGAGAATCATGGCAAAGTAAGTGGATGAGGCAAATGTAAGGTAAGGGTTCTAGGTGAAGGGTGAAGCAGGTAGGTTGGATGGAGTATGGGCAGGTAAGGAAGGATAACAGGTACTCTGCAAGTGGTTTTTCAAACTAAACAAACAAACACTTATAAAACCTATGACCTAGTTACTTCACTCTAATCTGACCTAAGAGCAAAAGGAAATGAACAGAAGTTTATTTGCAAGGAAACCATGTGAAACAACTATGCAACTAAGAAATCATAAGCTTAAACATGAATCCAAAACAGATATCAAGTTCTGCAAATGAGATTCGAACACTAATAATTGCATGGTGAAGAAAAGAATGTGTTTTTGTGGGCAGCAAGGTTACATTGGTCCCAGCTCATGATTCCACTGAAGGGGAGGTGAGATCCAAAGTACTTGGTAGCCTTTTTCTGAATATATTCCATGTGATTAACCTATCAAGTAAATCTGAACATGAAGAACCTTTTTAATCATCAAAAGCAACCTAAATAACAACACAATATTTAAATCTAAATAGAAGATTTTATTCTAAGAATGCAGCAAAGACACATGAAAGTAAACAAAAGAGGTACTGGGCACTTGAGATGGGCCCAACCCCAAGAGCTACAGCCTCCTAAGAGAGATCTAGAGCTGGTACAAAGCTGGATTCATTTTTATTGATCAAAAGAAATGTTACATTCCAAAAACTGTCCACAAGGAGAACTTGAAAATGTGCTGAGAGCAAAGCTACTCTATTGCCTAAAAATCGAACTACAAAATGACTACAAAATGAATACAAAATGACTAACTACTGGCTACAAAATGACTAACCACTAGCTACAAAATGACTAACCACTAGCTCCCCAAAATAACGAACTGAAATGAGGCCCTAAGCCCTCTTATTTATACAAATTGAGGACCCCAACAGTCCTCCTAAACTTTAGGGACTCGGCTGCCCAACACTTGTAGTTAACAGCAGTCCTACTTGACTTGCTTGGCTACCCTTGTGCTAATTGATTTGGTGGCCATTGAACTCCGAGCTGATGGTGGAGAATTCGAGGTAAGGGCCCATAAATGAAGGGGACACCTTCCTACAAATCCTCTCCCTTGTTCGCTGCCAAGTGCTCATTAAAACCTTCAATTTTGTCTCCAAATTGACCAAAAAGGCTACACAAAGCACACATTAGACTTGTTGGCATAATGACTAACCCAATTCACTCTATTAGCATAAATATAATAAAAAACATGCAATAAACTAATGAGAATGGTGGATTAAGTCGAATTAGGAGGTTGAATGAGCCCAAATAATTATCCATTTTTGGGGCTCATCATCACCCCCCTATTGAAAGCCTTGCTCATCCTCTGAGCAACCAATCTATCTCCTCATCTTTGGTGGCCTTGGTGGCCTCCTTTTCATGCCAAGCTTCTGAAGTGATGTCCTCTTCCCTGTCATGAAACCATGCTTTTCTCTCTACTTATTCCCACTACTTGCTCCTTTTCCTAGAGAATTCTCAACTTCGTGTAGAATCATCTCAGCATCCTGTAGAACTGTTTTTAAGTCCATTATCTGAATTCTCTCTCTCCCAGTGAAGGTTTTTGGCTTCCTCATTCATAGGTGATGGACATCCTTGAAGGAGGCTCCTCCTTTTGGTTAGCTTTTGTGTTCTTAATGACAATTTTCTCCTTTGTCTGTGGTTTGGGGTCTGCCAGTTCTTATCTGCATGCCCTTTCTTGCCTTGAAATATAGTGGAAGCTCCCTCTTTCACTTCTCCTTCAGCTTGGGGGAGGTACCTAGGGTGGCCAGCACAGCTGCTGCCTCCCTAACTAGAATTTCGGCCGATTTCTCCTTCTGTTGTCCTTTTTCCGGACTTCCTGTAGAAAGTCATATAGTGGCTGGTTTTTGGCTTCCTGTAGAAACAATTCTCTGTCTTCCTGTAGAAACAGTCTGTTGGATTCCTGTAGAACCAAATTTCTCTAGTTTGGCTTGCTTGGCTGGGGGTGCCTTCTCTTTGACCCATGTTGTGGTTGCCTTGGGTGTGTCCCTACCTGTTTGGCCTTTTTCAGTCGTTTATGCTCGTGCTTACAACCACTTCTCCCTTGGCATTTGTGTTTTTACTTCACCCACAGCTTTGGCCTCAACAACTTGTCCTTTTCCCTCATTCCTCTTCTTGTTCCTTTTGTGGTGGTCTTTCTTGTGATTCTTTTCCGCTGGCTTTCTCTTCTAATGAGTGGTGGGGTAAGCTTTAGGGTCAACCCTCTGAAATCCACAGCTGCTAATGTTTTTGATTTGGGCTGCAGGAATTCAAGGAACTCCTCTGTGATTTCATCATCATGACCTTGAATTTTATCACAGAAGGTCATCCACTTTGCACAGGTAAACAGGTCTACCACCTCAGGAGTTTCTCTCAACTTCTTGGAATCCGAGGGTTCCTTTCTGATAAACCCTCTAGGCATGGTGATAATACCCTGTTTTCAGCTTGAGCTCTGGTTAGAATGGAAATTCAGATGTGGCTTTCCTCCTTGGTTCTCAGGACAAGATTTCTCTGTTTTTTGTATCTCCCCTTTCACCAATTCTTTGGTTATAATACTGTTGCCGCCCAAAAATAAACTTTTCAAAAGGAATTAAGCCCTCATAGACAGAGTGCAGAGCTACTTTTCACACTAACCATATAACAGTCACAAAAAAAAGGTAGTTTATATGTGCACAGGTGAGCGTTACAGTGGTTTGTCATTAAAATGGGGAGAGTTTTCTGGCAGGAACCATGGAGGTGAATATGACGCAGCACCATTCAAAAGAAATTATGTGTATTATATAAGCAAAACACTGTCTGGACCCACAGGCAGATTGGTTCCAATATTTTTCACTTCAAACGAGATAATTCACCACCTTTCGAAAATTAAGCATGGGGATGGCATGTTCGAGCCTACCTCTCTTCGAAACTCCAATTTATCGAAGAAAAATCCAGGCTTTTCTGCTCTGGAAGGTTGTTTTCTGTGTTTCCTATAGAAGACTTCCTGTAGAAATGCCTGTAGAGCATGACAGGCGGGAATTTCTTTAAGAAATGGAAGAAATCCAGAGAAACCAAGAAGAAATCTTGTACAGGACCACTGGTTAACTGATCTGGAAGTGGTGGACATGTGCTTCAGTTGACCGGAGTTGAACAAAGAGTGGCGAGAGTTTCAGCCGAGCGTCGTTTAACTGCAGCGTGATTCACGTGAGAGAGTGAAGTGGCCAAGTGTACGTGGCCACATGCAACTGGAAGAGTTGTTCCTGAACTGTGCGTTTTCCCCCTGTAATCACTGCCGTGAATTGAACTGAAGTTTAAACGGCCAACACTCCTGATTGCTTTAATTCTCACGTAAGTCAGTTGTCCACGTGTACTGCGTGACTTCCGGCTGAGTGATAGAGAAGGCAATCGGCTTAACCTTGTTATATTCGTGGCTCAATTTCACCATTCCATTCGTTCATGCATTTCTTTAATTAGATTCATGCAATAGAGGAACAGGTTTTAGTCACGTACCTGAAGTCAAATGGCTGCTGTGAAGTGCTTTTTGCTGCTGCATGCTCATATTCTGCTGCTGCATGCCTGGATCCTTTGGTTGCATGAGGGCTTGGCTAATGATTTTTGGTTGTTTTTCCTTGTGCAGGTGTCCTCTGACTAGATCTAAGCTGCAGGCATTTGTTTCCACATTCAAAGCTGCACCTTCAAGCTGCTGTTGCTGAATTTTCACTGGACCAGAACTTGTTTTCGCCATTGCTTCCAAACGGTGAACCGGATTGATCTGAAACTTGTTGAGCATGTTCCTATCATCATGATGCAACTCCCATAGCAAAATCGTGATCAATGGATGCACAAATTTTGAGAAAAATGGAAAATAGCTGAATATTTCAGAGATCAATTTCTCGGAAACCGTGCATCAGAATCGGCTGAAACTACTTGGGTAGGCTACTATGACCCATGTGCATCTCCCCATGAAACAGGTTTTGAAACAGATGCATGGATATGGAGAAAATGAAAAAATGGTTGAAGGAGATGGAGGCTGATTTCTTGGAAACCGTGCACCGGAATTGGCTTAAACTACTCAAGCATTTTTCCATCACCCTTGTATGATTCTCTGTAAAACAATTTTTCAAATGGATGCATGGTTTTCAAGTTAAGGCAAAAACAAATTCTGTTCTAGGTATTTTTGCTTCAAGGCATTTTGCAATTTTATTGAATGGTATGAAAAATGAACTTGGGCTGTGATACAGGTATGGAGATGATGGAGGAGGAGTTTGAAGATTGCAGGAGGACTTCTGAACCCTTGAGGAAGCTACCATGTTCGCCAACCACCTTTTTGAAATCCATTTCTAGCTTCCTACAAATTCTACAGGAACTTCCTGTAAAAGCACAATGAGAAGCACAATGAGGTGGAAAAATGATGGAGCAAGGCGAGGGATGGACAAAAAGGTGCTTGCAGGCCTAACCAACAGATTCCCACCATCATATTCCCTTTTAAAATTGAATTTGGTTCATCCAAAGGTTCTATAGGATGTTTCCTGTAGAAATTCAAAACTTCCTGTAGAAAACACAGTTTTCATAAAAGAAGCACAATGAGGTGGAAAAAATGATGAAAAAGGGTGAGGAATGGAAACATGGATGCTTGTAGGCCTCATGGACATATTCCCAGCCTTTGGGTCCTCTTCGGAGATCAATTTGGCTTTTTTGTAAGCTTCCTGTAGAAGACACAAAACTTCCTGTAGAAAGCACAAAATTCCTTTTCCTTTGCTTTGAGTGATCCTCCTGACCTGCAATGTCCTTCTTACAACCTGCAATTATCCAATGGAAATTAGCTTTATTTTTCTTTTCTTTTTCTCTTTTTTTTTTTGAAAACAACTAGAGCACCTCATGGAGGTTTTCACCCTAATTGCCTGCCCTAGGCGCCTCCAAGGGAGGTTTTCACCCAGCGATCTTATTCTTTCTTCTCTTTTTTCCCAGCCCATTGATCACCTCATGGAGGTTTTCAATCAATGACCCAACCTAAGGCGCCTCCGAGGAGGTTTTCACCTTAGATTTTTATTTTTCTTCTTTTTTTCATTTTTTTTTCTTTTTTCCTTTTTTCTACCCTACCCTACTTGGAAAACAAAATCATTTTTAGGTATAAGAATACTTCCAATGGAGCCATGTGCACATCGAGATTAGAGACAAGATGATGTGAAGGCTCGAAATGCATGCTTTGACAGTGATCTAGATTTCAAAGACAAAATGATCTGACTTTGAATGGATCAAACATAGCTGAGGAAGAGAGTACTGTTGCAACTTAGTGACTGTCTGGAACCATATCTCAATATAGCTTTGATATCCTTGGTCCTTTTGCTGATCTGGGTCATGTTTCATGTCACTTTCTACTATGAATTCCTCATATTCCTCTTTTTGTTGATCTTTCTCTTGAATACATGGAAGATTTGATGGTAACCATGAAGGATCTTTCTTTATCTCTGCTTCTGATGTCTTCTCTTCATCAAGTAAATCCCATGGTTCTTTGATTTCCTCTTCTGAATATTCTTTTTCCTGGTGTGGTCCTTCAATGCTTTCAATATAGTCTCTTTTTTGCAATACTCTTCCTGAGCTATGGTGAAGATCATTGAGCTCAAGAGCAGTTGTTTGGACATGTTGTGCCTCAGCTTTGCAATTGGGTTGAGCTGCTCCATGGTATGGTTTTGGAAATGGTGGTACGGGTAGTTGAGTGGAGGCGTAGATTTGAGATGGATGTGGATGGGGTTGTGGTTGGGTAGGCATTTGGGGTTGCCTTGGTGGAGCAGGAGGCGATGGTTGTGGACAAGCAGGTGGTGGAGGAAAATAAGTGGGAGGAGTGTTGTATTGGGGCCTCCGCCCCTGATGAGGTGCATTCCTCTGAGGCTGTGGTTGAGCATAAGAGTGAAACGAATGAGCAGCTGGTTGGGAATAATATGGATCTGTGAAGGAACAAGTAGGAGGTGTGAAGCAAGAAGGATGAGCAGGGGGACCCCAAGAAGGCATGAAAGTGGCTTGATAGGGGTCATAATAGGTCTCGGATGTCCCTTGCAGTTCCTGCTGGTAAGATATAGGTCCATGTGGCCTCCTTTGGTTCATATAATAGAGTGGTTCAGTGGCTCCTTTGGCTCTCTGATATACAACTTTAATTCCGGGCAAGGAAGGGCACTGATTCGTAGGATGGTCTCTTTCACAAACAAAACACACTTCTATGGAGTGCAATGCACATTCATTACTAGGATGCTTTCTAGTGCACCTGGGACAGAAGATGGCCAAAGCCCTCTTGGCTTCCTCTTGCTTCCTTTGGATCTGCAAGGTGTCTAGTTGCATGGCAAGAAATTGCCTCATATCACTCTTGAAATCTTCGATCTGATTTGCAAATTCGTTTTTGGACAAGGTATTGCTCCCAACATTTCTATTTGAAGCCATTTTCTCTAGAGGAATGTCTTCTTCTTCTTCTTCCCTTGAGGTTCTTCAAATATGTCTTGCTGTCCACCTAAAGGTTCTTTAATCATAGCCATCGAAGAAGAGAGAATGTTGGCTGTGTGAAGCAATGGGGGTGTTGTGCAATCATTTTTCTAACTTATCTCTACTCCTACAAGGCATGAAATGAAATCTTTTTGGTTGATTTTTGCTTTTTTTCTACTTCTACCTGCAAAACTGAAATAGACTGAACTACAACTAACTATCTTGCTAGAATGAAAATGCGAAATTGAAATGAAAGCAAGAAAGGACTAATCTATTTTGCTCAAATGAAATTGCAGGAATGAAATGCTAGTCTACGCTTGCGGAATTGAAATGCTAATCTACTCTTGCAGAAATGAAATTGTGGAATTGAAATGCTAATCTATGAAAGCGTGAAATTCTAATCTACTTTTGCAAAAAGGAAATTGGATAATGGAAATGAAATAAACTACTCAGCAGAAGGTTGTAGTGGAAAATAGAAGAAAAGCAACAATCACCAATACTTTGACGCTTCCCCGGCAACGACGCCAAAAAGATGGTGGGCTCCAGTATTGTAGCAATAATGCTACAACTCCTGGAACTCCCTTCTTTAATTTTACCAACCCGGTAGTTCGTAACAAACTTGGAAGCAACGGTGCTGTATGCACAAGTACTAGCTCTTGCCGCAGCTGTCACTTGGTCAGCTGGCACAAGTCCACTAGGAGCTTAAGCCAACTTTTATGAGCTCTTAGAAGAAGCTTTTTAATTGATGGATGAAAGCTAACTCGAAGGAAGCTAATCTAATTGCAAAAAGAAACTGAAAGCCAAAAAGAAACGCAAACCCTAGCAAACCCTAATTCTACCAGCTAGTCCTACTGACACAAAGGAGAGCATGCAAACTACTAAAAGAGATGCCATTACTTCTATGAAGGTAAAATACATGTGTCTAGACTACCTCTATCTGAAGAAAACATATTTTTGTATTTTTGATTAAGTTGTGGAATTATCATGCATGTGCTTTTAACTATTTTTTACTATGCAGAGGTGGATCAAGGAGGAGAAATGCTTGGAAGAGGTCGGGAAGGTTCAGAGAGGGTCTAAGGAGTCCCCAACACCCTTCCAGAGAGTTTCACAGAGTTTGGCTATCAAGAAACCTCATTCGTGAGCTTCTACAGGAAGTCTGCATGGGTTCTACAGGATGTTTAGGATTTCTACAGGATGTTCTGTAATTTTTCTACAAGATGTTCAGAAATGGGGTTTTGAAGCATGGATGGAGGAAAAAAGGTGGAGGAATGAGTATGGAGGTGAAATAGGGGTGTAGGGGAGTTCAATACTTGGAGGATGGAGTTGAGGAGTGGCGTAGATGGTGAGATCTGTTCAAGGAGGGATGAAACGATGTTGCACAAGAATGTGAGAATCATGGAAAAGTAAGCGGATGAGGCAAATGTAAGGTAAGGGTTCTAAGTGAAGGGTGAAGTAGGTAGGATGGATGGAGTATGGGCAGGTAAGGAAGGATAACAGGTACTCTGCAAGTGGTTTTTCAAACTAAAAAAACAAACACTTATAAAACCTATGACCTAGTTACTTCACTCTAATCTGACCTAATAGCAAAAGGAAATGAACAGAAGTTTATTTGCAAGGAAACCATGTGAAACAACTATGCAACTAAGAAATCATAAGCATAAACATGCATCCAAAACTGATATCAAGTTCTGCAAATGAGATTCGAACACTAATAATTGCATGGTGAAGCAAAGAATGTGTTTTTGTGGGCAGCAAGGTTACATTGGTCCCAGCTCATGATTCCACTGAAGGGGAGGTGAGATCCAAAGTACTTGGTAGCCTTTTTCTGAATATATTCCATGTGATTAACCTATAAAGTAAATCTGAACATGAAGAACCTTTTTAATCATCGAAAGCAACCTAAATAACAACACAATATTTAAATCTAAATAGCAGATTTTATTCTAAGAATGCAACAAAGACACATGAAAGTAAACAAAGGAGGTACTGGGCACTTGAGATGGGCCCAACCCCAAGAGCTATAGCCTCCTAAGAGAGATTTAGAGCTGGTGCAATGCTAGATTCATCTTTATTGATCAAAAGAAATGTTACATTCCAAAAACTGTCCACAAGGAGAACTTGAAAATGTGCTGAGAGCAAAGCTAATCTACTGCCTAAAAATCGAACTAGAAAATGACTACAAAATGAATATAAAATGACTAACTACTGGCTACAAAATGACTAACCACTAGCTAAAAAATGACTAACCACTAGCTCCCCAAAATGAATAACTGAAATGAGGCCCTAAGCCCTCTTATTTATACAAATTGAGGACCCCAACAGTCCTCCTAAACTTTAGGGACTCGGCTGCCCAAGACTTGTAGTTAACAACAGTCCTACTTGACTTGCTTGGTTACCCTTGTGCTAATTGATTTGGTGGCCCTTGAACTCCGAGCTGATGGTGGAGAATTCGAGGTAAGGGCCCATAAATGAAGGGGACACCTTCCTACAAATCCTCTCCCTTGTTCTCCCACGAATTTGGCTGCCAAGTGCTCATTAAAACCTTCAATTTTGTCTCCAAATTGACCAAAAAGGCTACACAAAGCACACATTAGACTTGTTGGCATAATGACTAACCCAATTCACTCTATTAGCATAAATATAATAAAAAACATGCAATAAACTAATGGTAATGGTGGATTAAGTCGAATTAGGAGGTTGAATGAGCCCAAATAATTATCCATTTTTGGGGCTCATCAATAATCCATATGCTCATGTGGTTAATTATGTGCTTCTTTTTTATCCAGTTCAAGTTCCCAACAAAGAAGCATTTGATAAGTCAATATGTTTTGAATACAATTATTATGTGCTTTGGGAGAACCATTTTGTAGAAGCTCAAAGACAATTAATGGAGGAATATCCCAATAACCCACGTTTTGAAACAATGAAATGTATTATTTATGTCGGTTTATCAGAAATAGAAGCAAAGTTAGTGGCATGGGATCATAATTCAGATAATGAATATAAGATGTCTATGACTTTCATCCAAAGGGTTAGATTTATTCATAGTGAATTTCAAGAAAAATGTGTTGGGGATAGGATAAATGTTACTGCAGATTTATGAAGGGAATGTTGTATGGAAATAGGCTATCAAATTGAAGAGAAAACCAATTCAAAAGGTGGAAAACGCAACCTTCCTAGTGATATATTCAGAGGTGTCGATAACATTTTCCAATTGGAATTTAGAACTAGAGATGTTTGGAACTTGATTGATGAGATTTTTAGCATGTGGGAAAACATTGGCATTAAAAACTAGAAGGTCAAAAAGTCTAAGCGATTGATATGTGGCGGCAGTAAATCAGGTCCTGACTTGAAGCAGCTTCCAGAAGATATGACTATCACACCTTGGAGAGCAATGCAAGGAGTGAAAGATGAAAAAATTTTCAAAATAATATTATCTCGTGTGAAGTCAGGGGAATTATCATTGGAGGAAATTTCTAAGGAATTTCAAAAGTAAGTTTGTTGAATTGTTTATATTTATTTCTAGATTATAATTTTCTTTTAAATAAAACATGTTGTTTTTGGTAGTATTTGTTATACATATCATTATATTGACTTTTTGTTACTTTATCTATGCAGTCACAAATTTTACATGAAAATTCAAGAACAAATGGTTAGATTGTTGAATGAAGATAGTTGGGATGATGTCATATGCAACTATCCAGATTCAAGTTCTACATCAACATTAAAAGCCTTTTATCTTGCATTTAAAAAGGTATCTTGATTTACACATTCATTTTTATTCATCTGTGTACTATTTTTAATTTATAACTTACACATATATTTGTTTATGTTATAAAAGATGAAGAAGGATGATAATGGAGCGCCAACTAGCTTTAGAACCTTTATTGAAAAAATAAAGACCGAAAGACTAAGGAAGCAATGTGTTAAGAATGTTGAACTTGATCCAACTCTTACTTATTTCATTTGGAATGGGCTAGACACTGTTCAATATCAAGTAATACAAGGCAACTGTAAAGACATTGCTAAACTCATACCTAAAAGGGAGTATGCCCTAGTTATTGCAAATATTCCCCATGGTTTCAATATTCCAAATATTGACTATGATAGTGACCCTTATACTTATCAAGCTCTTGATAAAGTGGTTGCGGGATTTGTAGAAGTCACATCATCACCATTATGGAGATTTGTGACATTTCATTTAGACACACAATTGGCAATGATATTGTCAAGCTTCAAAGGGAAAACAAATTCAAGGATGCAGCTTACATGGTAAGACATTTAAAATGTATATTTGATTAATGTTGAAAAATTCATTTATGTACAAGTTGATTGAACTTTTACTATTTCATGTTACAGGAAAAAGTCAAATATTCTTAACCGTGACGATCAAGTATTTATAAATGATTGTGAGTTCATTCATATTGATAGTTGGGCAAAAGATGATAGCTATATGTCTATGATTTTTAATCGGGTGGACAGAAAGAGTCATAGCCAAATACTGAGTTATGATGTTGTTGTGAGAAAATTAACATATGAAGACAAAGAAGCAAAAGGAGAGATAGTTAACATTTATCAAAAACCACAATTATTGATTAACTATCTTATAGACATATGTTCAAATGAAGGAGATTGGGTTCTGGATTTATTTTCTGGCTCAGGTAAGTTTTATTATATAGAATTGAATTTCAATATGTTATTTTTTTAATTAATATGTCATTGTACTAATTTACTTCATTATTTATTTTGTGCTTGATAATTAGGTACAACGCTAGCATGCTGCCTTCAAAAAGGAAGAAATTGCATTGCAATTGAAAAAGATACATTACAATGCAATTTCATTTAGCAAATAATTAATGCTCTTCAATTTATTCGAGATGCAATGCAAGAAATTGGGTTGAAGAAAGGGTACTTTAGTGAATCACATGTGGCAAAAAAGGCAAAGGAACCTCAACCACCATTACATGGGATGTTTGGAAAGACATACATTGGGAGATTCACAGACATGAAAGATCCATTAGAAGACAAAAATGAGCAAAAGGAAGCAGAAAATATTGAGGAAGAAAACAATGATGAAACTCTAGAGGACAAAGAGTTTGGATTACGTGACATTGTTGATTAAATTTAAGTTATGCTTGGAAATCAAGCTCATTTTTTGTAACTATTAAGTAGTTATACTTGCAGTGTTTTGACTTTGACATTTTATGAGAAGAATATACACTCAATTGAGGTTGTTATGCGTTCAATATTTGTAATATGTGATTTTCGCATTGATTTTTAAGTTAACCATTATTCTTTGAAAAATAAGTGATTATTATTATTTTTTTGACATGAAATTCATAAAAAAACTATTATTTAACTATTGTTAGTTAAAATTTTCATATAAAAATTGTGAATTTCGCATTTCAATTGTAGAAAAAAAATCAAAACGTGTAGTTTTTTAATTATATTTATGTTAAAAATGGCTATTTTTATGTCCATTGTTAAAAAATATTGTTTTTTAGAAACAATTATTTCTTGTGGATTGAAAAATTAATTAACGATGTATAAATATGTAGAATACCGAAAATTCAAAATATCGACCTTCTTCTTTAAATATGCGAAACAATAAAAACCTCACTACAAAAAAAATAAAATTAAAATAAAAACAAGAAAATATGAAGAAAAATACCACTTCAAAAATTATTAAATTTACAAAATAATTGTTTACATTTCATACATTAGAAAATAAAATAAAATAAAATAAAAACTTTTAAAAAAGGGCATGGTGCAGAATTACCATGTTTTTAAGTCAAAATAAAAACACTACCATTATAAAACGCAATGTACATAAAAAAAATTATAGTGCCAAAAACTAATCTTTAAAAAACACATGTGTGTTCTACATAACCCCTTTTCGAAATCGAATCACTTTTTTGCTATCTCTACAAAACTGGTAACAGTATGGGTTCCCGTTTCAAAGTTTACATTGTTGCTCCCATTTTATAGGGATGAGGGTGATTAGAAACCCAAAGTCACTCTCACAGGCTTCCCTGCCAATGACAAGATACTTTTTCTATCAGTGTTATGCCATGTTCCACCTGACTGTAGAATGGTTGAGCCAAATCTCTCTTCATTAATTTACCCTTGTGCCATATTCCAAGCATGAATGTGGGATCTCATGAAACACATCAATCAAAACTCATATAGGACTTCCAGAGGCCATCCACCTTAACCCATCATACACTGATTCCACCTCACGGTCGGACATCACAAAACCATCATCAGATCAGTCTTTATCCAAGACTTCCAGGGCTCCAAAGCATTTGTCCAACCAAGGCTCCAGGACTAGTAACTCAACCCACATATTTTACTGGGCTTCAAAGCATTTGTCCAACCAAGGCTCCAGGACTAGTAGCTAAACCCACTAAGGGCTCCAAAGTGTTTGTTCAAACAAGGCTACGGGACTAGTAACTCAACCCAACTTGATACAGGGCTTCAGATCATTTGTCCAACTAAGGCTCCAGGACTAGTAACTCAACCCAAGCTAAGGAACATGATAAAAAACCAACCAAACAATGAAAATAGACCCACAATCCCCATAAATATCTAGGAAATGACAAGACTAGGCAATCCACTGTCAATCTCCGTCATCCCCCATGCTAATGACAAATCAAAACCAACAATCCACATGCATGCCAAAACTAGTGAAGAAAACATACATGCAACTCGATACCTGCAAGAAAATCTGATGTAGTTGTTGATCCTGATGCCCTCTTGCACCTTCCTACTTTTCCTTTGCTTTATTTCTCAAAAATCCAATTATGGCGAACACTCCAAGAGTGTTCCAAGAAAACTCTAAGTCTCCAAGAGTGAGAGAGAGAGAGAATATTGAAAGAGAGCTCTAATACTAAACTGACAAAAGGTTACCAACTGATCCTCAGAAGCCTTTTTATAAATCAAGCCTCTTTCTCCTTCATTTTCCACTATTTTCCTTCATTTTCCTCCTCACATGCAACCTGTGACCTTTCAACTCCTTTTTCTCCTAATATCCATTATTTTCATAAACAAATGTGCCAAAAATTCCATTTTGTCTTTCCAAAGCCTTGGTCGTTGCCTTTGCCAATTTCCTTAGCCATAACCAACCAAATGAACACCTGTTATGATTCTTTACCCACCATTCAGCTTGGAATACATGTCCCATTACTGTGGCCTTATATATTTTTACATGAGTTTCCAACCAAGGTTGTTACAGAACCCTCCCCCTTGGGGGAACACCATCCTCAGTGTTAAATGATACCTATAACCAGGAAGACTGCTAAAAACAAAACAATACTGCCCATGGAGCTTTATAACACAACTCGTTGTAGTATTTACAATGACCATATACTAAAACATGACAAACATACCATTTACTAGAGCTTTACACCATAACTCATTACGGTATTTACAATAACCACATATACACATTCACATTCACTTCAACCAACAAATAATCATATTATTTATGGATCTTTATAAATAAAGATCGATACAATGTTTACAATGATATACACATGTACACATATGCACATTTTTTCAACAAAAAAATAAAAGGATATGATGCCTGCACCCACCACAAGGGAATCCAGAGGCTCACACCTCCACCCTCAAAAGTAGTACCCAGATTCACCTCCTTCCCAAGAATTCCATAATCCACTGTAAAGTTGAATCTATATCCAATGTCCAACAATATAATCTTGTGCCACTTGTCCTCTCAGTGAAGAGTTACCAGCTCATTTTTCCAGGGTGCACTCCCAATGTGCATCTAATTCCATCTGGTAATGCTCATGACCAAAACAAATATATCTATGACCTTCCCTTCTCTGCTACATAGTCCCTCGGGAATCTGGTCACCCCTTTCGTGCAGTCACTCACCTTCCAAGTTCCACTGGCAACCCCATCTCAGGCAATCCATCCCTTGGCAAGGCTTCCTCACATCAGAAGATACAAAAACCAAGGCATATACCTGCCTCAAAACCATCATACCAGTCATAGCATGCTCATGAAAATTAGTCAACACTATTGGGTAGCAATATCCCACAATGACCTCTTGAATTTATTTACTAGCATATTGTTGCATTTTCCAATTCCTTTTGCTGACGTTATTAATTCTTGTAGTCAGTTTCGACCACCCAACCAAGCATGTTCATACATTCCTATACCAAGCACATAATTATAAATTGAAATAAATTCACATCATACCTCATTTGTAGGTCGTCAATAAGGTACATTTTCACTCATGTTTACTTCTTGTCACAACAAGTGAAACTAGCATCTTTGACCAAATCATCATGTATAAACATATCACATCATGTTAGCGCAAAACACAACCATCATAAATCACACATAATGATCATAAACCATAATCATAAATCACATGTAATCATCATACACCATAATCATAAATCACATGCATAATAAAAATGAAATAACATATCGATACTTATCCTTCATTGATCCTTACTTTTGCCTTTGTTCTTTCTATATACACACCAGATCAGTTGCCACTCCCAACAAACACCCAATGCCTTCTCCTCAACCATGTGCACATACACATGGTGTGAATCACACACATACAACCACACATGACATACAACGCCATGCACCTATACCTGACATACGACGCATACACCTGCACCCAGTGTACAACGAAACAAAATACATACTCCTACGTCTAGTGTATGACACAAAAAATCACGTATATGTATACAATGTACATTACAAGACATACATCCACACACAACATGAGACACCACAAAATTCATACACATACACCCAATATACAACACAACTCATATATCTATAACCGACGTACAATGCCACACAATGCATGTACCTACACTTGGCGTACAACACAATAAAATACATGTATTGCATAGAGTACAACACAATGAGTATGCATGTCATGACACCACACCTACAAAATATACATACATAGTATCTTATGTGCACCATACAACATGTATGACATGCACATAATACCACATGTACACCAGTACCACATGTACAACATGTACACAATACCACCTATACACAACACCACTGGCACAACGTGTACATAGTATCACATATACATGACACCACCTAGAAAACATGTACACAACACCACATGTACACCACGCCACATGTACACCATGCCACATGTACAATGTGCACACAAAACCACATGTACACAGTACCACATACATGACATGTGCACGATGCCACATGTACACAACACCACATATACGACATGTACACAACACCACCTGCAAACAACACCACTTGTACTACATGTACATGACACCACATGCACACAACACCACTTGTACAATCATGCACACAACACCATATGTACATAGCACTATATGTACAATATGCACGCAAAACTATATGTACATAGCACTGCATATCCAACATGTACATAGCATCATCTCTACACAACACTGCATATCCAACATGCACATAACACCATATGCACACAACATTGCATATACATCATGTGCATAGTACAATATGTACACAACCCGCATATATAACCTATACATAACACCATCTATACCGAACATGACATACACAAAATTCACACAAAACTATCTATGCCATCCTATACATAACATTGCATCAACAATAGGTACACATACAACATATACACAACACAACATCACAGATGCAACATGTACCACATATACAACATATGCACAACAATAGTACCACACATCCAAACCACATTGTCTCTACCAAGCAACCTTGCTTCCAGTGGCTTACCCATGCTTATCCTAATATCTTACAGATCACACTGCTTTCATTCCGTGAATGTATCCTTCATCGTTTCTTGTCAGAACATAAATATACGCATGATACAAGCATACAATATCAATTCATATCCACATGATATTGACCTCATCGTGCCATTCACCTGCATAAAAAATAATTCTTCCAAAAGAATGATCCCTGACAATCCTCTCGGATAATGACATAGATACATGGATACATACATACATATACATAAACATTATCATAAAACAATCACGATCCTGTTAGACAATGATACACATACATATATACATATATAAACATCAACATAGTCATGATCATCACATAATTACCATATAGCACAAGATCTAGGTTAAGAGAACTTCCTTATTTGTGCACAACAGGAACAACATTGAGAACAATAGTTCCCAACATAGCCAAGGTCTCTGAAGCCTCAACTCCATTTATTTTACCTTTTTGTCTACCTCCCACCGTCCATTTACCACAATCGACCCAGCCGGTCCAACTAACTATCATATTCGTACCTTCCACTACACTTACTCATGCACAAAGCTTCATCTAAATCTTACATTACCTTTCTAGTACCACACAGACCTCCCTGAGCTCCATTATATTTCCTCTTTCCCAACCAATTCTCAGGACTCAAAACATAGAAGGAAAGATAAGAAAAAAACAAGAAGTAAACCATTAAAAGCAATAGCAATATGACATCACAAGAAAAGTGGCATGATCATGCACTAGACCATAACAAAAATACAAATCAAGAACAAACAAAGCGTAAAGACCAAAAGCATAAAATTAGCAATAAACACCATGACCCAATCCCCATGGTTTCCAAGGAAATATCAACCTTACCCTTCCTCAATATTTCATGGCAGTTTATTTTGCCATGCAATCCCCTGCATCATACTATCATAAACACATAACTGTCAATGCATAGATAACATAAAAATACACCAATTACCTTATCTTTTGTGCCAATCATGTTTCTTGCAACTGAACAAATCCACGCCATCTCTCAAGGGGCTTTAATCCCCTGGACAGATTCACCTGTAACTAGAGACTAGCTAATATACTTAACAAGTACATGTTCATGAATCTAGCACATATCCACACAACGTCAAACAAAATCAAGGTTAAGAAGACTTCATGTATGCAAAGCACTCATTCATTTGGAATTAGGGTTTCCAAACATAGCTAAAGGAATTCTTACCAAATTCCTTTCTTTTACCTTTACCCTACTGCAACTGAGTCTTACTATGTATTGTCACGTCACCCAAATATTATTTATATAAACACATCAACTATTACCTTGTCATGCTACTACCAAGCATGTTTCCTTCAACTGCTCACACATGTCAAACACATGTTCCAAATATCAAAACAATCATATCTATCAATTTGAAATCAACCTTTACCAAGACTAACAATCATTTCATAATCCATAGTCAACTCCTAGTCATTAGACCTAATGCTACAACTATTGCCTACTTACACTCAAGTTCATACCAATTGCCTCAACACATATGTATTAGTACAACCATCTCAAAAAAAAATCATTTGAACACATACTCATATTATGCAATTCATCAAACACTCAACCAACTTTCAAACACACCATGTTAAATAAATCAACTAGACAACATAATTAAATGGTCAAGCACCAAATATATGACATAAGAAAATTCATACCTTAGTGTATCTCAAGGGAGGTGATAGTTTTTGCACAATTAATCCAGAGTAGCACGATATAACTTCAAAACAAGTCAACTCAACCGTAAATAATATTATGATATCCATAATAGTAATTAACTAACATGTTCGCACCATAATCTCATAACAAGTATCATTCATACATAATAAACACGTCCACATGGTTAGTCTAGATTAGTATGACATAATAACAAAACATATTAACTCATACTTGAATTTCATAACCATAATCATCTGCATGACCAATCTAGGTTAGTGTGATACATGTAACAACAAGATATTAATGTAATAACCCTAATCATCAAGCTAACTATCATATATCAACAACAAGTTAACCTATTACATACTCAACAATAATACATAACATAATCATAACAAGTCACTAAAATATAACAACAATAAGCTATATATCATGATCATCAACAACATATAATCTAATCATCAAGTTTTCTTACATAAAACAACAATAACAATGCACACAACCACAGGCTATTATCATTCTTGGCTATCTGACACATGTGCATATCACTATACTAATTAGTTTTCATCTATTATGTATGTAACCATAACATCAAAGTACATGTACATAAACCTAATGTATATGTAACAACTTTGGTGAAACTTCCAGGTAATAAAAGTCAATAAAGACAAAATAATAACCACTAATGGTGCAACACTTATTCCAAGCTGAATGTTGGGCAAAATCCTAGTGATGGGATCACTTGTGACTGTGTGATGGCTAAGGAAATTGGCAAAGGAAATGGCCAAGACTTTGGAAAGGAAAAATGACATTTTGGCACATTTAGGAGAAAAAGGAGGTGAAAGGTCACAGGTTGTATGTGAGGAGGAAAATGAAGGAAAATAATGGAAAATGAAGAAAATAGAGGCGTCATTGATAAAAAGGCTTCTAAGGATCAGTTCATGGCTTTTGTTAGTTTAATGTTGGAGCTATCTGTCATTATTCTCTTTCTCTCATACTCTTGGATACTTAAATTTTCTTGGAGCACTCTTGGAGGGTGTGGCATACTTGGATTCTTGGAGAAAGAAGGCGAAGGAAGAGCAAGAATGAGCCGAAAGGAATCAGGATCAACAGCTATATCAGGTTTTCTTGTAGGTACTGAGTTGCATGTGTAATTTCTTCATTAGTTTTGGCATGCATGACATATGCATGTGGATTGTTGGTTGTGATCTGTCACTGGCATGGATTTTTTCCTCAATTGATATTGGATTTCGTAGCCTTTCCATTTCTTTGATAACCATGGTGATTGTGGGTTACTTTAATTGTTTATTTTAGTTGGTTCTCATGTTTCCTTGGCTTGGGTTGAGTTATTAGTTCCTTGAAGCCTTGGTTGGAAAAATGCTCTCGAAGCCCTGTAATAGCTTGGGTTGAGTTACTAGCCCTAGAAGCCTTGGTTGGAAAAATGCTTTGGAAGCCCTTGTGGGTTGAGTTACTAGTCCAGGAAGCCTTGGTTAGACAAACACTCTGAAAGCCCGATGATAGCTATGGGTTGAGTTATTAGTCTTGGAAGCCTTGGTTAGAACAAACGCTCAGAAGCCCTGGATGAATTGGATGGAGATCAATCTAATGACGGTTTTGTGATATTCGATTGTGAAGTGGAATCAATGTTGGTGGGTTGAGGTGGATGGCCTGTGGAATCCCTGGATGGTTTTTGATTGATGTGTTCTATGAGATCCCACATTCATGCTTGGAATATGGCATGAGGCTGAATGGATGAAGAGGGATTTGGCTCGGCCATTATATAGTTAGGTGGAATGTGGAAGTCCCATCCTGAGTTTGGATTTTGCATCGTTAATGAAAGGTTATTTCTCCTTGTATTTCTGTGAGAATTTTGATGTATTATATGTGGTCTATATGAGTGCACTTTCATGAGTATTTTCTACTATTATTGTGTTGGTTATGTATGTTTTTTATGATAATAGCCATGTGTGGATCTCATCATGTTCTTACTTGTAATTGAATGATCAATGTGTTTATGACCTAATGGATGGAATGACAGCTGATATGTTGAGGCATCAATGGTTCTTAGCAATTCTCAACTAAGTATGAGACCCTTATGCTCAAAATTTTTATTTACACCTCTAGATTATGTATTCACGATATGTTTGATAAAATGGCTGCAATTGCTAGTAGGGGTCCTGTCAAGGTCTTGAACAAGTATTTTCTTTAGTACTGTCATTTCCATGTTATTTTATTGATTTGAAGATATGGTTCAATTCTAGGCAGTGACTTGGGCTTTGGTCCTGAAAAAGTGGCTCAAATCCCAGAGTCACTGGCATAGCACTGACAATTTTGGCCTCTAGTCACTGGCAGGAAAGCCTGTGAGAGAAACTTTGGGTTCATGCCCAAGTAGCCGATGATTCTTGAGGGTCATGTAGCCGATGATTAATGTTTGTATGGTGAGTTTTCCTCAGTTCCACTTCCTTAACATATTTTAGGAGGTCGAATCATATCACAGTGGCCTCTCATCGCATGTTTACCCCAGCTGGACTATTGCTTGGGTAGATGTGGGAGGAGGGTGTTACAGAGTGGTATCAAAGCATGGTTCACCCATCAGACTAGATGGGCTATGTGTTGGTCATGCATGCATGTCAGTTGCATGTGTGTCTCTCACACTTTCATTCCATGTGTTTGTTGCATTGGCATTATGTTGCTCATTTTGTAGTGATGTCTTCATGTGGAACTTAAGGTGTTTATTGTGGGATGCATCGTTGTGAGTGTATGTCTCATTATATGTCGCTTACATGTATCATTTTGGCTGCTTGGCTACATCTTGTATGAGTGGTTACATTCTTGTATGTTTGGTTGCATGTATCATTCTTGTATGATGGGTTATATTATGCTACATGTTGTTAAAAGTGTTGTTCAATTATGCTTGACTATATGTGTTATGTGTGGGTGTCGTTTGTACTTGTGCTTGAGTGTTATCCACATGTAGGCTGGTGGATTGTCTACATTGTGGTTGTGCATGGTCCACATACAATGGTATGGTTTATGTCATCATGCATAAGGTCATGGTATGTATGGTTATGTAATGCTTATGCATATTCATGTTTGCATGTGGTCAAGTGTACAGTGATGTAGTGGATGTTGTCATGCATGAGGTTGTAGTGTGCATTGTTGTTAAGGTCATGCATTGATGACTGGACCCTAGCTAGAATGACGATTGCATGGTTATATGCTTATGTACTATTTTTATATATTGTTATGATTATGTTATACATGTATCGTGCTGATATGTTGATCTTGTAGACATGGTATCCTCCCCAAGCTATACTAAGGTATATTAGTTTATTTTGATTTGGTTTAGTTGACATGATATACCTTGCAGGAAGAAATATAAAATGGCCAGCAAGATGGTTGACTACAAAGACTCTCCCTATGAATCCGAAGAGCAGTATGGTGTTGGGAAATTTTCCAATTTGGAAATTACACTGAGAATCTTAAAGGAAGAAATACTCCTGGCAGATAATGAGAATATCATACAGGCACAGGAAATGCTAGCAGAGGTAAATGCAATGATAATTCAGAGCTTGTCAAATTTGTAGCGACAAGTACCACTTCGGATTAGTCATGAGCAAGAGGAAAAAACTAATGGGGTATATGGTAGTAGGTTGCATGGTGGTCACCAATCAGATAGGTACGACACAGTTAAAGATGGAATATTGTTGGACACTCTGGATAGGAAAGGGGATACATGCATGTATTATTCTAGTTCTAATTTAGATAGGCACTATGATCATAATCACTATCATCGTTACAAGACTAGTGATAGGGGATACTTGTTGGATGATTTTATGAAAGTGAAGCCACCTACTTTTGATGGGGAAATGAAGAAACCACAACATGTAGAGGCATGGTTTCTTGTCATGAAGAAGTTCTTTAGGTTGCATGACTATTCAAAGAGCATCAAAGCTAGAGTAGCTACATTCAGTCTCAAAGGTAAAGCAAACATTTCATGGTAAGATGTGAAGAATCTCAAGTGTATTCATGAGGAAGATTTGACTTGGAGTGAGTTTGAGAGGCTATTAAAGAAGAAGTACTTGTCAAAGAGATACTTTGATGATAGAGAAAAATAATTTTATGAACTAAAGATGGGTTTCATGATAGATAATGAGTACACTAATAGGTTCTTGGAGTTACTGAGGTATGTGCCTTATCTCACAAAGGAGAAGGCCAAGATTCAGAGACTCATTAGTGGTTTATTAGTTGCATTTAAAGATATGAATGAGCTTGATGAGCCTAGATCATTGGAGGAGTCCATTCGAAAGCTAAGGCATTGCTATGAAGAACTGAAGTGCAGAATTGAGACTAAAATAGACTGGAGAGGTAATGCAAAGAACAAAGGAAAATGGGTCAGAAAGCGAGTAAGGCCTCAGGATACAAGTAACAAGGAGAATATTTTAGCACCTAATAAGTTCAATGCAGCTGATATAGGACAGGGATTCCGATCAGGAGAAAAAAATAAGGAGACATGATGGAATCCTATAGAGTATTGGACTTGTGGCAAATATCATCGCAGGAGAGAGATTGTCTGCAGAATTAGGGTGGTCGACCTCAGATATACAATGCAGAGGAGGCACAAGCTATTGGGGATGTCAGTTAGAGTATTCCACGTATCTATACAACATTGGATAATGAACAGGTAGATCATCAATCATTTATCATTGAGATGGATGGTAAGCTTTGTGATCAAGTTATTTCCATTTTGATTGACCTTGGATCTAATTATAGCTATGTTAGTCCTGTTTTGAGGGATAAGTGTGGTTTGAGTAAGGAATCACATATAGAGCCTTGGTTAGAGTAGTTGGCTATAGGTATGAAGAATCGAGTTCACCATTGGGAAAATCTTGTGCATTTGATTTGAATTATATGCCTACCACAACACATTTAAATGTATTATCGTTGGGTTCATACAGTATGTTGTTGGGCATGGACTGGTTTTATGTTCATAGAACCAAGGTAGATTGTTATGACAAAGCTATTGAGTGTGTTGATGACAATGGAGAACCAAGAGTTTTGCAAAGTAAGAAGAAATCCACATCAGTTAGGATGGTGACAGCCATGCAAGCAAAACATAGTCGTGGGAAAGGGTGTAAGCTATTTGTAGTACGCATTTTTAGTGATAAAGGTAAGGAGGTTGAGGATCCAGATGTGTTGAACATGTACCCCATTTTGCAACAGTTTCAGGATGTATTTCTTGAGGATATTATAGAGTTTCCACCTCACAGGGAGGTAAAATTTTCTATTGAGTTAGTGCCTGGGGCAACTCCAACATCAAAATCACCTTACAGAATGAGCACACCTGAGTTGGTAGAATTGAATCTACAACTGAAGGAAATATCGGACAAGGGACACATTAGGCCAAGTGTATCACCATGGGGTGCACCGATATCATTTGTGAGGAAGAAAGATGGTACTCTATAGGAAGTTGAACAAAGTGACTATCAAGAACAGGTATCCGTTACTGAGGATTGACGACTTATTCAATCAATTGAAGGGAGCAGTAGTGTTCTCGAAGATTGATCTAAGATTCAGATATCATCAGGTATGCATCAAGGAAGAGGAGATTTACAAGAATACATTCCAAACCAAGTACAGGAATTACGAGTTTGTCATAGTTCCATTTGGTTTGGCTAGTGCTCTAGCTACATTTATGTGCTTGATAAATAATGTATTGCGTCTGTATTTGGATAAGTTTGTTATTGTGTTCGTTGATGATATACTGGTATATTCTAAAAATGAAAAAGAGCATGTCTATCATTTACCAATAGTGTTGAAATTATTTAGAGAGCATCAGTTGTATGCTAAGCTCAGCGAGTGTAGTTTCTTTCAAGATGAGGTACACTACTTGGGGTAGGCTGTCTCCAAGGAGGGCATTGTGGTAGATCCATAAAAGATAAGAGCCATCATGGAATGGGTAGCTCCTATGAATGTGGATGAGGTGAGGTATTTCATGGATTTGGCAGGTTACTATAGGAGGTTCATAAGGAAATTCTCACAAATTGCTTATCCTATCACATCATTGCAGAGGAAAGGTAAGAGGTTCGAATGGACAGATGAGTGTGAGGACAGTTTTGAAAATCTCAAGCAGTTGTTGACACATGCATCAATGTTAATGATTGTAGATCTAGACAGAGAGTTTGTTTTGTGCACATAATCCTGCAAGAGAGGACTTGGTGGAGTCCTTATGTAGGATGCACAAGTAATATGCTATGAGTAATGGAAACTGAATGAGTATGAGTAGAACTATCCCACACATAATCTTGAGTTGGAAACAATTATACATGCATTGAAGATGTGGAGACACTACCTTATGGGCATGAGGTTTACATTGATGAGTGATCACAATGGGTTGTGGTATCTATTTGACCAACCGAATCTGAATGGTAGGTAGGCTCAATGGTTGGCTATGATTAGTGAGTTTGATTTTGAGATTCGATATATCAAAGATAAAGAGAACCTAGTAGCAGATACTCTTAGCAGGCAGGTACAGGTAAATCAATTAGCAGCTATGAGCTCCTATGGGACATATCTACAGGACAAGATCTTGTGGGCTGGTCAACATGATGTCAGATATAGGGATATTGCACACAGGTTTCAATAGAGTACATGTACAGGTAGATGTATAGGTACAGGTGGTAGTATAGGTTCATGTGATGATACAAGTACAGGTACAGGTATAGATGCAGGTGCACATGATATGGACTCTTGTCTTACAGTAGATAGATTGGTCAGGTTCCAAGACGTGATATATGTGCCAGATGACAGTGATCTTAAGAAGGTGATCTTGAGAGAGTTTCATGCGAAACTATATTCAGGTCACCTAGGTTATCATAAGACATTAACTGCAGTGAAGACATTTTATTATTGGTCGAACCTGAAGAGGGATGTAGTAGAGTTTGTGGTTAGATGTTTTGATTGCCAGAGTGTGAAGGAAGAGTGTAAACATCCAAGTGGACTGCTACAACCAATCGCGATTCCAAAATATAAATTGGAGGTCATTTCCATGGATTTTATCACAGGGTTGTGAAGGACAGTGACATAACATGATTATATCATGATTATTGTGGACAGGTTAACAAAATTTTCGCATTTCATTCCAGTGAAGTCTACACTCTCAACTAGCGATGTATCACAGGTATTCATCCTAGATATGGTTAGATTGCATGGTGTTCCAAATAATATCATGTCAGACAGGGATGAAAAGTTCACTTCCAAGTTCTGGAAGGAGTTGTTTGCAGGTTTGGGAACCGTGTTGGCCTTTAATACAACTTATCATCCGCAGATAGATGGAAAGATAGAGAGGGTCAATAGGAGATTGGAGGACATGTTCAAGATTTATGTGATGCAATAAGAGAGGAAGTAGGAAGAGTATCTCCCTCTGGTAGAGTTCATGTACAACAACGGTTATTAGGAGTCATTAAGGATGAGTCTTTTCAAGTCATTCTATGGACGGAGTTGTAATACTCCCATCAGCTTGAGTGATCCAGTGAGAAAAGTGCCAATTGGACTAGAGATGTTGGCGGACATGGAACAAGAAATGGAGGTGATCATGAAAAATCTTAAATGAGCATAGGATGGGAAAAAGAGCTATGCAGATCGAAACAGGTTGTTCAAGGAGTTCTAGGTTGGGGAACAAGTGCACTTTTGTATCAAACCTAATAAGAGGTCCTCACGGATTGGATCATGTGCCAAGCTAGAACCATGGTTTTGTGGACCCTTCAACATTGTTGAGAGGATTGGGCCAGTAGCCTATCGAATTGCACTTCCTCTGACAGTGAAATTCCATGATGTTTTTCATGTCTCATTACTTATGAAGTATGTTAAAGATGTTGATCATGTGATTGATAGGTCTGTATCGTAGGTGGAACTGGATGGAGAATTCTAGTCGAAGCCTCCGTGTATATTGCAGAAAAAGGTGCTCATGCCCCAGAACTGAGAAATATAGCAAGTTAAAGTGAAATGGAAGAATTTTGTACCCTATGAATCTACATGGGAGACGGTGGATCAGATGCAGGCCATGTGTCTTTCCTTGTTTGTCATTTGAGGCAAAGCAACCTCAATATGGTGGTTTGGTATATGCTTTATGGTTGTTTGCTATATGCTTTGATATGGTGTTTTGGTATATGCTTTGATATGATGTTCTGATATATGCTTAGATATAGTGTTTAGTATATGTTTTGGTATATGATGTGGTGTATGCTTTGGTATATATTTTGATATGTGTTTCTATACGTGCATATGTATATCGATGTAAACACCACAATGATCTATGTTATAAAGAACTACTACGCGGTATGGCTGTCATGTTATTATGATTATGTTATCATGTTACTTTTCTATCATGTGGTTATGTTAACATGATATTATGATGTCATGTGGATTGGAACTAAGTGGGATGATCATTGTAAATACCATAATGAGTTGTGTTATAAAGCTCCATTATGTAGTATGTTGTCATGTTGTCATGATGTTTTCTCTTAAGCAAATATTTCATTGTAAATATTACATCGAGTTGTCTTATAAAGCTCTATGAGAAGTATGTCTTCTTTCAATAGATTGTTGAGTTATATGTGTGATTGAACACCAAGGACGGTCTCCCCCGAGGGGGAGGGTTCTGTAATAGCCCTTGTGAAGATTCCATGTAATAAATTTGATAAATGAAAAATAATAACCACGAATGATGGGACACTTATTCCAAGCTGAATGTTGGGAAAAATCCTAGTGATGGGATCACTTGTGATTGTGTGATGGCTAAAGAAATTGGAAAAGGCAATGGCTAAGGATTTGGAAAGGCATAATGGAATTTTAGCACATTTATTTATGAAAATAATGGAAATTAGGAGAAAAAGGAGGTGAAAGGTCATAGGTTGCATGTGAGGAGGAAAATGAATAAGAATAATGGAAAACAAAGAAAATAGAGGCCTCATTCATAAAAAGGATTATGAGGATAAGTTCATGGATTTTGTCAGTTCTTGTTGGAGCTCTCCCTCATTATTCTCTCTCTCTCATACTCTTAGAAACTTATAGTTTTATTGGAGCACTCTTGGAGGGTGTGGCATACTTGGATTCTTGGAGAAAGAAGGAAAATGAAGAGCAGGAAAGCACCAAAATGCATTAGGATCAACAACTACATTGAATTTCTTTGCAGGTACTGAGTTGCATGTATGATTTATTCACTAGTTTTAGCATGCATGGCATATTCATGTGGATTTTTGGTTGTGATATGTCACTGGCATGGAGGTTTGCCTGGATTAAGAATGGATTTACTAGACTTTCCATTTCCTGGATATTCATGGTGATTGTGGGTTACTTTCATTGCTTGTTTTGATTAGTTCGCATGTTTCCTTAGCTTGGGTTGAGTTACTAGTTCCTGGAAGTCCTAATTGGAAAAACTCTCTAGAAGCCCTGTAACAACTTGGGTTGAGTTACTAGTCCTGGAAGCCTTGGTTAGAAAAATGATCTAGAAACCCTTGGTGGTTGAGTTACTAGTCCTGGAAGCCTTGGTTGCACAAAATCCCTAGAAGCCTGGCAATAGCTATGGGTTGAGTTACTATTCCTGGAAGCCTTGGTTGGAACAAACTCTTTGGAAGCCTTGGAAGGATTGGATGGAGACCAATCTGATGATGGTTTTGTGATGTCCAACCGTGCGGTGGAATTACTATTGATGGGTTGAGGTGGATGGCCTTTGGAAGCCCTAGATGGTTTTCCATTGATGTGTTCTGTGATATCCCACATTCATGCTTAGAATATGGCATGAGGGTGAATGGATGAAGATATATTTTTCTCATCCATTCTATGATCGAGTGGAACGTGGAAGTCCCATTCCGGGTTTGGATTTTTCATCATTAATGAAAGGTTATTTCTCCTTGTATTTCTATGAATTTTGATGGATTATATATAGTCTATATGACTGTACTTTCATGACTATTTTATGTTTTTATTATGCTGGTTATGTATATGATTTATGATAACATCCATGTGTAGCTCTCATTATGTTTATACTTGTAATTGAATGATCAATGTATTTATGACCTAATGGATGGAATGGTAGTTTATTTGTTGAGGCCTCAATGGTTCTTAATGATTTTCAGCTAAGTATGAGACCCTTATGCTCATAACTGTTATTTACACTTGTAGATTACATATTCATGAGATGTTTGAAGAAATGCATGTCATGTCTAGTAGGGGTCTAATCAAGGTCTTGAACAAGTATTTGCTTTAGTACTATCATTTCCAAGTCATTTTATTGATTGGAAGAGACAATTCAATTCTGGGTAGTGACCTGGGTTATGTGCCTAAAAAAGTGGCTCAAATCCCAAAGTTGCTCGCATCGGAATGACAATCTTGGTCTTTGGTCACTGGTAGGCAAGCCTATGAGAGCGACTTTGGGTTTTTGGTCACCGTCATACCTATAGCCTAGGAGTGACTGAGGCTTAAGTTGTCCAAAATTTCAGTGGGACCCGAAGTCAAGATGTCTAAAGTATTGGATTGATTCTTGAGGGTCCTATAGTTGATGATTAACGTATGTATGGTGTGTTTCTGTTGGTTCCACTTCCTTAACATAACCTGGGAGGTAAAATCATATCATAGTGGCCGCTCCTCGCATGTTTACCATGACAGGCCAGTTGCTTGGGTATATGTGGGAGGAGTGTGTTACAGTATATAACCCTAATAACAATCCATTACTAACATACCCACATGCCAAACATCCAAACCTGTATGACAACATGCTCTTGCCTCAAGGTCCAATGCTGCAACTTGACTTTAATGATCTGCATCTCCTGCTTTATCTCAACCAAAACATTAGCATCATAACAACCAATAGCACTATGATGACCTAAATTGCATACCATGATTTCAAAAGGAATGTGTGACATGCTATTCATGCATAAATCTAACCAAGGGAATACATGCATAACAACTGCATATCGATATATAACACATGATTACGAAACCATATACACATTATTCTAGCTAGAGTCCAATCATCAGTGCATGATGATATCAACTACCCAAACCATGACCTCATGCATGACAATAATGACCACATCACATGCACTTGATAACATGTGAACACTGATGTGCATAACCAATGCATAATCAATCATACACTCATTAGGACACACTCCACAACACACCATCAACTTCCCATGGTGACATCACTACAACCATGATCAACACCATGCAAATGAAATAAGAACATGGACTACATGCATAAGGAACACCTATGCAACCAACATGAATACATGACTAACACGCAGCCCAAGGAGAGTGCAACCATGCTCTGATACCACTCTCTAACACCCTCCTCCCACATCTACCCAAGTAACTGGCCAGCTAGGGTAAACATGCGACGAGAGGCCACTATGATATGATTTAACCTCCTAAGTCATGTAAATGAAGTGGAACCAATGAAAACACACCATGCAAACATTAATCATTAGCCACAGAACTCTCAGGAACCAATCCAATACTTTAAACAACTTTCCTTGGGGTCCCACTGAAATTTTGGACAACTTAAGCCTCAGTTTCTCCCATGTTATAGGCATGAGGGTGACAAAAAACCCAAAGTCCCTCTCACATGCCTACTTGCCAGCCACCAAAGACTTTTTTTGTCACTGATATGCTAGGGACCCCGGGATTTGAGCCACTTTTTTAGGCCAAGAGCCGATGTCACTACCTATAATTGAACGATCTCTGCAAAACAATAGAACAACATGGAATTGACAGTACTAAAGAAAATACTTGTTTAGGACCTTGACTAGACCCCTACTAGCCATGACAGGAATTTCGTCAAACATATCACGAATATGAAATCTACATGTTTCAACAACATATCTGGTCATAGGGGTCTCATACTTATCTAAGATTCACCATGAAACATTGGTACCTTAACACATTAACTAACATTCCATCCATTAGGTCATAGATATATTGTTCACTCATTTACAAGTAGAAACATGGTGAGAGCCATACATAGCTGCTGTCATAAAACATGTACATAACCAAGATAATAGGGATAGAAATATCAATGAAATCAGAACCATATAAACCACATATAATCCATCATAATACTCATAGAAATACAAGGAGAAATAATCTTTCATTAATGATGAAAAGACCAAACTTGGGATGGGACTTCCACATTCCACCCGATCGTAGAATGGTTGAGCCAAATATCTCTTCAAACATTCACCCCCATGCCATATTCTAAGCATGAATGTGAAATCTCATAAAACACATCAATCAAAACTCGTCCATGGCTTCCAGAGGCCATCCACGTCAACCCATCAAACAATGGTTCCACCTCACAGTCGGACATCACAAAACCATTATTAGATCGGTCTCTATCCTAGCCTTCCAGGGCTCTAGAGAATTTTTCCAACCAAAGTTCCACGACTAGTAACTCAACCCACAACTTTTACTGGGATCCAAAGCATTTTTCCAACCAATGCTCCTGGACTAGTAGCTCAACCCACCAAGGGCTCCAGAGCGTTTGTCCAACCAAGGCTACAGGACTAGTAACTCAACCCAAGTTGATATAGGGCTCCAGAGAATTTGTCCAACCAAGGCTCCAGGACTAGTAACTCAACCCAAGTTAAGGAACATGAGAACCAACCAAAATAACAATGAAAACATACCCATATCCCCATGGCTATCCAGGAAATGGCAAGGCTAGGAATTCCACTGCCAATCCCAGTCATCCTCCATGCCAATGATAGATCACAACCAACAATCCACATGCACATGCCATGCATGCCAAAACCAATGAAGGAAACATACATCCAACTTTGTACCTTCAAGCAAATCTGATGTAGCTGCTGATCTTGATGCCCTCTTGCACTTTCCTTCTTTTCCTTTGCTTTCGTGCTCCAAAATCCAAGTATTCTAAACCCTCCAAGAGTGTTCCAAGAAAACTCTAAGCCTCCAACAATTTGAGAGAGAGAGCTCCAACACTAAACTGACAAAAGGTTACCAACTTATCCTTAGAAGCCTTTTTATGAATGAGGCCTCTATTTTCTTCATTTTCCATTATTTTCCTTCATTTTCCTCCTCACATGCAACTTGTGACCTTTCACCTTCTTTTACTCCTAATTTCCATTATTTTCATAAATAAATGTGTCAAAAATGCCATTTTTCCTTTCTAAAGCCATAACCATTGCCTTTTCCAATTTCCTTAGCCATAAACAACCAAATGAACACTTGCTAGGATGATTTACCCACCATTCAACTTGGAATACGTGTTCCATCATCGTGGCCTTATATATTTTTACATGAGTTTTTAACTAGGGCTATTACATAATCCAAAATCCTATCAGGTAACAAACCATCATTACCACACAGTGGAATTAATGGAGTTTTCACCATGTCAAAAGAGAGCAACTGAACCCCACTAGATAACACACTAACCAAATTTAAAATCCATTCTCTTTAACCGACAAAGAGCAGCGTCCAATGGAAGCTCAAGGAACCTTTAAGTAAGCAAGCTATAGCTCTTCCATAAGCCAGACTGAAGCATAAAATTCATTGCCAGACCAAAACCCTCAGAAGGACATTGAGAAGGCTATTATTGGGAGTCACAAGATAGCGATATTAAATCCATCCCTCTGCACAATGAATGTATCATCATGTCTGCAACATTCTCCAACAACTCCAACCATAGGAAAATAAATACAAATACCACCCCAAGTAGAGAAGAGTTAATAATACTTAGGTGCCACTTGTTACTAGGAATGTGCCACAAGGAAAAAATCTTGAAAATTTGTGGCCAAAAATTGGGATATTGACGGACCACAAATCCTTTCATTCTCTTTAATCACACTAAGGGCTAGGCTAGGTTGAGTGGGAGGCAAATGGTTTCATCTCGAAACAAAGTAAATTCCTATTGATGGAAAACTTATGGATGATGCTCAAGCCTCCTGGAATTCTGAAAATAACTAAGGGATAGGGACATAGTAAATTATACATTCATCCGTCTCCATTTTTCCTCGTCCAAGGGTGTATCCTCTTTTTGCTAACACATCCGGCACAGACTTTAAGTGCCTATACACATGAAAATGCTCCAGTCACTCAAATTGAGAGGCGATGAGGGAAATCTTTTGAAGTATGGGAAGGTGCTCTAAGCACAACACTTTCTTGGCCTTTATTACTTGTCAAGGCATTGAATCACCAAAAAACAATAAGTTATATTTTTTTTTTGCAAAAAGTAGTTTCAGACCTTTCCACAAAGCAAAGTACTCACCTTGATTGTTGGTGGCAATACCAAGACCCTAGCAAATTGAAACACAACTTTTCCATCAAATCTAAATAAAACCCCTCCCATTGGACTCACCTATAATTCAAACTTATTATTACAGAAGCTTTATTAGAAAAACATATTATTACAGCATCTTTATTAGAAAAGTTTTATATTTAAAATCTATGATTTGGAAATAAAATATTATAATCCTTTTAAATTTAATATTTTACAATTTTTTAACTCAAAAAAATATAAGTGATTTTCATGTTTAAAACTTTTGTTAAAAATTATGGGAATTCTGCAACTTTCCTGGAAAGTGCTCTCTCTGCATCTTTTCTTCAAAGCTCTGTGTTTGTTACCAAGGCAAAGGTGTTATCACTAATGGATACTCGTTGTGGTATTTAGGTGATATTCTGCCACTTGGTTGTTAAGAGTGATTTTGGAGAATCATTATGGCAGTTAGGGTGATATTCGGCCAAAGATTAATTATTTTCTTCAATGTTAAAGTGAATTAATTTTTTAAAATAATATACTTCATTATAATTTAGTTATAAATTTAAGTTAATTATCAATTTATAATGAAAACCATTATGATAATTAAATATGTATATCACACATACAGATTGTTATTGAAAACGTAGATTAATTTATCATCACCATTCATCCAAATGTGTTTTTAATAACATATCACCTTCATTAGACATGGATGGATCGACGCCATTTGCATTTTCTAATCTTTTAAACTAATTATGCCCCTCTGCAAAGATCAGCACCGTTTAGGTGTTGGTGCTCGTACGTATAAGTTTGTGTGGGGTGTTAGCAAACTATAATCGCTTTGAAACTTGGAGAAAATTGATTTTCATGCCACTGTTTATCAGGTAATGCAATGCCAAGTAGAAAGTTTGCAAGGCTATGATCAATGTGTCAATTGATTTTCATTTTACTGATACCAGATATAGTTACTAGGTTTTTCTTGGTTATACAGGATTACTTATTTTTCCATGTTCTAGATCATTAATGGATGTAGTTACTAGAATTTGTTTGGTTATATTGGGTTACTTATACTGTCATGTTCTGGATCATGAATGGTTTTTTTTGGTTTGTGCTATGTTTGACTTCTCTGTGTTTTCTGCACAGTGGCTTATTTCAGAGATCAGATTGAAGAAACCAAACCCAAGCGCTCCCCCTTCACTATATTAAGCTGTTTATAATTTTTTGAAGTTTCAGTAAAACCTATTTTGGTGGAACTATAATGGCGACCAAAACTTCATTCCAGTCTAACAGAAAGTCCTCGAACTCTGCATCTTTTGCCAAAGCAAAATCCTTCACTAAAGGACCTAATCTTGATGGTTGCAATATACTTGAGGAGATTTTGCCCTATTTGGGTGAAGATTCTTCTGGTGGGGAAAGAAAAGTTATGGTCGTTGTAGACTCCACAAAAGAAGCCAGGAGAGCTCTGCTTTGGGTTCTCTCCCATACTGTCAGTAACCGTGACAAGCTTATTCTCTTACACGTAGGTCCCCTGCCTCCAGGTAAGAGTTCTTCTGGTTGTAATGGTGGATGACCAACATTTCTACAATTTATTCCTGGAATATTTTAGAATTTGATAGATATGAGTGAAGTTAATTATTTGACCTAGTCTATGTTAGACCTAAGATCGGCTGAGTACAAATATATTGATTTGATTTAGATTGCGGATTCTTAAATATTCTAAAATTTGATAGACATATATAAAATTAATTATTTAACCTAATCTAAAATTAATTATTTAACCTAATCCATATCAGACATAACATCGGGCTAGATAAAAATAGGTTAATCTGATTTATTTTGACGGCAGGAAATGTTAGTACAAGTCAGATAACCCCCATAGATTCTAATGCTCTGGACTCTTTAAAAGAGCTTTGCCTACAACAACGCCCAGAGGTATCTTGCACTGATACTATCCTTATTGCCACTTTTTGGAATGTTTATTTGGATTGTAGATTTATGAATATTGTAGAAACTTGATGAATAAGAATAAAATGAATACTTTACTACACAATCCTATGAGCACAAAGTAGACCTAACATCACAAAAAAAACCTTCAATTTGACTTCCTTGCTAAAGAAATAATTGCTCATTCCTATCCATTAGTTTTCAAGAATATTCCAAATTCGGTAATTTAATTATACTCAGTTCCTATTTGTATTAGTTCAAAGGATTTAAGGATTTGCCAAGGGCTCTGTTTTGCAAACAGGTAGAGGTAGAAGTGATGATTGTCGGAGCAGCAAAGGACAAAGGACCTGCAATAGTTGAACAAGCCAAGAAATGTTCCGTGTCTCTTCTGGTTTTAGGGCAGCCAAAGACATCTTTCTTTGCTAAGTAATGAACAAAACTTTGATTGAAACTCAGTAAACTAACAATTTGATTTTCAATAAAGGTTGAATTTATGTTGATGGCAGATTTTAGAAACATTTTGTAGTTAATAGTTAATAGAGAGAAATTTGTGATTCACATAACATTATCTTTTAATAAATTTACGAGATTGTAACTACCTTAGGTTTAAGTCGATCCCAGATCCCCAAAATATTCTTAAATATGAGTGAGGTTAAATAATTGACATAGTTTATATTCGTCATATTCTAAAAATCCGCAATCAACTTAAACAGGGCAAAAAAACACTAATATAATACAAAATAACTTTTTTTTCCAATAAGTTTAGAACATTGTAGCTGATATAACTGAAATACTATATGCAGACTGCGATCTCTATTGTTGGCAGGGAACGGTAGCTCAGAGAAGTCATCAGCAGCAGTGGTGGACTATTGTATTCAAAATTCAGAGTGCATGACAATTGGGGTGAAAAAGAATAGCAAAAAAGAGGGAGGTTATCTCATCAGCACCAAGAAACAAAAAAACTTCTGGCTTCTCGCTTAGATTTTCATGAAAAAAAATTATGATCTCCAACATACTTGCAGCAGAATTAAGTCAAAACCGGCCGCATTTTCCAGAGGTTGATAACATGGTGATGATCAATTCCAACTGAATGGGAAGTCCAGTAGGGTTGGCTAGTGTAACTTATTCTTACCACTCAACTAATTAATTATGATAAATAGTAACTTTTAAAATTTATTAGGTAATTATAATTAAATTCACTAATATAATTATTAGTGAGATTATTATTTTAATGGGAATACATTATAGCTTTTAAATACTTTTAAAACTCTCGAGCTATACCATTACTACAATTATAATTTGTAAACAAAATTATGTAATTTTAATTATTAATGTCAGGATTTTCATTTTTTATTTTGAACAAAAGTCATAAAAAAGCTATCTCCTTCCAGGACAAAAACATAACATATGTATATTTTACCCCTTCCATTTTGACACACTATAAATCAGTTTATTGGATGAACAATCAATTCTTGCAGTGCATTTGCGCCCTGAATCAGATGCGGCGGGGATGAATTCTGAACAACTCTTAATGCACGGGATGAATTCAATTTGTAAAACATTTTACCATTGGAAAAAATAATATCAACTTACATCTTATTTATTTTAATGACTTTTTAAAACAATATTTTATTATCTTAATTCTTTTTTATTGCCTTGACCTAGGGGATTTTAACCTTGTGCCATGGGCTTTATAACTAATTAAAGACACATTTAATGGCTCTACTGTTGGAATTATAATCTTATTTGTTTGTTTAACAATCTTCTTATTTTTCACAATTCTTGCAGTGCATTTGGGCAGTGAATTATATGCTACGAGGATGAACTTTGAACAACCCTTACTCGACTGGATGAATTGGACTCGATGAATTCAGTTTGTAAAACATTTTCTCATCAGGAAAAAAAATATCATCTTCCATCTTATTTATTTGAATGACTTTTTATAACAATAAAAAATAAAAATAAAATATTTTATCATCTTAATTTTATTCTTGTGCCATGGGCTTTATCTCTAAAAAAAATTAATAATTAATAATCAATAGTAACATTAAAATTTAAAAATTAATAATCAATAATAACATTAAATTTTAAACTAAAAATATATATTTATATTTTTAAGTATATTATATTATATTTATGTATCATTTTTAAGTTTATATAAAAAAAAATTAATACACATATATAGAAGTTTATCGAAATTCCCATTATGAAAACTTTTATAAGTTGCTATATCTCCTGAAACTTAAATATGATCATCTGTTTGCTTCTAGGCTCTTTGATTTTATAGCATGTCCTAGTTTCGCAGTGTATTACTTACATGCCTTTGGGGCATTTTCCTCTTTGTTTCCGTTCAAACATACATAAATTTAAAAGTATCAATTTACTTGTATTGTTGTGGTTTGTTCTTTTATCTAAAGTTCATTTAGTTATATTTGCTCTATTTGATGCAGTAGGGAAGTAAGAAAGCTGCGGGGAAACGACACAATATTTCCATAAGGGCTGCTTAATGATGCAAGTTATTTATGTAACATGTTTTGTTTGGAAGTATGAAATATGTTTACTAATTTATACCTAGCGTTGTGTTTGGAGGTACTAAAATGGCAAACTGACCTTGCATGTAGACAGGGACTCCTGCTACGCAGTTGCCCTTGTTAGGGTTAATATACATCATTCTATTAATTAACAATATGTACACAATGAAAACTCTGCAAATAATTATCAAAGTGTCTGATACTGTCTATCAGAAACCAATCTAAATAGTAACAATGCTTTTCGACTTTCGTTCATTACACAATAGGGAAGGCCAACAGCCCAACAAGTTTATGAAAAGTAATGATCTATGGTGGCTGATTTCATAAAACAAAATTTCTTACAAATGATTCAGAGCCACATGGTCGTCATCTATTTCATTTAAATTATGACGAGCAGAAAACAAACTTCAGATGCACCGACCAATACTTGGAGAAGTCACATCATCTCAAGATTTGAAACTTTCACAAAAACCAAAGCAATGATATACCAGCCCATTTCCATGAGGGTTGTAGGGTTGGAACCTGCCAACCAAAAGGAAATACAATATTTTATGATAGAGTATTTTATATTTCTTTTAAAACAAAAAAAGAGAAGCGCAGAAAAGAAACAAATGGATTAGGGTTAGAAAACCCGCCTGTAGGAAATACTTATATAGTAAACACTCCATCTGCACACAAATCCAATGCCTAAAGTTAGTCAAAACTATAGGATATGTTACCTTCACAGAGTGATTTAGAGAAAATTTAGATTTTAAGCTCACCCATGGGGCGCATGACCGAAATATTGGGTAAGTCACACTCTTTGCGAATTGGTACAACCTCCTTGAAAGTCCTCGTATACTTCCAATCCTGGCCATGCTTCTAAATGATCCGCAAATTCTGTACCACAAACTCCATTTACATTCCTCACTCCTTCGCCTTCAAAAATGCCATTTAACCATTCATTTTCTTCTTCCAGATTGTATGTTTCTAGACGTAAAAGATTATCCAATTTTGGATGTAACTGCGGATCTTCCACTGCGCCACACAAATTATTCCTCCTCTCTTCAATTTCTTCAAGTTGTACCTCTTCTCCCCCGGCGCTGACTGATATTCCATCGGTTGTGTTTTCTGCAAGAGACTCTACTGGCAAGAAATCAATGTCGGAATCTGTTTCGGGAAATACCCCAAACGGTTTCAGCGGCTCGGTATTATTGAACAGCGGGATATTATTGGGGCAAATGTTAATCCCTTTGTTTCTGGGCGCCATCGCATTGGCTTGGTGAGACTTTTGCAGATCATATATTGTGAAAGATGGAACGACCTCAGCAGCTGGACGACTGTCATAATTGGGATGCTGTTGTGCCCACTTCCCTTGCGTTCCAGAACATGTACCTTCTTTCATAATATTGTTGCATGACTTCAAAAAACTTGTACCTTCTTGCATAATATTGTTGCATGAGTTCAAAAAACATGTACCTTCTCTCATAATATTGTTGCATGAGTTCAAACAAGAGCACATGACATTCCTTTCCGGATACCCGCAAAAATGTGTTCCATAGGATTGCAACCTAGTTAAGCCAGGCTTCATTTCACAGCAAACTTGTCCATGCGCTCTCTGGCAGGCTCCTCCCATAACTGTGCAATAACAAATATCTGAAGAGGCGTGTGCATGCAATATTGTACTGCAACCATTTACCTTTGGATCACATGAACTCATCCAATTAGGAGGAGAAGCAATGATGCAGTTGTGTGGGCATGCTGGCTTCTTGAGCAATGGCGCAGGAACTGATGAACACGAGTGTAAAGAAGTGTTATACACCTTTCCACCCAGAGTGAAGTGTTTTTGACACCTGTAACATATGTATCTGGGCTGCATCTTCTTAGCTCGGCCCTTGTTATTCATATACCTAAACCTGCAATATTCCCAAGATTTACATCTGGGACATATGGCTTTCTTCTGCCTGAATATCTCCTCCATCTTTTGCTATTGAAACAAACACAAGTAACAAGAAGGAAAAGTATATGCAAAGATGGCTGCTACTTTAATTATCTATATATAAACCACCACACTGCCTTTTTTTTTTTTTTCTTTTTTTAATAGCTTTTTTAAGTTTGATTATTTACTTTCTTTTTTCTGGAAGCTCAATCCATTTGGTTTAGCTTTTTTAAGATTGATTATTTACTTCTTCTTTTTTGGAAACTCAATCCATTTGGTTTAGCTTTTTTGTTTTTATTTATAATAATTTGATTATTTACTTTCTTTTTTCTATTGGAAACTCAATCTATTTGGTTTAGCTTTTTGTTTTTATTTTTATAATAATTTGATTATTTATTTCTTTTCTAAATCTCTCTCCATTTGGTTTAGATTTTATTGTTATTTTTAAACCTCTCCATTTGTTTTAGCCACAGACCCAAAACACCTTCAATTTTTCAACTCTGCAATTAGTTTTCCTATTGCGTCGTGGTTTATTTGAATTTTGTACTTTTTTGGTTTGTTTTTATTGATAAGGGAGACCGCTATGAATATTTTCCTATTGCGTCGTGGTTTACTTGATTTTTGTTTTTTTTTCTCCTTTCACTTTCATAAGGGAGGCCGGAGATATGTGATATATGCTTCCTGTAAATTCAAGTAAATTTTTTTTAATGGTCCATTAGCGAGATTTTACTATTGGTTCATTATTTAAATAATCATTATTAATTTTTAAATCATAACGTCTGGAACTATGTGGTATGCAATTTCAAGGAATCTGTGTACCAATGTACGTGGATTTTCCATAATTATATAATGTCAGTGTCACATATTTATGTGTAGATTTTCTATAAATAGCAATAAATATTGTCTCATATATATTATATTTTTCATAATTAGAAATAAAGAAGAATACAATCTCATTGCCATATGGTAATTTGAATCTGATTCATGCCAGATTATTTTTTTATGATATTCATTTTCTTTAATTATTATTATTGAATTTTATATATTTATTAAATTATTTTTTCTTTAATCTTTTTTCAAATTAAATTATTAATTTTAAATTTTATAATTTAAGTTAATATTATATGAAAATTACTAAATAAATTACCATTTTTAATTAAATTATTATTAATAATAAATTACTTTTTTTTTTAATTTTAAATATTATTATTGTTATAAAGAGAAATATAATGTTATTGTTTCTTATAAATAACAATGCTTGTGCACTTTCCATATTTAAGAATAAAGAATAATATAATGTCATTGTCTCATTGTTATGTGTAGAGTTTCCATATTTAGCAATAAAAAGGAATAGAATGTCATTGTTTCATATATGAATAAAGAAGAATATAATGTCAGTTTCTCACTGTTGTGTTTCTATATTTATTCATAAAAATAAATACAATGCCATTGTCTCATATACATGTGTGTAGAGTTTCCATATTTAGCAATAAAAAAGAAATACAATGTCATTGTTTGGTATCCATTGTTATGTATGTGGACTTTTTATATTTAAGAGTAAAGAGGAATATAATGTCATGGTTTTGAGGAAACTTTTTGGTATCCATTGTTATGTATGTGGATTTTTTATATTTAAGAGTAAAGAGGAATATAATGTCATGGTTTTGAGAAAACTATTTTGGTAGAAATTACATAGTAGAATTATTTGCCAAGGCTTTTGGAACCAGCCAGTGTAGTTCATAATGTCATTGTTTTATATATAAAAATTCATTGATTTTTTTAAGGGATTTGAACTTGTGGATCCTAGATCTTATAGTTTAAGAATTACCGCTTGGACTATATATTTTAATTAAATTATTATTAATAATAAATCCTCAATTATTTATATTTCATATTATTTTAAATTATTTTAGGATTAGAATTTCATTGTAAATTGCAGGTTGTTGCAACCATGCCAAGATTTATTATTGCAACTCAAGGAACAAGAGGAGGCGAGGGACCATGGGTGCCGAGTTGTTGTGCACTTCATTAGATGAAGACAACGGGTATGATGCAAATGCTCCCAATGCTCCCAACAATGTTGTTGACAATGACAATGTGGTGGTAGATCATGTCATCCCAACATCAACCACAGAGCCACCATCAACCACCATCAACCATAATGCAAGGTGCAAGTTCAACAAAGAAGATCAATGCCATAAGAGGCTGGAAAAAGGAAGATATGCTAGTTTCAATTGATGACATAGAGTTTAGGGGATATTTAGTTCGTGCCTCTGTAAAAGAAAACATGTGATTGTTGCCTCAAACATATATTACTAGATAAATGAGTTGAATCATACAAATTATAGAGGGATTGTTACAATTATGAATAAAGAGGAGGATGTTGACGTGGTTGAGTGGTGTAAGGAGATGGTCCAATTGGGACATAGGTTAAAGTTGATACAAATTAAATCCACAAATAGCTCAAATCTATCAAGGAGGCCAAACCCCTTCAAAATTGGTTTCTTGGTAAATCATGGTGGACTGGGTTAAAAAAAAAAGGCATCCATAATTTGTGTTATGTATAGCTGAGGGCCTTGACAAAGAAAAGGCTTTAAATCTATGCCCTGCAATTGTGTCCAAGTTCTATGAGACTCTTTTTTCTGCATATAAGAAACACTCATATTCCCCAAACCATATATGGAATTATGACAAAACAAGCTTACAAGCCGGAAGGAATTGTGGCATGCAGGTAATTGCCAAGAGCGAGAGCAAAAACATACCTAAGTTTTTTCCTAAGAGAAGGGAGTAGATCACTATTCTTTGTTGTGACAATGCATCTGTTTATTGAATCCAAAATTTTTATCTTTCAAAGGTAAAACTCAACTAAAAAACCATATATATAATTGTGAACCAAGTGCATGCATGGATGAAAAAGGACCAATTCTTGAATTGGCTTTGTCATTTTGTTGCATCTATACCAAGTACAATGAAATAAACATATTATCAAGATATGTTGTTCCTTTGTTAATCTTCATATTTGATCTCTATATATGTTTGATCATCATTTTCCTTTTCGGATAATAAAACTATAGTCCAATGACATAAATTTTAACTCCACACTCCCATACCAATAAAAAGGTTATTGTAGTGTGGCGTCATTAAGTCTTTTGTCGGAATTGTTTGAGGTATAAATTTATTGTAATTGTATTTTTAATAAAAATGATGCAAAAGGAAATAAAATTTAAGATAGGTCTAATAATCATGTTTTTCTAATCTTCACCATTTAATAAATTAATTATTTCACTCTTAATTAAGGTATTAATAATATCTTATAATGAAAGATATTTATATAAGTATTGTTATCTTTTTTTTAATTGGATTTTATTGCTTCCAAATAAAAAATATTACATTAGCAAACTAAAAACATCTAGATTACAACTTTTCATTTCTTGATATTAGATACCAAGATGATTTAGGGATTATTCTTTTTTTCCCTTTTGCATACATACATCAATTTTGTTTTTTCATTGTTATTTATAACAATTGGAGATCTACCTATTTCCTCATTCTTCTAATAAAGCTCTAGCTACCAGTTCAGCTGGGACCACTGCATCTCTCTCACTCTCTAAATAGTTAAATTCATGAGAATGCTTTTGGTCATAGATAGCTGGCACAATTAATATTGATGTTCATTCACTACCCTTCGTCGGACGATTCTCCTTTATAGAGAGATGATTTGCTACAACTGGGTGCAAATCTAGATCTTGAGAGACTAAGTTGTCTGGGGGAAGGTTATTTTGTTGAGAACCCTATTTTTTTAACCTGCATGGTTCTTGGAACCAACTGATGGCTTCAGTCTTGCCACCCATGGTTATATCTTTGGCACCTAGGGATGGAATGCCTTTTTAGGAGAAGGGCATGCATTATGAAGGTGCTCATGCTACTGACACCTTTTACACCAGAATGTTGATGTTGATTTACTTCCCTTCGCCAAACGATTCTCTTCTGTTAAGGAATGATTCACTACAACCAGGGGAAGAACTAGATCTAGAGTGGATGAGTTGTCTGGGTGAGGGTTCTTTTGTTGAGAACCCTCTTTCCTTTTACCTGCATAGTTCTTAGACTTAGTTGATGGCTTCAGGTATCATCACCCGTGATTATATTTCTTTGGCACTTGGGGATGGAGTGCCTCTTAAGGAGAAGGGAACTCATTCTAAAGGTGCTCAAGTTATTCACACCTTTTGTACCTGAATGTTGATGTTGATCCACTACCATTCCATAGACGATTCTCCTTGATAGATGGATGATTCTCTACTATTGGGGGCAAAACTAGATTTGGAGAGGCTAATTTATCTGGCGAAGGGTTCTTTTGTTGAGAAACCTCTTTTTTCTGACTTGCATACCTCTTAGAACCAATCGATGGCTTTGGGTCTCACCACCCATGGTTATATTTATTTGACACCTAGGGATGGAATGCCTCTTCAAGAGAATGGTATGCATTCTAAAGGTGCATAGGTTACTGGCACTTTTTGCACCTCGATGTTGTATTCTCATAATCAATGGTTAGATGTAATCCTTACCTTCATACCTAAGGATGATTTTATTTGGTAAACCTTTGTTGAGGTTTTCTTATACACATATTTGAAAAAAGGCGATGATCACTTTTCCCATTGTCACTATCCACTTTGATGAATCGCCTTATAAAATCTCCAATATCTTCTAGGATCTCTTTCTAGATCCATTGAAGGGTTGAATTTGGAATTCTAACCCACAGAAGAATAAGCATAGATTTCATGGTGAGAGTGTTAAACCCTAGGAACCATAGTTGGATTGAAAGACAAGCTCTATCCCAGAACCAAGGGTCCTTGTCAAAAACCTTCTAATGATATTCAATATTTTTTAAGAAAACCACAAAATAAACTTTCAAACAATATAGAAACTCTATGTTATTAAACCAGTTTAGTTGAACCCACTCCAAGAGGGCAGATAACAAGGTCCAAAATCCATTGGACATGCATATAATTTTTCAGTAAGTTTGGCACCCTTAACTTGATGATAAGATCATTCACCTCAAGCGACGGGCTCTCTAAAGAGTGTTCCACCATGAAAGCTTGACCAAAGATATCCTTACTTTTTAGAGAGTTGGGTCTAGGATTTAGGGCATCTTTGAAAGACCTAAAATTTGTTGTTGAGGAGGCCACATTTCCCATGGAGCCACCTTTCAAGCTTGAAACTATAGAGATGGTGGCATCCCTTTGCATACCATAATCTCAAGACATTTTTTCAGTTTTAGTTGTCTCCGTCTATAGAGGAGTTTCATCTCCCCCAATGGGATTCTTGCCCGCCATTGAATGTTCTCAGCTAGTCCAAACACATCATCTGTTGCCTTGACTTGGAAGCAAAGAGAATCTCCTAACATGGACCTAACAAATATTGAAATATTTTGGAGATCCAAGCCCTCATCACTTGGTAGGAGGCTTTCTTAAAACACTTTGCAATCTTCACCATAGCCCTAGTGGGTATTTCCTTTTGGCATTTCAACAAATATTTTGTTTCCATCCTTGTCCCTCTCCTTCTTCAACCTAAAGACAGAGGGTTAAGAATCCCTAGCAAAGGCCCAAACCCAAAACTGAGATAATTTTGGCCCCTTATCCAGCTTTGGAGCAAAGAGATTTGGATTTTCGTGAATGGAAAAGAAACCCTAATGATGACGCTTCTAATGGCCTCTGATGACCCATCTATAATAGTAGTGAAGTTCTAAGGCACTCATATAATAACAATGTCTTTGATATATGCAGGAACAATGCCTAAACCATAGGGAAATATAATGGATGTAACCAAAACTCGATCATGAGGTTGTTAGAGTGTCTTTGGGAGAATGACATACCATTCCTAAATGGATGTGTCTTCCTACAACTCTTGGCAAGGGGGAGAAAACATTTGGGCATTGTAAACTTGTGTCTTCTTCTATCATGAATGACCAAGAGATGTCCAATGACGACGAAAGTGTTTGAAACTCTACAAAAGCTATAAACTCTAATGTGCCTCATAGTTTCCATCTTGTGTCCTTTTCTGTAAGTTTTCAAAACATATCTATGTAATTAATAAATGAAATATAGAGTTATAATTAAGGAAAAGTGTGTTTTATTGATTTTCACCATCCAATATAAATCTATTTATAATAATATATTTAAATTTAAATTTAATTATTCAATTTATTATTAAATTGATTTACTTAATTTGGGACTCCTCCATTTGAGAATTCTCTAGTCCATTGAAGGAACTACAACATTCAAATAAAAAACTCTTATGTCAATATTGTTTATAGAATTTCTATTGGAGACAAAATTTTGAGGGTTTTTAGTTAAGACTTATTAAAGGTCCCCTATCCGATATCAAATAAAATCATTCTCGTCTTCAACCCATTATATTTGCAATCATTGACCCACAAAAATCTCCGTCATAGATGTTAACCTAGTTTCCAACTAAATTTATCTTAGTTGCAGTTGAAGCCTAGCGCAACACCACCATTTTCACCTTACCCAAAATAAGTAAGGCATCTCACCTAAGGAATTTCGAGACTTGAATAGGAAAAGGGATTAGAACCAAATGTCAAGGAGTGTCATGACAATGATTTATCATCTACATCTATTCCAGGAGATCACATTATTAGACATGCAACAAGTGCAAAGTAGAGCTTGAGATACAACTAAAGTGACATATAACATTCACGTTCATGTAGAAGAAAATTTTAAAAGGGTCACATAAACCAACATATTTAGGGACATAGAATAGTTCCCTAACTTCTTTTCATTAAACATAAAGTATCATTAAATCCTAGCACTATGACCCTTCAGGAAAAATCAAGTAGATCATCATGCAATTTGGCTCCGAAAGAGATGAGACAAGAACATAATCACTTTCAATAGATTCAATGACAACATTTGGGCATATGATATTCACCTCTTTTTTTGTTGTCTTCTACTTTTGGATTTTATAAACTTATTTTGCAACCTTTCTTTCCTAAACTCTCAGTCTTTCCCTCAAATACCATGTTCCTTCCTCTTTGGCGGATTTTGTGACTCGGTTGCAACTACTCCTTTTCTCCTCGATGGCCTCTATGAACACCATTGCACTTGCATTTTCCCACACTTTTCACTTTCCAACTTTAGTGTCTGACAGATCTTGGTGAATTTCCTTTCTTTTCCTTGTTGGTTTCCTACACAACTTCTTCTTAGTCAGACTTGGTCAAAATGTGTCAAAATTTTGTCCCACAAAACGAAGGACCCAACAACCGCCTTGTATTTTCACCACTACTCGTACACATTATCTCAACCAAAATTTCAATAACCTTGTCAATTTGAGCCTTACTCCTTATAGATCAACTTGTTTCCCACATAAACCCCAGTTGAGACATAAGTCAATGCACAAAGGAGTTAATTCGGTTACCAAATCTCATAATTCTAAACCAAATAAGAATGGAAGATCACCCTTAAGATTACATAGAGGATTTGGGGCCTGATATTTCTCATGCTAATCCACACTATAAACTCCCACCATAGACATCATCTGATAATATAACTCGTGCATCAAGGTAACATCATTTAGACCTTATCCACACTTTCTTTCCATAAAACAACAAAACCTGGAACAAGTGATGGCATTTCAAAGAGGTTTGCCTTTATCACATGTCCACACATTAACATAAATCCTCTAGTTGAAACCCTCATCCATGGGAGTCTAAGTGTCCTAGGTGCATGCTTGAATTGCACTAAGACGTGCTTCCAATTATCATGAACCTAAGGGATATAGGAGTGGCCCACCCTCTCACTAAAAGAGAGGGTTCCTAGCTCCAAGCTTTTTTCGTTATTTTCTAATGAGTATGATGTTGAGTTAGTTTGTCGTAAGATATGAACTACTTAATATTAATTCAACCACTTTAATAGTGATCTGGCCTATTAAAATGGTAATTAGTTTGAGGTCCATAAGAATGTAACTAATGTGGAAATGCTTGATGGTGTTTCTGGAATCCCTAACTATAATAAGTTAGTAAATATTTAAGTAAGTAATATGAAAAAATAGTTAAAGAATACCATAAACCTCTACTCGGTTGTTAGTGACCTTTTCGTGACTCCATGAGAAAAATAATTCAACTTGCTCCTTAAGGAAAATGAGCACATATTTAATAATTATTCTGATATTTTATATCAAATTCTAAAACATTTATGTATGTGCTAAGAAAAAAGGTATTTAACCTTCCAAACTTAATAACAACATTTTTAAGTTTTTTATGCTAGTGGCAGTGTCTATTTTGGAATAGGGGCTCTAGAATTTAATTTAATTATCATTGATTATTTGGTGGATGGTAGTGATTTAAGCTCAATGAAATATCCATAGAAAAATCTCAATAGTTGTGGAGACAAACTATTGAGATTTATCACAAAAGTTGGTATTCCCTTTCTTCTTTTCAAATTAATTATAAAAAATGTCATGTCCACATGTGTCATTGAACTCTTATTGTTTATTGTTCTTTTAATATTTTTCTCTTGTTACATCTATTCCTTTTATAATAAAAAATAAAAATACAGATATAATTTAAATCATCTTTATGGATTTTTTTCTATATTATTTTTAGTAATGTCACATTTATCATGGAGAAAATATTTGAATATCTATTACAAATTGTTGTGATAACATGTATACACACACACATATACACACACTAGGCTTCAGCCTAGAAATTGCGCAATTATGGGAGGCAGTGACCTAGTGATCCTAGAAATTGTGCAATACCTAAGGGACAACCATCCTGCTCAACCCATAAACTGTGCAAATCCCTTTCCCAGGCTTGCAGACTACTACATGTGCCTTCAGGTCAACCAGTCCCCACAGGGACTTAGCTATCCTGATTTTCATGCATAGGCTTCATTTCCCAAAATAACAAAAGGCATCATGCAAAATGCATCCCTAGATTTTAGGGATCTATTTTAGCAGCTGGAGGTTTCATGCAAAGATCGTTTTAGAAACCTCCCACCAAGTGTCGTTTTTTATTAGATTTGTGGCATGCGTGTCATAACCTCTTATCAAAACTCATTTGTCGGATGCTGGAGAGCTCATTCCTCACCTCGATCTTGCAACTTTGACATCCCACATCGCGTATTGGAGTCTTCAGCACATTCAACTCAACTCTTTCAGGGTAAGTCTGATTTTTGTGTCATTTGTTGTTTTTTTGTCGCTTTTCGTGTTCCTGTTTGTATGAATGTTGTTTACATGGTTTTGTTGAACACCTACTATCGTTTTAATGTATATTAGTTTGTAGAAGCAATGTTTCATTTTTTGTTTACATCTCACTGTTTTCACATGCATGACACTATTTTGCACTCATGGTTCCCGTTGCGGTGACTCATTACACACACATGCATGTTTTCCCATTTTCTAAATATTGCATTCACTGTTTGCATGCATGAACTTTCACTTTTGATTACACTTAGTCTTGCCATGCATTTAAACCTCTTCATGTTTTTAGTTGCCCGTTGGCGTGTCTAGGCTGCCTTGGCCGGGACCTTACATTTTTCGGATAAAAATACGCATTTCTGGAAGTGAAGACTCTGGCCTCCCTCTAAAAACTTCCCAAACCTGGCCAGCACTGACCTCTACGCTTGCATTGCACAATTATGGGAGCCAGTGCCCTACTAACCAAAAAAATTGCGCAATGCAGTCTTTGGGCTTGCATACCCTTGTTGACTAAAATTGTGCATTGTGCAGTTTCAGTCCTTAGCATGTAGGTTAGACTGTGCATTGCGTAGCTCTAGTAGTCAGTTAGCCTCCTAACAGCCCGTACTATTCCTTACGCAGTTTTGGCAATCAGTGTCCCAGTCTCCCGATGGAAATCATGCAATCTTCACAATCAGTCATACAGGTATGTTGTCCTCAAGTTTGTTCTGGTTTTCAACTAACTGATTTCTTTCCATGAGTGTTTCCATGTCTCCAGGTATGACAGGTGTTCGTCTGCCTCTCAGCAGTACAGTTACATGGCTTCCCAGAGATCAAGGTCAAAGGACACCGTTGGAAGTGCAACTGGAGACGCAGTTGAACAAATGTCTATGGGTTTACCTGTTTATGAAGACACCAAGCTGCTCATAGACAGAGACATCAAGATGAAATGACAGGATATCAATGATACATTCTTAAGCATATTTGAGGAAGATATGGAAGATCGCAGGATCTATGTCAACATCCACAAGTTTGGCTTATACCAGATTGCATACAGGTATCCTACGTTCCCATGCGCGTACATGATACATTGGATTGTCTCACACACTGACCCTAAGACAATGATATTGAGCAGTGTCATTGGGACAAAGTTTTCCACCTTTAGGGCGAAGGACTATAAGGAGATGTATCAGTTGCTACAACCGCTGATCATGATGGAGAAACCCTTCAGCACATGTAGCAACACAAACTCCAGAGATATCTTGAAGAGTTGGGTGAAAGAGCCAACCAAGTTTAGGACAACACCCAGCCTGGTTTACAAGACTAAGATGTTGTGGAAGGCATATCAGTACTTGGTCATCTTTGCATGCCACTTATATGGCCAAGAGAACACAAAGACCTTCCCACAGAACTAGGTGATTGCATTGGACCAATTGGCTAGCGAAGGAAGGCCATGCAACTGGTTTGATGTCATGTTGTCTCTCAGGTTGAAGGAACAGGTGAGAGAAGCTGACATTTTCCCAAAGGTCAGCAACCACATATATACATGTTTGCATACATACTGGATGCTATCTATGCCCACCATCATTTCCTAGGCTTGAAGTGGGCAAGGACACCTTCGGAAACCTCTTTGCACACTTAATACAGATTGTTCTCCGAATGCAGTTTCCATGGAGTCATCACATAGTTGTCAGACCACTTTGTCACCCTAGTGTACAAAATGATATTTGAGCAGGATCCACCTTGCATGTTGCAGGCAGCAATGGAGGCATTGATGGACATAGCAGATTGGTATGCCTCACCCCTCGACACCTTCGTATGGATGTACAAGGTGGAGAAGCCTCTATATGTTTTACCAAAGTTTTCCATGGACAAGCTCGTCATGCAAGAAGTGTCATATCACATCTCGACAAGGTTGTTAGCTAGATTTCATAGGAAGAAAAAGGCACCTTGGCCTGCTCTTCCTTTGTGGACCAGTTTATATAAGATATGAAATATCAAGCATGCTGATGCTAAGATGAAGGAGTTCAAAAGATTCACTTTCGGCACCAGAAGTTTCAATCCATATGAACCACATTGCTTTGTAAAGGACTACTATACGAGATTGAAATTTCCATGGATCCACGGGGTGTGTCATTAGCCTGAGGATGACCCATGGAGATGTTGTCACAGCTTCTCCAGGTTCAATGAACTAGTCAGCATAGTTGTGGAATGATTAGTGGAGCAGCGCAAAGAAACATCTCAGAGAGCACCATCATCAGCAGTAGCATATGGTAATGGAACTGCGCATGAAAAAGGCAAGAGAAAGGTTGATGACAGCAGAGAGGTAGAAGAAAACTGCAAGTTCAAATTGGATCCACTCGTGATGAAAGAAGCTTTGGAGATTGAGGCTAAGAGGTGACAAGAGGAACGCGTAAAGGCAAAGAGATAAACAAAGGATGGAGGAAGCAAAGAAAGAGTTGCAAGAGTTGAAGCAGGAACTCTGGGAAGAAAAGGATATGCGCAGAAGGGAGAAGGAAGCGCAATAGGGACAAACATACCAAGAGGCACAACATGCACAAATTGATGAAACTTTGCCCATACAGGTTATAGAATCATCCAAGGAGCTGGCACAGAGTAGGGAGGGTGAGTAGTCCCAGGAGCAGGATTTAGATCAAGAGATTTAACATATGCTAGAATAGATGGATACAGATGTGGTGCAGCGAGAGTTAGATCAGGATATGGACCTCATACCTCATAAAAAAGAGGTCACCTCACTGGCTTCACTAGATTCGAAATTAGAGAAAGTCCTAAGCAACCAAGGAGACACAGAGATCCTTGAAGACAATCTAGAAGCATAGATGCACAACATATCTTTCAATGAGTTGCAACACAGAGTTATGCAGTCATGTAGAGTGCCTACCCTAGATGTGCATACATCTCCTGTGCAGTCTGAAGTACGAGTGATCATATTTTATGTGCACAAGCATCCAGTAGCATTTCATGATGGTACTAGAGCATATGCCGAAGCCACCAGCTCGAGTGTCTGATTCTTGATAGTAAAGAATGAGTGATTGGCTAAGGAATTACAAGTGGCCAAGCAGGGAGGAGAAAAGATCACATCATCTGCCAAAGAATAATTGAAGAGGGTGATACTAGATGAAGTATCATCCCTCGAAACAGTCATGTAGATGTTGTATTCCATATTCGGCACCATTCATAAGGCAGTTGTCCATCTCAACGATTGGCAACAACACTATGCTGGGAGAGCACGCATCTTTTCAAATATGCACACTATTGTTGACCGCATGAAGACATGGACAATCAGATACAAAGGAGCCCCATTGTATTTTCCAAAGATGATGAAGCCGAAGGTGGTAGATTTGAAGTCATGCATCTGGAGTTAGATCTGGAATTATAAGGAAATCCCGCAACCCATCACCAGTTTTCATGCTTCGCATTCACGGGTATTCAGAAGCATGGATTTCATTGTGTGCATGCACACAATCCCATATATTGGCACACTCACCAAGGAAAATTCGAAGAACCAAGTCTGAATGGAGCTGGACATGTACTCTCATGAGTTGATGCATGTAGCCACCAGTGCAGATTTGGAGATCAGCGTAGACACTATGCACAAGTATGTTGTAGGTATAGCTACACTCAAGACCATGATGCACATGTTAGCAGACGAGTTAGACAAATGTGCCAGATCAGTGTACCCAGATGCAACAGAGGCGAGAGTTTGCTTTTAGTGGGATGTCACCATTGAGCACGCGGACACCATCACGAACTACCAAGATTGGCATCAGTTCGCCACCGTCGATCATCACAAGGATGTCGAAGAGTTGGTCTTCCCACAGTTTTCTAAGTCTTAGTAGTGTCTTGCAAGGCTTGCTCAAGCCTATTTTTTCTCACATGGGTACATGTGTAGATTGTAATGTAACATCTTGTAAAAGTGAAAGACCAAGTGTTGATAGTCGAATGTAATAGTCATGTAATAGTTGAAGAGTCATGAGGGTAGGTGAAAAGTCATAAAGGGGAATGTCAAGGGTCACCCCAACATTTGCTATTTATATAAACTCATAACTCATTGTACGATTTTGGTGGCCAAGATTTTTATAGGTGTATCTTAGAGAAAGCTTGGAGTGTATTGTAACAAACCTTGGCTTCTTCACAGTGCAGAGCTAGTATATCTCTTTGGATTGTAGATTTAAGAATAGTGTAGAAACTTGATGAATAAGAATAAAATGAATACTTTACTACCCAATTCTATGAGCACAAAGTAGAACTAACATCACACACACAAAAAAAAAAAAAAAAAAAAAAAAAAAAAAAAACCTTCAATTTGACTTCCTTCCTAAATAAATAATTGCTCATTCCTATCTATTAGTTTTTGAGAATATTTCAAATTCGGTAATTTAATTATACTCAGTTCCTATTTGTATTAGTTCAAAGGATTTAAGGATTTGCTAAGGGCTCTGTTTTGCAAACAGGTAGAGGTAGAAGTGATGATTGTCGGAGGAGCAAAGGACAAAGGACCTGCAATAGTTGAACAAGCCAAGAAACGTTCCGTGTCTCTTCTGGTTTTAGGGCAGCCAAAGGCATCTTTCTTTGCTAAGTAATCAACAAAACATTGATTGAAACTCAGTAAACTAACAATTTGATTTTCAATAAAGGTTGAATTTATGTTGATGGTAGATTTTGGAAATATTTTGTAGTTAATGGTTAATAGAGATATTTTTGAAATCTGTGATTCACATAAGATTATCTTTAAAAGGTTTACGAGATTGTAACTATCTTAGGTTTAATTCAATCCCAGATTCCCAAAATATTCTTAAATATGAGTGAGGTTAAATAATTGACATAGTTCATGTTCGTCATATTCTAAGAATCCGCAATCAACTTAAACATGGCAAAGAAAACACTAATATAATACAAAATAACAACATTTTTACCACTAAGTGAACATTGTAGTTGATATAACTGAAATATTATATGCAGACTGCGATCTCTATTGTTTGCAGGGAACGGTAGCTCAGAGAAGTCATCAGCAGCAGTGGTGGACTATTGTATTCAAAATTCAGAGTGCATGACAATTGGGGTGAAAAAGAATAGCAAAAAAGAGGGAGGTTATCTCATCAGTACCAAGAAACAAAAAAACTTTTGGCTTCTCGCTTAGATTTTCATGAAAAAAAATTATGATCTCCACCATACTTGCAGCAGAATTAAGTCAAAACCGACCGCATTTTCCAAAGGTTGATGACATGTTGATGATCAATTCCAACTGAATGGGAAGTCCAGTAGGGTTTCCTAGTGTAACTTATTCTTACGACTCAACTATATGTGAATATTGTTGGAAAAAATGTAGTTTGTATAATCTTGATATCTCTAATTAACTTAGGATAAATCTAAATGTTGTAAATAGTAACTTTTAAAATTTATTAGGTAATTATAATCAAATTCACTAATATAATTATTAGCGAGATTATTATTTTAATCGGCATACATTATAGCTTTTAAATACTTTTAAAACTCTCGAGTTATACCATTATTATAATTATAATTTGTAAACAAAATTATTATTATAATTATAATTTGTAAACAAAATTATGTAATTTTAATTGTTAATGTCACGATTTTCATTTTTCATTTTGAACAAAACTCATAAAAAACCTATCTCCTTCCCGGGACAAAACATAAAATGTGTATATTTTACCACTTCCATTTTGACACACTAAAAACACTATAAATCAGTTTATTGGATGAACAATCAATTTTTGCAGTGCATTTGGGCCCTGAATCAGATGGGGCGGGGATGAAATCTGAACAAGCTTTACTGCATTGGATGAATTCAGTTTGTAAAACATTTTATCATCAAGAAAAAATATCATCTTATATCTTATTTATTTTAATACTTTTTAAAACAATAAAAAAAATAAAAGATTGTATCATCTTAATTCTTTTTTGTTGCCTTTACCTAGGGGGATTTTAACCTTGTGCCATGGGCTTTATCCCTAAAACAATTTAGAAAGTAATTAAAGACACATTTAATGGCTCCGCTGTTGGAATTATAACCTTATTTGTTTGTTTAACAATCTTCTTGTTTTTCACAATTTTGCAGTGCATTTGGGCCCTGAATCATATGCTGTGGGGATGAACTCTGAACAACCCTTTATCAAGACTGGATGATGGACTGGATGAATTCAATTTGTAAAACATTTTATTATCAGGAAAAAAAAATATCATCTTACATCTTATTTATTTTAATGACTTTTTAAAACAATAAAAAAATACAAGATTTTTATCATCTTAATTCTTTTTTTGGTTACCTTGACCTACGAGATTTTAACCTTGTGCCATGGGCTTTATCCCTGAAAAAATTTAAAAATTAATAATCAATAATAACATTAAAATTTAAAAATTAATAATCAATAGTAACATTAAATTTTAAAGTAATAGTATATATATTATATTTTTAAAAGTATATATATTATCTTTTTAAAATTTTATTTATATATCACTTTTAAGTTTATATAAAAAAATAATACACATATATAGAAGTTTATCGAAATTCCCATTATGAAAACTTTTACATGTTTCTAAATCTCCTGAAGCTTAAATATGATCATCTGTTTGCTTCTAGGCTCTTTGATTTTATACCATGTCCTAGTTTCGCAGAATGTATTACTTACATGCCTCTAGGGCATTTTCCTCTTTGTTTCCATTCAAACATACATAAATTTAAAAGTATCAATTTACTTGTGTTGTTGTGGTTTGTTCCTTTATCTAAAGTTCATTCAGTTATATTTGCTCTATTTGATGCAGTAAGGAAGTGACAAAGCTGCCAGGAAACGAGACAATATTCCTATAAGAGCTACTTAGTGATGCAAGGTAATTTATTTACATGTTTAGGTTGGAAGTATGAAATATGTTTACTAATTTATACCCAACGTTGTGGTTGGAGGTACTGAAATTGCAAGCTGAACTTGCATGTCGGCAGGGACTCCTGCTACGCAGTTGCCCTTGTTAGGGTTAATATACATCATTCAATTGTACACAATGGAAACTCTGGACATAATTATCAAAGTGTCTGATACTGTCTATTAGAAACCAATCTAGATAGTAACAATGTTTTTCGACTTTCATTCATTACACAATAGGGAAGACAACCCAACAAGTTTATGAAAAGTAATGATCTATGGTCATACTTAATACTGTATATGTGTGGCTGATTTCATAAAACAAAATTTCTTACAAATGATTCAGAGCCACATGGTCGTCATCTATTTCATTTAAATTATGACGAGCAGAAAACAAACTTCAGATGCACCGACCAATACTTGGAAAAGAAGTCACATAATGTCAAGATTTGAAACTTTCACAAAAACCAAAGCAATAATATACCAGCCCATTTCCATGAGGGTTGTAGGGTTCGAACCTGTCAACCATAAGGAAGGACAATATTTTATGAGATAGTATTCTATATTTCCTTAAAAAAAAAAAGAGAAGTGGAGAAAAGAAAAAACGGATTAGGGTTAGAAAACCCGCCTGTAGGAAATACTTATATAGTAAACACTCCATCTGCACACAAATCCAATGCCCAAAGTCAGTCAAAATTATAGGATATGTTACCTTCAAAGAGTGATTTATAGAAAATTTAGATTTTAAGCTCACCAATGGGCATGACCGAAATATTGGGTAAGTCATACCCTTTGCGAATTGGTACAACCTCCTTGAAATTCCGCGTATACTTCCAATCCTGGCCATGCTTCTAAATGATCCGCAAATTCTGTACCACAAACTCCATTTACATTCTTCACTCCATGGCCTTGAAAAAATTCGTTTAACCATTCATTTTCTTCTTCCAGATAGTACGTTTCTAGAGGTAAAAGATTATCCAATTCTGCATGTAACTGCGTATCTTCCACTACGCCACATAAATTATTCCTCCTCTCTGAAATTTCTTCAAACTGTACCTCTTCTACCCTGGCGCCGACTGATATTCCATCGGTTGCGTTTTCTGCAAGAGACTCTACCGACAAGAAATCAATGTCGAAATCTGTTTCATGAAATACCCCAAATGGTTTAAGCGGCTCGGTATTATTGAACAGCGGGATATTATTGGGGCAAATGTTAATCCCTTTGTTTCTAGGCGCCATCGCATGGGCTTGTTGAGAATTTTGCAGATCATATATTGTGAAAGATGGAACGACCTCAGCAGTTGGACGACTGTCATAGCTAGGATGCCGTTGTGCCCACTTCCCTTGCGTTCCAGAACATGTACCTTCTTTCTTAATATTGTTGCATGACTTCAAAAAACTTGTACCTTCTTTCATAATATTGTTGCATGAGTTCAAAAAACATGTACCTCCTCTCATAATATTGTTCCCTGAGTTCAAACAACTAGCACATGAGCACATGACATTCCTTTCCGGATACCCGCAACAATGTGTTCCATAGGATTGCAACTTAGTTAATCCAGGCTCCATTTCGCAACAAACTTGTTCATGCGCTCTCTAGTAGGCTCCTCCCATAACTATGCAATAACAAATATCTGAAGAGGCGTGTGCATGCAATATTGTACTGCAACCATTTACCTTTAGATGACATGAACTCATCCAATTAGGAGGAGAAGCAATGATGCAGTTGTGTGGGCATGCTGGCTTCTTAAGCAATGGCGCAGGAACTGATGAACGTGACTGTAAGGAAGTGTTATAGAGCTTTCCACCTAGAGTGAAGTGTTTTTGACACCTGTAACATATGTATCTGGGCTGCATCTTCTTAGCTCGGCCCTTGTTATTCATATACCTAAACCTGCAATATTCCCAAGATTTACATCTGGGACATATGGCTTTCTTCTGCCTGAATATCTCCTCCATCTTTTGCTATTGAAACAAACACAAATAACAAGAAGGAAAAGTATATGCAAAGATGGCTGCTACCTTAATTATCTATATATAAACCACCACACTGCTTTTTTTTTAGCTTTTTTAAGTTTGATTATTTACTTTGTTTTTTTCTGGAACCTCAATCCATTTGCTTTAGCTTTTTTGTTTCTATTTATAATAATTTAATTATTTACTTTCCCTTTTCTGGAAACTCAATTCATTTGGTTTAGTTTTTTTGTTTTTTTTTTTATAATAATTTGATTATTTATTTTCTTTTCTAAATCCCTCTCCATTTGGTTTAGATGTTATTGTTATTTTTGAACCTCTCCACTTGTTTTAGCCACAGACCAAAAACACCCTCAATTTTTTAACTCTGCAATTAGATTTCCACCGTAAATGTTTTCCTATTGCGTTGTGGTTTATATGATTTTTGTATTTTTTTGGTTTGTTTTTACTGATAAAGGAGACCGCTATGAATATTTTCCTATTGCCTCGTGGTTTACTTGATTTTTTTTTCTCCTTTCACTTTCATAAGGGAGGCTGGAGCTATGTGATATATGCTTCCTGTAAATTCAAGTAAATCTTTTTTTTTTGGTCCATTAACGAGATTTTACTACTGGTTCATTATTCAAATAATCATTACTAATTTTTAAATCATCACACCCAGAGCTATGTGGTATGCAATTTCAAGGAAAACTTGGATGCACTATTAACATTGCGGATCAGATGCGAGCTATGTATCGTTCCTTGTTTGTCGGTTGAGGTAAAGAAACTTTGATATGAAGGTTTGGCATATGCTTTATGGTGGTTTGGTATATGCCTTATGGTGGGTTGGTATATGCTTAGATATTGTGTTTTGGTGTATGCTTTGATATGGTGTTTAGTATATGTTTTGGTATATGATGTGGTGTATTCCTTGGTATATATTTTGATGATGTTGATACATTCATATGTATATGGATGTAAATACCATCATGAGTTGTGTTATAAAGCTCCATGAGAAGTATGTCTTCTTTCAACATGTCGCTGAGGTATTTGTGTGATTGAACACCGAGGATGGTGTCCCCTGAGGGGGATGGTTCTGTAACAGTCCACGGGAAAATTCCATGTAATAAAAGTTAATAAAGGAAAAATAATAACCACTGATGAAGGGACACTTATTCCAAGCTGAATGTTGGGCAAAATCTTAGTGATGGGATCACTTGTAATTGTGTGATGTCTAAGGAAATTGGAAAAGGAAATGGTTAAGGCTTTGGAAAGGCAAAATGGCATTTCGGCACATTTATTTATGAAAATAATGGAAATTAGGAGAAAAAGGAGGTGAAAGGTCACAAGTTTCATGTGAGGAGGAAAATAATGGAAAATGAAGAAAATAGAGGCCTCATTCATAAAAAGGCTTCTGAGGATCAGTTAATGGCTTTTGTCAGTTCAGTGTTGGAGCTCTCTCTCATACTCTCGGATACTTATAGTTTTCTTGGAGAACTCTTGGAGTGTGTGGCATACTTGGATTCTTGGAGCAAGAAGGAAAAGAAAGAGCAGGAAAGTGTCAAAAGGCATCAGAATCAACAACTACATCATATTTACTTGCAGGTACCGAGTTTCATGTATGATTTCTTCACTAATTTTGGCATGCATGGCATATGCGTGTGGATTGTTGTTTGTGATATGTCACTTACATAGAGGTTTGCCTAGATTGACAGTGGATTTCTTAGCCTTACCATTTCCTGGATAGTCATTGTGATTGTGGGTTACTTTCATTGTTTTTTTTGGTTGCTTCTCATGTTTCCTTAGCTTGGGTTGAGTTATTAGTTCCTAGAAGCCCTGATTGGATAAACGCTCTAGAATCCCTTTAACGACTTGGGTTGAGTTACTAGTCTTGGATGCCTTGGTTGGAAAATGGTCTGGAAGCCTTTGGTGTGTTGAGTTACTAGTCCTAGAAGACTTGGTTTTAACAAGCGCTCTGAAAGACCTGGAAGGCTTCGATTGAGACCAATATGATGATGGTTTTGTGATGTTCGACCGTGAGGTACAATCATTATTGAGGGTTTGAAGTGGATGGCCTCTAGAAGCCCTAGATGGATTTTGATTGATGTGTTGTATGAGATCCCCGATTCATGCTTGGAATATGGCACGGGGATGAATGACTGAAGAGAGATTTGGCTCAGCCATTCTATGGTAGGGTGGAACATGAAAGTCCCATCCTGGGTTTGGATTTCACATCATTAATGAAAGTTATTTCTCCTTGTATTTCTATGAGAATTTTGATGGATTACATGTTGTCTGTATGACTATACCTCCGTGAGTATTTTTTACTGCTATTATTCTAGTTATGTATGTGTTTTATGACAATAGCCATGGGTGTCTCTCATCATGTTTTTACTTGTAATTGAATGATAAATGTATCTATGACCTAATGAATGGAATGGCAGTTGATGTGTTGACGAATCAATGGTTCTTAGCGATTTTTAGCTAAGTATGAGACCCCTATGTTCATAACTATTATTTACACCTGTAGATTACATATTTGTGATATGTTTGACGAAATGACTGTCATGGCTAGTTCAGATCTAGTCAAGGTCTTAAACAAGTATTTGCTTTACTATTTTCATTACCGTGCTATTTTACTGATTTGAAGGTATGGTTCAATTTTGGGAAGTGACCTGGTCTCTGGGCCTGAAAAAGTGGCTCAAATCCCGGAGTCATTGGCATAGAATTGACAATTTTGGTCTGTGGTCGCTGGTAGGAAAGCTTGTGAGAGAGAATTTGGATTTTTGGTCACCCTCATGCCTATAACCTGGGTGCGACTAAGGCTTCAGTTGTCCAAAAGTTCAGTGAGACCCCAAGGCAAGTTGTATAAAGTATTAGATTGGTTCCTGAGGGTTCTGTAGTTGATGATTAATGTCTGTATGGTATGTTTCCATTGATTTGACTTCATTAACGTAACTTAGGAGGATGAATCATATCATAGTGGCCTCTCATGATATGTTTACCCCGACTGGCTAGTTTCTTGGGTAGATGTGGGAGGAGGGTGTTACAGTAAATAACCCTTATAACAATCCATTAATAATATACCTTCATTCCCAACATCCAAACTTGTACTACAACATGCTCTTTCCTCGAGGTCCAATGTTGTAACTTCACTTTAATGATTTTCATCTTCTACGTTATCTCATCCAACACATTAGCATCATAACAACCACTAGCAAAATGATGACCTAAATTGCATACCATGACTTCACAAGGCATGTTTAACCTACTATTCATGCATAACTATAGCCAAGGCCACACATGCATAACAACTTCATATATACATAAAACACATGATTACGAAACTATATACACATTTTTCTAGCTAGAGTCCAGTCATCAATGTATGACCATATCAACTACCCAAACCATGACCTTATGCATGACAACAACAACAGCATCATGTGCACTTCATAACATGTGAAAACTGACGTGGATAACCAATGCATAATCAATCATCCACTCATGACGACACACTCCACAATGCACCATCAACTTCCCATGGCGACATCAGTACAACCATGATCAACACCATGCAGATGAAACAAGCAGATGGACTACATGCATAAGGAACACATATGCAGCCAACATGAATGTGTGAACAACACACAACCCAAGGAGAGCACAACCACGCTCTGATAGCACTCCATAACACCCTCCTCCCACATCTACCCAAGCAACTGGCGAGCTAGGGTAAACATGCAACGAGAGGCCACTATGATATGATTTTACCTCCTACGTCACGTAAAGGAAGTGGAACCGATGGAAACACACCTTATAGACATTAATCATTAGCTACAGGACCCTAAGGAACCAACCCAATACTTTGTACAACTTGCCTTGGGGTCCCATTGAAATTTTGGACAACTTAAGCCTTAGTTGCTCCGATGCTATAGGCATGAGGGCAATCAGAAACCAAAGTCGCTCTCACAGGCTTGCCTGCCATCCCCCAGAGACATTTTATATTAGTGTTATGCTAGTGACCCCAAGATTTCAGCCACTTTTTCAGGACCAAAGCCTAGGTCACTACCCGGAATTGAACCATCTCTTCAAAATAGTAAAACAACATGGAATTGGTAGTACTAAAGCAAATAATTTTTTAGGACCTTGACTGGATGCCTACTAGTCATGATAGGAATTTCGTCAATCATATCACAAATATGAGATCTACATGTTTCAGCAACATATCTGAGCATAGGGGTCGCATACTTATCTAAGATTTGCTAGGAAGCATTGATGCCTTAGCACATTAACTTCCATTCCATCAATTAGGTCATAGATACATTGTTCATTCATTTGCAAGTAGAAACATGATGCGATCCATACATAGTTGATGCCATAAAAACATGTACATAACCAGCATAATAGGGACAAAAATATCAATGAAATCACAACCATATAAACCACATATAATCCATCATAATAATCATAGAAATACAAGGAGAAATAACCTTTCATTTAATGATGCAAAACAAAACTCGGGATGGGACTTCCACATTCCAGTTGACCATAGAATGGTTGAACCAAATCTCTCTTCAATCATTCACCTTTGTGCCATATTCCAAGCATGAATGTGGAATCTCACAAAACACATCAAACAAAACTCATCTAGGGCTTCGAGAGGCCATCCACCTCAACCAATAAAACAATGATTCCACCTCACAGTCGGACATCACAAAACCTCCATCAGATCGGTCTCTATCCAAGCCTTTCAGAGTGTTTTCCAAACCAAGGCTCCAGGACTAGTAACTCAACCCACAGCTTTTCGTGGGGTCCAAAGCATTTGTCCAACCAAGGCTCCAAGACTATTAACTCAACCCACTAAGGGATCCACAGTGTTTTTCCAACCAAGGCTACATGACTAGTAACTCAACCCAAACAGATACAGATATTCAAAGTTTTTTTCCAACCAAGGCTCCAGGACTAGTAACTTAACCCAAGCTAAGGAACATGAGAACCAACCAAACAAACAATGAAAACATACCCACAATCCCCGTGGCTATCCAAGAAATGGAAAGGCTAGGAAATCCACTGTCAATCCCAACCATCCTCCATGCCAATGATAGATCACAACCAACAATCCACATGCATATGCCATGCATGCTAAAACAAGTGAAGGAAACACACATGCAACTCAGTACCTACAAGAAAATCTGATGTAGTTGTTGATCCTGATGCCCTCGTGTGGTTTCCTTCTTGCTCCAAAATCCAAGTATGCCACACCCTCCAAGAGTGTTCCACGAAAACTCTAAGTCTCCAAGAGTATGAGAGAGAGAGAACAATGAGAGAGAGCTCCAACACTAAACTGACAAAAGGTTACCAATTGATCCTCAAAAGCATTTTTATGAATGAGACCTCTATTTTCTTCATTTTCTATTATTTTCCTTCATTTTCCTTCTCACGTGCAACGTGTGATCTTTCACCTCCTTTTTCTCCTAATTTTTATTATTTTCATAAATAAATGTGCCAAAAATGTAATTTTTCCTTTCCAAAGCCTTATCCATTTCCTTTGCCAATTTCCTTAGCTATAAACAACCAGATGAAAACCCACTAGGATGCTTTACCCACCATCCAACTTCAAATACGTGTCCCATCACCATGGACTTATATATTTTTACATGAGTTTTTAACGAGGGTTGTTACAAAATCCAAAATCCTATCAAGTAGCGACCATCATTACTGCACTACAGAATTAATGGAGTTTTTGCCATGTCAAAAGAGAGCAACTAAACCCTACTAGATAACACACTAACCAAATTTAAAAGCCATTCTCCTAAACCAACAAAGAGCAGCGTACCATGGAAGCTCAAGGAATCTCAAGGAACCTTTAAATAAGTGAAGCTATAGCTCTGCCATGAGCCAGACTAAAGAATAAAATTCATTGCGAGACCAAAACCCTCAGAAGGACATTGAGAAGGCTATTATTGGGAATCACGATATTAAATCCATCCCTCTGTATAATGAATGTATCATCATGTCTACAACATTCTCCAACAACTCCAATAATAGAAAAATAAATACAAATACCACCCCAAGTAAAGAAGAGTTATACTTCTGTGCCACTCGTTGCGAGGAATGTGCCACAAGGAAAAAATCTTGAAAATTCGTGGCCTGGAATTGGAATGTTGTTACACCACAACTCTTTTCATTCTCTTTAATCACACTGACGACTAGGCTAGGTTGAGTGGGGGGCAAATAGTTTCATCTCGAAACAAAGTAAATTTCTATTGATGGAAAACTTATGGATGATGCTCAAGCATCTTGGAATTTTTAAAATGGCTAAGGGATAGGGACATAGTTAATTATACATTCATCTCTCTATTTTGCCTCGTCCAAGGGTGGATCCTTTTTTTGTTAACACATCCACCACAAAATTTAAGTGCCTATACACATGAAAATGGTTAAGTCACTTGAATTGAGAGACAATAGGGAAATCCTTTGAAGTATGGGAAGGTGCTCTAAGCACGACACTTTCTTGGCCTTTATTACTTGTCGAATAACATGCGTTGAATCACCAAAGAGCAATAAGTTATAATTTTTTTGCAAGAACTAGTTTCAAATCTTTCCACAAAGCAAGATACTCACCTTGATTATTGGCTGTAATACCAAAACCCCAAACAAATGGAAACACAACTTTTCCATAGAGACTAACTAAAACCCCTCCCACTCTTGACTCATTATATAATTCAAACTTATTATTATAGAATCTTTATTAGAAAAGTTTTATATTTAAAATCTATGATTTAGAAATAAAACAATATAATCCTTTTATATTTTATATTTTATAAGTTTTTAACTCAAAAATATATAAGTGATTTTCAAGTTTAAAACTTTTGTTAAAAATTATGGGAATTCTGCAACTTTCCTGGAAAGTGCTCTCTCTACATCTTTTCTTCAAAGTTCTGTCTTTGTTACCCAGGCAAAGGTGTTATCACTAATGGATAATCGTTGTGGTATTTAGGTGATATTCTGTCATTTGGTTGTTAAGATTGATTTTGGAGAATCATTATGGCAGTTAGGGTGATATTCGGCCAATGATGGATTACTTTCTTCAATGTTAAAGTGAACTAATTTTTTAAAATAATATACTTCATTATAATTTAGTTATAAATTTAAGTTAATTATCCATTTATAATGAAAACCATTATGATACTTAAATATGTAAATCACACATACATATTGTTATTGAAAACATAGATTAATTTATCATCACCATTCATCCAAATGTGTTTTTAATAACATCTCACCTTCATTAGACATGGATGGATTGACGCCATTTGTATTTTCTAATCATTTAAACTAATTATGCCGCTCTGCAAGGATCAGCACCGTTTAGGTGTTGGTGCTCGTACGTATAAATTTGTGTAGGGTGTTAGCAAACTATAATCGCTTTGAAACTTGAGAAAATTGATTTTCATGCCACTGTTTATCAGGTAATGCAATGCCAAGTAGAAAGTTTGCAAGGCTATGATCAATGTGCCAAATGATTTTCATTTTACTGATACCAGATATAGTTACTAGGTTTTGCTCGGTCATACAGCATTATTTATCTTGCCATGTTCTGGATCATTAATGGATGTAGTTACTAGAATTTGTTTGGTTATACTGGGTTACTTATGCTGTCATGTGCTGGATCATGAAAGGTTTTTTTTGGTTTGTGCTATGTTTGACTTCTCTGTGTTTTCTGCACAGTGGCTTATTTCAGAGATCGGATTGAAGAAACGAAACCCAAGCGCTCCCCCTTCACTATATTAAGCTGTTTATAATTTTTTGAAGTTTCAGTAAAACCTATTTTGGTGGAACTATAATGGCTACCAAGACTTCATTCCAGTCTAACAGCGAGTCCTCGAACTCTGCATCTTTTGCCAAAGCAAAATCCTTCACTAAAGGACCTAATCTTGATGGTTGCAATATACTTGAGGAGATTTTGCCCTATTTGGGTTAAGATTCTTCTGGTGGGGAAAGAAAAGCCTCTGCTTTTGGTTCTTTCCCATACTGTCACTAACCGTCACAAGCTTATTCTCTTACACATAGGGCACCTGCCTCCAGGTAAGAGTTCTTCTGGTTGTAATGGTGGATGCTGAACATTTCTGCTGGTAATGGTGGATGCCGAACATTTCTACAAATAGATTCTGGATTCTTGGAATATTTTAAAATTTGATAGACATGAGTGAAGTTAATTATTTGACCTAGTCTATGTCAGACATAAGATCAGCTAGGTACAAATATATTGATCTGATTTAGATTATGGATTCTTAAAATATTCTAAAATTTGATAGAAATAAATAAAATTAATTATTCAGACATCAAATCGGCCTAGATACAAATATGTTAATCTGATTTATTTTACAAATATGTTAATCTGATTTATTTTAACAACCGGAAATGTTAGTACAAGTCAGATAACCTCCAAAGATTCTAGTGCTCTGGACTCTTTAAAAGAGCTTTGCCTACAACAACGCCCAGAGGTATCTTGCACTGATACTATCCTTATTGTCACTTTTTGGAATGTTTATTTGGATTGTAGATGAGGTATCTGGCACTGATACTATCCTTATTGTCACTTTTTGGAATGTTTATTTGGATTGTAGTTTTAAGAATTTTTTGGAATGTTTATTTGGATTGTAGATTTAAGAATATTGTAGAAACTTGATGAATAAGAATAAAATGAATACTTCACTACACAATTCTATGAGCACAAAGTAGAACTAACATCACAAAAAACAACCTTCAATTTCACTTCCTTGCTAAAGAAATAATGGCTTGAAAATAAACAAACTCATTCCTATCCATTAGTTTTCAAGAATATTTCAAATTTGGTAATTTAATTATACTCAGTTCCTATTTGTATTATTTCAAAGGATTTAAGGATTTGCCAAGGGCTCTGTTTTGCAAACAGGTAGAGGTAGAAGTGATGATTGTTGGAGGAGCAAAGGACAAAGGACCTGCAGTAGTTGAACAAGCCAAGAAACGTTTCGTGTCTCTTCTGGTTTTAGGGCAGCCAAAGGCATCTTTCTTTGCTAAGTAATGAACAAAACTTTGATTGAAACTCAGTAAACTAACAATTTGATTTTCAATAAAGGTTGAATTTATGTTGATTGTAGATTTTGGAAATATTTTGTAGTTAATAGTTAATAGAGATATTTTTGAAATTTGTGATTCACATAACATTATCTTTTAATAAATTTACGAGATTGTAACTACCTTAGGTTTAAGTCGATCCCAGATCCCCAAAATATTCTTAAATATGAGTGAGGTTAAATAATTGACATAGTTCATGTTCGTCATATTCTAAAAATCCGCAATCAACTTAAACATGGCAAAAAAACACTAATATAATAAAAAATAACTTTTTTTTTCCAATAAGTTTAGAACATTGTAGCTGATATAACTGAAATACTATATGCAGACTGCGATCTCTATTGTTTGCAGGGAACGGTAGCTCAGAGAAGTCATCAGCAGCAGTGGTGGACTATTGTATTCAAAATTCAGAGTGCATGACAATTGGGGTGAAAAAGAATAGCAAAAAAGAGGGAGGTTATCTCATCAGCACCAAGAAACAAAAAAACTTCTGGCTTCTCGCTTAGATTTTCATGAAAAAAAATTATGATCTCCACCATACTTGCAGCAGAAAAGTCAAAACCGGCCGCAATTTCTAGAGGTTGATGACAGGGTGATAATCAATTCCAAATGAATGGGAAGTCCAGTAGGGTTGCCTAGTGTAACTTATTCTTACGACTCAACTATATGTGAATATTGTTGGAAAAAATGTAGTTTGTATAATCTTGATCTCTCTAATTAACTTAGGATAAATCTAAATGTTGTAAATAGTAACTTTTAAAATTTATTAGGTAGTTATAATCAAATTCACTAATATAATTATTAGTGAGATTATTATTTTAATGGGCATACATTATAGCTTTTAAATACTTTTAAAGCTCTTGAGTTATACCATTATTATAATTATAATTTGTAAACAAAATTATGTAATTTTGATTATTAATGTCAGGATTTTCATTTTTTTTTTATTTTGAACAAAACTCATAAAAAAGCTATCTCCTTCGAGGGACAAAAACATAAAAGGTGTATATTTTACCACTTCCATTTTGACACACTATAAATCAGTTTAGTGGATGAACAATCCATCCTTGCAGTGCATTTGGGCCCTGAATCAGATGGGGCGGGGATGAACTCTGAACAACCCTTACTGTACGGGATGTGTCACGACCCCTTTTTAACATAATAAGCATAACAGTAAAATTATAAAATTTTTTGTTATAAGATAACGGTGGTCAACTTATGAACCCACCTCTTATATAAGAAAACTAACCTAAACATCTAACCCGGTCTAAACGCTTGTATATACATACTTAACCTTGATTGTATGTACACCACTGAAATTGTGTGATCACCGGCGCAAATGCATGAACATAAGTCTTATGGATAACCTTAATCGTTTACCCATCATGTTGAATTTGATTAACCGACAGATGGTGAACGGATACTAAGCCAACTCATTCCATCCGTATCCAAGTGGCATGACTTCACGTGAATCCCATGTGGTGACCCACTGTGGTTTCTGCGCCAAGCTTTTTCCCGCTCTGATGGACGACGGAGATCTCTCCTTCTCATCGTGTGGCTCAGATCATCTTAAGGGTTTAGTCGCTAATACTTATGACGCCGAGTTTTTCGGATCAACTCATTTGTTCACTCTTGCTTCGGCCGAGCGCTTCCTCAGCTTGTCAACTCCTCTATGCTACTCTGCGGTTCAGGTTTTAACCTCTCTGCGTCTTCACACCTGAACTTATATTACAGTCATGATTGTTTATTTCTCGAGTTATTTGGATTTGCTACGGTTCTCGTTGCTTACCATACGTTTTTGATGTGCAGGTGGTCGGCTATTCGCAGTCTCCTACTGCTTGCAAGGGTTTTGCCGTCTCCAAGCTACATGGGTATGCCCTTCTTGCTTTTATAGTTTTTCTTTAATGAAGGTTTATTTGAGCCGGTAAGGCATCATTCTCTGGTCTGAGGCGTGGCTCATGACCATTTCACTTACCTGTCTCAGGTCTGGTCATTATTGCTTCGAACCCTTGTTACATTCGTAGGCGACCTCCTTGCCGGAACCTATACTGCGTTATCAGCTAGGGTTTTATGATGGCTTCCATGCCGTTCATGTAATGTATATTTAATGATGAATTTGGTCTTCAGTTATGGTATAAAAGTGTCAAGCTTGTGCGTATACTTTAAAAGCCCTCTCAGAGCTATTCTCAGTTCTTCTAAGCGGCAATGTTACTATACGGTTGTATTGTTTCGGTTTGGTTCTAAGTACTTTTAATATATAACAGGACTTCTTATGAAGCTGTGTTAACAGTCCGCCTTTTGTTTAAATGAATACACTGCTCTTGTTCATAAATTTTGGTCCATATATTTGTTGGCTGGTTCTGTCTTTGTACCGCCGGTTGCTGTGGAATAAATTATCCTTTCAGTGTTATCGTTCCTCCTTCGCTTATCTGTGTAATGCTACCCTAAAAGGGTTTTATAAGACAGTCATGCTTTTCTTACGGCATTAGCTCATATCTTACGGGTTGTTTGCATGTATTCGTTTTTCATTCGGAATCTTTGTACTTTTCATAAGGTTTAATGCGGCTTTAAGGAGAGTCTTGCATTCGATACTTGAATGTATAGACAGTCCTCTTCCGCATACACTGTTGATACCATTCTCGGTATTTGTCGGGTCTGATATATGTACATATATGACTTAACTTTATGTACTGCTAATTGTTAGCCTAATCTTTGAATTCTGGAAATTTCTTCCTATAAGCTCAACTTACAGGGTTGCATGCTAACGGTTTTTATGAAGCAAATCTTTGTGAGCAACTTGATGTCGTATCTATGCTTATGCTGCGCCAATTCCTCTCATCCATCTCTTGTTTACAGCATTATTTCGTTTAATGTTTGTTAAGTTCATACGACACTAGTTTCCGCACCGTTCCCTAACCAAGGGTTCTTTTTAGATTCTTCCTTCTCATTATTTGTTTAGCTACTGCGGTCTCTCGTACCGCCAACCGCCCTTAGGGTTTGACTCTGTAATGAGTATTTATCTCTAAACAACCCAGTTTATTATTGCAGCTAAGAAACGACCACAGATGTAACATTATCCTACGGAAGTCTCTGGTACTACATGCATTGTTCTTTTATAACATCTACCATTGGCTATTGAAAAGAAACACAGATACCCAAACTTGGTCTGTACACCTTCAATACCTGCTCTATATTCTATAGTTTTGTTAGAAAATGCATACCTGGATAGCCTGCTACCGATGTTTCACTTCCAGAAGTCACCTGCATTTACTTTGCTCTTATCCTCCCAACCTTGAGATCCACTTCCCACTGGATTCTCCCCCCGAGCAGTCTTGCAGGCCTACAACCCTCAACAAGACACATGCACTCCTGTGCTGGGTTATCTGGTCTCTACCAGACTTAACCTCTTTCTCAGGTTATCTGGTCTCTACCAGACTTAACCTCTTTCTCAGGTTATCTGATCTCTACCAGACTTAACCTCCTTCTGCCTCTGTTCTCATGGAATTTCTCTCTCTCTGTTTCTTTCTTCAGTTCTCTCTCCTTTCTCCTTCCCTGTTAGGGTGCTCACTGATCCCTTTAACCAATGCCAAGAATTAGTTGTAACTGAAATGTAATTTAAATTACTTTTACGCAGGTTTGAATAACTGATTGGTAATTTAAAATTACTTTACGTGGGGTAAATCACAATAGGTATATTACATACTCCCCCCCTTAACAGGAACACCGTCCTCGGTGTTCATCCTTCGCGTTCATCCTTCATCGGAACTTTGATATTTACTCGTGGTATTACCATCTAATCCACACAAAATGTGATCCTTTCTCTTTGAAATCAACGATTTCATTCCGACAAACAACGTAGTAATGATATAGTCATAAGAAATATCATTAATTATAAGCATCAATAGTCATAATCATTCGTAATTGCAAAAATATGCAACTTCTAATCGCCACCACCTGGCCCTTATTCATTCATAATAAACAATTCTCTGTGTCAACTTACCATAACTTACCATCTTATGCTTGAAAATCATGAATACTTCCATGTAAGCCTGTTAATAAAGATTGGACAATTCTTCACCCTTCCATGGTAAGTAGTTCCTGCAATATATGACTAACAAATTCAACCACATTAGTCACTATATTTTGAGTCAAATGAGACACTTTTGACTATCAATCAATTGTGCAATATTAGATGCTTTCTAAATCACAGTACTTTTACAAGTACTTAAAGAGCATTAACACTAATCATCAAATGATGAATCACTGCTCACATGCACACTGAACGAATTCTCACTAAAGACATTCGTAAAGTACTTCAAGAAGTACCAAAAGAGCACCTAGCTCTCTAATCATCAAAACAGTCAATCATTTCATCAAGCAAGAATTGTCTTAGCTCCCACTAATATGTTCACAACATTATTAACACAATAAAGGAATTAAAATTTCCATTTATTCTTTATTGAGCACTAAGCTCATTTCTTATTAAATGCGCATAACATACTTTACACATCTATATGTAAAATTCCTTTTTAACATAACATATAGCTGATTAGTTAATTCCTTTAGCCATTAGTCCACAATGGACTAAAGAATTCCCAATCCATGGAAATTGGTTCTCTCAACCAACTCGAGTCATTTTTCACATCCAGATAGTTTCTTTGATAGAGACCTTACCAGGTCTAACATGGAATTCCACTGGCTAACCAGCTCAAGAATTCCAGGGAGAATGAATCTGGGCAGACAAGTACCATCAACCCCTCTAGGTAATTGCCATCAACCCAAGCACTTGCAGGTCCTACTCGACCACAATTACACTGGTCTCGCCAGTAAACGCAAGTCCTACTCGACCACAATCACACTGGTCTCGCCAGTAAACGCAGGTCCTACTCGACCGCAATCACACTGGTCTCGCCAGTAAACGCTATCTGATCCTAACCAGACGTAGCGTACACAGGAAATTCTTTCCTTTTATGCCATCTGATCCCAACCAGACATAGCATGAATATTTCTCTTTTTTCATCTCTTTCTCAAAGTAATTTACACAATGAACCATATGAACATTATCATTAGCACAACAGACATGCATGTATACCATGCATTTACACTTAACCCCAACATGGGTCCACAACATCAAGATTGATGGGAAACATATCCATCATACACGTTGTATGCATGCAAATTTTCCAAATAACATAATTCATGCATATCATATAACATCATTCTTTCTCATTAATAATTGCATTTCACATTGCAGCAATTTACGTAGTGAGTTTTCTTGTTGCCATTAAGCTACCACCACTTAATCCCATCAGCAACGTTAGTTATAAATATGCATCAGTTAACACGTATTCCATCTCCAAGAATGTTCCTGCATACAATATTTCCATGTAGAAAAGCATATGCAAATACTCATTAATGTATAAATGTCAACAACAGTTGAGTTAATAATCTAAACATTTCCAATTTTGCCATAGTCTGTTGTTCCAATTCAAATCGTCATTAATGGAGTATTAGCTTACGTTTACTATGTCTAGCTTTAGTCATGCATTGTTAATGTAATTAAACATAATCTCTCTAATAAAGATCATAACTCCATATCATAATGGCTAATCTTTGTGCATACTATTGCTTATCGTATAAGCCCTTCTTTAATGTATGCAACACTTATTCCCTTCACTAGAAGACCACCATCATTTCATATGACAACCACATACCTCTTTCTTAAAGGAAGTCATTTTAATCCTCATTTCTCTATCTTCAGATGTGAGGGTTTCTCAAGATTCCCTTTCCAGAAATTATTAAAGGTTTCTATCTTTAGGCATAAAAAATCAGGATACAAAACAAGGATTAATTATCCTTTATGTATCAAAATCAAGCAATCAACACAGCTCATCCAACAAGACAATCTCTCCAAGAGATTTATCATTTTGAAGGAAGCTAGCATGACCACTTTCTCTAAGTACACACAGACTCATAATTCCAAGGTCAAAATAGCTACCAATATGCAACATGTGTGCTCCTAACACAATTATTTTACTTTAATGCACATAGTTCCTTTCACGAAACAAGTAAGACTTTTTGGTTCTTGTATGAACACTATTCTAATGTGTCTTTAAAGGAAAGAACCTCTATTTCCATTTTCAAGAATTCTCATAAAATCCTTTATCTTCATACATGAAGTATGCACACTCGTTTAGGGTAAAACTATACATATTTTAATTCAAGAAGCTTGACCACCTTCCATGCTATGTCCTCAGGACATTTATATGACTCATCCTCTTCTCTCAAGAAGATACTTTGGCTATATTTAGCAAGGATTTTATTCCAAGGACGAGAGACAAACATTTCTCTCACAAGACACATGTGGTCCGACTAGGAGGAACTACCTATTCTTTTTACTAAGAAGCGTATAAAATAACCAATTCTTTTACTGCAAGTATTATCATAAGGAAACATATAAACAGTCAATCTTTAACTGCATGCCTTATCCCACTTTCTTTACCAAGAAAATCTATAAAAGAACCATTCTTTTATTGCATGCATTCAAATACTTTCTCTACTAAGAAATCATATAAAACATTCATATGTGTTCTTCAAGAAAGTGGACAAGACACTTATCTTATCCTTGGATCAACATGCATAACTATCAAGTTAACCACCTTTACCGAAGGCAATGGCTCTACTTTATGCGATTAGAAGCATAATCTCCTAAGTGTCACACACGCACCAGAGTTACCACTTGATGCTAGACGCAACAACTATCATCACAGTACTATGTGTCCATTTCAGAACAATGACTTCTAGGAAGCATTACGAAAATCATTAACATCAATACCCTATAGTTATCATTTTCCAACTCCTTAAGCATGGTCAAGGGAATATTCACATGCACATCAAGCACTATCTAGTCATTTCCAGACTTAGAGTTTTCTGCAAGATTCTGATACCCAAGCTTGCTCTATCTGGTCATTACCAGGCTTAGCGATTTCTTTTCCCATCTCCGTCTGTCCCTACAGCACAGTCTTCTTTCTTCTCCTTGCTTCCTTTTCCTTTGGAAGCATCTATAGCTGGGGAAGGTAGTTAGAGTTTATCGACAACTGTGTTAACACAGGTAGTCTATTTATGAGTAATTATCATATGTAATTATTCCATGAATGGATCCTAGAAAAGTTACCCACCGAACATGCCTCTCCAATTAAGTTCACACTGGAATGCAACATGCATAAGAAATCCATCATTTCCATGGTAGAGATAAATTCAACCATCATTAAGGCTCCAATGGTTTTTGTCTCTTAACCAGTAATAATTAGCATCAGCACATACCATGCTATAATGGATTTCAGTTAATTAGAAGGCAATCATCATTAGATCTATTAAGACATAAGAATATACTATTCATCATGCATGCTCATAGTGAATAAAATTAAGAACTCTTCTCATAAACAACTGGAACTATAGCACACGCATTCCATGCATGTGACATCAATCAACCTTCACTTGTTTACGAATTGTAACCATCTTAGTCCAATTCAATTAATGCATATAAGTTTGATGGGTTAGTCATACAACACTAACCAATCCCAACTACCAATCGTCTTCATGCACCCATGACAAGACTGAGCCACAAGTTAGTTATGACAATCAAGTCTCGCTGCTTGACTCATTGCATGTTCTCAATATCTAAGGGGGTTCTTCTAATGTTTTTTTTTTTTTTTTAAACAATTTGTCATCCTATTCAAGGATGTTCCCCATAATTTATATTCATGCATGACTCATTAAGTTTTGTTCATGGTAACTTCAATTTTGTTTAACGAATGTATCATTGTTATTGCCATATTTGCAAGGTAAAAGTTGGTAGTTGATTGTCACTTTTCTCCCTGAGTGTTCAATATTGTTCATGAATGTAATGAGTACTCAATATTGTTCTTAGGTGCAACAGAAGTTTCATTGTATTTTATCCTCATCAGGAATCCAAAGTTTATGAGTGTAGTTATGCAACATCTTATTAACTACTTCTCAACGAAGTTATAAACATGAATCCCACCTGTCATGCCAAAAGTAGTGTACGGCATAAATGAATATGCGAATGATTAAACTCATACCCGAGTTAATGCCTACTAATGGCGTACTTCAATATCCTTTCCGCTTACCATTTTCCAAAGGCGCCAGTATTGCAACCTTTCATAAGATTATTAACGTTATAATGACCTTCTCATCCTTTAATATTCATTCACATCCCAGCCTGCATTTCCTCCATTTTACTTGTTGACTGCTAGCAGATTGTCGTTTTCTGTGTCAGTTTCCTAATTGATAAACAAGGAAATCAATTTAGCTGAATTTATTACTTCCTCAAATATATATATATATATATATATATATATATATATATATATATATATATATATATTTTACGGCTGGGTTTTGCTGCTCCAGAGGCCACAGTTTTGAAACCTCTGCTCTGATACCACATTGTCACGACCCTTTTTAACATAATAAGCATAACAGTAAAATTATAAAATTTTTTGTTATAAGATAACGGTGGTCAACTTATGAACCCACCTCTTATATAAGAAAACTAACCTAAACATCTAACCCGGTCTAAACGCTTGTATATACATACTTAACCTTGATTGTATGTACACCACTGAACTTGTGTGATCACCGGCGCAAATGGATGAACATAAGTCTTATGGATAACCTTAATCGTTTACCCATCATGTTGAATTTGATTAACCGACAGATGGTGAACGGATACTAAGCCAACTCATTCCATCCGTATCCAAGTGGCATGACTTCACGTGAATCCCATGTGGTGACCCACTGTGGTTTCCGCGCCAGGCTTTTTCCCGCTCTGATGGACGACGGAGATCTCTCCTTCTCATCGTGTGGCTCAGATCATCTTAAGGGTTTAGTCGCCAATACTTATGACGCCGGGTTTTTCGGATCAACTCATTTGTTCACTCTTGCTTCGGTCGAGCGCTTCCTCAGCTTGTCAACTCCTCTATGCTACTCTGCGGTTCAGGTATTAACCTCTCCGCGTCTTCACACCTGAACTTATATTACAGTCATGATTGTTTATTTCTCGAGTTATTTGGATTTGCTACGGTTCTCGTTGCTTACCATACATTTTTGATGTGCAGGTGGTCGGCTATTCGCAGTCTCCTACTGCTTGCAAGGGTTTTGCCATCTCCAAGCTACACGGGTATGCCCTTCTTGCTTTTATAGTTTGTCTTTAATGAAGGTTTATTTGAGCCGGTAAGGCATCATTCTCTGGTCTGAGGCGTGGCTCATGACCATTTCACTTACCTGTCTCAGGTCTGGTCATTATGGCTTCGAACCCTTGTTACATTTGTAGGCGACCTCCTTGCCGGAACCTATACTGCGTTATCAGCTAGGGTTTTATGATGGCTTCCATGCCGTTCATGTAATGTATATTTAATGATGAATTTGGTCTTCAGTTATGGTATAAAAGTGTCAAGCTTGTGCGTATACTTTAAAAGCCCTCTCAGAGCTATTCTCAGTTCTTCTAAGCGGCAATGTTACTATACGGTTGTATTGTTTCGGTTTGGTTCTAAGTACTTTTAATATATAACAGGACTTCTTATGAAGCTGTGTTAACAGTCCGCCTTTTGTTTAAATGAATACACTGCTCTTGTTCATAAATTTTGGTCCATATATTTGTTGGCTGGTTCTGTCTTTGTACCGCCGGTTGCTGTGGAATAAATTATCCTTTCAGTGTTATCGTTCCTCCTTCGCTTATCTGTGTAATGCTACCCTAAAAGGGTTTTATAAGACAGTCATGCTTTTCTTACGGCATTAGCTCATATCTTACGGGTTGTTTGCATGTATTCGTTTTTCATTCGGAATCTTTGTACTTTTCATAAGGTTTAATGCGGCTTTAAGGAGAGTCTTGCATTCGATACTTGAATGTATAGACAGTCCTCTTCCGCATACACTGTTGATACCATTCTCGGTATTTGTCGGGTCTGATATATGTACATATATGACTTAACTTTATGTACTGCTAATTGTTAGCCTAATCTTTGAATTCTGGAAATTTCTTCCTATAAGCTCAACTTACAGGGTTGCATGCTAACGGTTTTTATGAAGCAAATCTTTGTGAGCAACTTGATGTCGTATCTATGCTTATGCTGTGCCAATTCCTCTCATCCATCTCTTGTTTACAACATTATTTCGTTTAATGTTTGTTAAGTTCATACGACACTAGTTTCCGCACCGTTCCCTAACCAAGGGTTCTTTTTAGATTCTTCCTTCTCATTATTTGTTTAGCTACTGCGGTCTCTCGTACCGCCAACCGCCCTTAGGGTTTGACTCTGTAATGAGTATTTATCTCTAAACAACCCAGTTTATTATTGCAGCTAAGAAATGACCACAGATGTAACATTATCCTACAGAAGTCTCTGGTACTACATGCATTGTTCTTTTATAACATCTACCATTGGCTATTGAAAAGAAACACAGATACCCAAACTTGGTCTGTACACCCTCAATACCTGCTCTATGTTCTATAGTTTTGTTAGAAAATGCATACCTGGATAGCCTGCTACCGATGTTTCACTTCCAGAAGTCACCTGCATTTACTTTGCTCTTATCCTCCCAGCCTTGAGATCCACTTCCCACTGGATTCTCCCCCCGAGCAGTCTTGCAGGCCTACAACCCTCAACAAGACACATGCACTCCTGTGTTGGGTTATCTGGTCTCTACCAGACTTAACCTCTTTCTCAGGTTATCTGGTCTCTACCAGACTTAACCTCTTTCTCAGGTTATCTGATCTCTACCAGACTTAACCTCCTTCTGCCTCTGTTCTCATGGAATTTCTCTCTCTCTGTTTCTTTCTTCAGTTCTCTCTCCTTTCTCCTTCCCTGTTAGGGTGCTCACTGATCCCTTTAACCAATGCCAAGAATTAGTTGTAACTGAAATGTAATTTAAATTACTTTTACGCAGGTTTGAATAACTGATTGGTAATTTAAAATTACTTTACGTGGGGTAAATCACAATAGGTATATTACATGATGAATTCAGTTTGTAAAAGGGGATGAATTCAGTTTGTAAAACATTTTATCATTGGGAAAAAAATATCATTTTACAGTTTATTTATTTTAATGACTTTTGAAAACAATAAAAAAATAAAAGATTTTATCATCTTAATTCTTTTTTGTTGCCTTGACCTAGGGGGATTTTAACCTTGTGTCATGGGCTTTATCTCTGAAAAAATTTAGAAACTAATTAAAGACACATTTAATGGCTCCACTGTTGGCATTATAATCTTATTTGTTTGTTTAACAATTGTCTTGTTTTTCACAATTCTTGCAGTGCATTTGGGCCCTGAATCATATGCTACGGGGATGAACTCCGAACAACCCTTACTAGACTGGATGAACTCAGTTTGTAAAACATTTTATTATCAAGAAAAAAAATATCATCTTACATCTTATTTATTTTAATGATTTTTTAAAACAATAAAAAATAAAAGATTTTATCATCTTAATTCTTTTTGTTAACCTTGTGCCATGGGCTTTATCCTTGAAAAAATTTTAAAATTAATAATCAATAGTAAGTAAAAGTATATATATCATATTTTTAAAAATATATATATATATATATAAATAATCTTTTTAAAATTTTATTTATGTATCACTTTTAAGTTTACATAAAAAAATATATATATATATATAGAAGTTTACTGAAATTCCCTTTGTGAAAACTATTACACGTTTCTATATCTCCTGAAACTTAAATATGATCAGTTTGCTTTTACGCTTTTTTATTTTATACCATGTTGTTGTGATTTGTTCTTTTATCTAAAGTTCATACTGTTATATTTGCTCTATTTGATGCAGTAAGGAAGTGACAAAGCTGCGGGGAAACGAGAGAATATTCCCATAAAATCTACTAAGTGATGCAATGTAATTTATTTACATTAAAAGCTACTAAGTGATGCAAGGTAATTTATTTACATGTTTTGGTTCGAAGTATGAAATATGTTTACTAACTTATACCCTAGCATTGTGGTTAGAGGTACTGAAATTGCAAACTGACCTTGCATGTCGGCAGGGACTCCTGCTACGCAGTTGCCCTTGTTAGGGTTAATATACACCATTCTATTAATTAACCATATGTACACAATGAAAACTCTGGAGATAATTATCAAAGTGTCCGATACTGTCTATTAGAAACCAATCTAAATAGTAACAATGTTTTTCGACTTTCATTCATTACACAATAGGGAAGGCCAACAACCCAACAAGTTTATGAAAAGTAATGATCTATGGTCATACTTAATACTGTATATGTGTGGCTGAGTTCATAAAACAAAATTTCTTACAAATGATTCAGAGCCACATGGTCGTCATCTATTTCATTTAAATTATGACTAACAGAAAACAAACTTCAGATGCACCGACCAATACTTGGAAAAGGAGTCACATAATCTCAAGATTTGAAACTTTCACAAAAACCAAAGCAATGATATACCAGCCCATTTCCATGAGGGTTGTAGGGTTCGAACCTCTCAACCATAAGGAAAGACAATATTTTATGAGAGAGTATTTTATATTTCTTTAAAAAAAAAGAGAAGTGCAGAAAGGAAACAAATGGATTAGGGTTAGAAACCCCGCCTGTAGGAAATACTTATATAGTAAACACTCCATCTGCACACAAATCCAATGCCCAAAGTTGGTCAAAATTATAGGATATGTTACCTTCAAAGAGTGATTTAGAGAAAATTTAGATTTTAAGCTCACCCATGGGCATGACCGAAATATTGGGTAAGTCATACCCTTTGCGAATTGGTACAACCTCCTTGAAAGTGCGCGTATACTTCCAATCCGGGCCATGCTTCTAAATGATCCGCAAATTCTGTACCACAAACTCCATTTACATTCCTCACTCCATGGCCTTGAAAAATGTTATTTAACCATTCATTTTCTTCTTCCAAATTGTATGTTTCTAGAGGTAAAAGATTATCCAATTCTGGATGTAACTGCGGATCTTCCACTGCGCCACACAAATTATTCCTCCTCTCTGCAATTTCTTCAAGCTGTACCTCTTCTCCCCCGGCGCTGACTGATATTCCATCGGTTGTGTTTTCTGCAAGAGACTCTACTGGCAAGAAATCAATGTCGGAATCTGTTTCGGGAAATACCCCAAACGGTTTCAGCGGCTCGGTATTATTGAACAGCGGGATATTATTGGGGCAAATGTTAATCCCTTTGTTTCTGGGCGCCATCGCATTGGCTTGTTGAGAATTTTGCAGATCATGTATTGTGAAAGATGGAACGACCTCAGCAGCTGGACGACTGTCATAATTGGGATGCTGTTGTGCCCACTTCCCTTGCGTTCGAGAACATGTACCTTCTTTCATAATATTGTTGCATGACTTCAAAAAACTTGTGCCTTCTTGCATAATATTGTTGCATGAGTTCAAAAAACATGTACCTTCTCTCATAATATTGTTGCATGAGTTCAAACAACTAGCACATGAGCACATGACATTGCTCTCCGGATACCCACAAAAATGTGTTCCATAGGATTGCAACCTAGTTAAGCCAGGCTTCATTTCGCAACAAACTTGTCCATGCCCTCTCTGGCAGGCTCCTCCCATAACTGTGCAATAACAAATATCTGAAGAGGCGTGTGCATGCAATATTGTACTGCAACCATTTACCTTTGGATCACATGAACTCATCCAATTAGGAGGAGAAGCAATGATGCAGTTGTGTGGGCATGCTGGATTCTTAAGCAATGGCGCAGGAACTAATGAACGCGAGTGTAAAGAAGTGTTATAGAGCTTTCCACCCAGAGTGAAGTGTTTTTGACACCTGTAACATATGTATCTGGGTTGCATCTTCTTAGCTCGGCCCTTGTTATTCATATACCTAAACCTGCAATATTCCCAAGATTTACATCTGGGACATATGGCTTTCTTCTGCCTGAATATCTCCTCCATCTTTTGCTATTGAAACAAACACAAGTAACCAGAAGGAAAAGTATATGCAAAGATGGCTGCTACCTTAATTATCTATATATAAACCACCACACTGCTTTTTTTAGCTTTTTTAAGTTTGATTATTTACTTTCTTTTTTCTCTTTTCTGGAAGCTCAATCCATTTGGTTTAGCTTTTTTAAGTTTGATTATTTACTTTATTTTTTGGAAACTCAATCCATTTGGTTTAGCTTTTTTGTTTTTATTTATAATAATTTGATTATTTACTTTCTTTTTTTCTGGAAAGTCAATCCATTTGGTTTAGTCTTTTGTTTTTCTTTTTATAATAATTTTATTATTTATTTTCTTTTCTAAATCTCTCTCCATTTGGTTTAGATTTTATTGTTATTTTTTAACCTCTCCCTTTGTTTTAGCCACGTACCAAAAACAGCTTCAATTTTTTAACTCTGCAATTAGATTTCCACCATGAAAGTTTTCCTATTGCGTCCTGGTTTATTTGATTTTTGTATTTTTTTGGTTTGTTTTTACTGATAAGGGAAACCGCTATGAATATTTTCGTCTTGCCTCGTGGTTTACTTGATTTTTGTTTTTTTTTACTTTCACTTTCATAAGGGAGGCCGGAGCCGGAGCTATGTGATATATGCTTCCGGTAAATTCAAGTAATTTTTTTTTTTTGGGTCCATTAGCGAGATTTTACTATTGGTTCATTATTTAAATAATCATTATTAATTTTTAAATCATAACGTCCGGAGCTATGTGGTATGCAATTTCAAGGACGACTTGGATGCCCTATCAACATTGTGGATGAGTCTCCGTGTACCAATGTATGTGGATTTTCCATAATTATATAATATCAGTGTCACATATTTATGTGTAGATTTTCTATAATTAGCAATAAATATGGTCTCATATATATTATATTTTTCATAATTAGAAATAGAGAAGAATACAATTTCATTGTCATATGGTAATTTGAATCTGATTGATGTCAAATTATTTTTGTATGATATTCACTTTTTTAATTATTATTATTGAATTTTATATATTTATTAAGTTATTTTTTAATTTATTTTTTTCTCAAATTAAATTATTAATCTTAAATCTTAAAATTTAAATTAATATTATATAACAATTACTAAATAAATTATCATTTTTAATTAAATTATTATTGATAATAAATTACATCTTTTTTTAATTTTTAAATATTATTATTGTTATAAACAGAAATATAATGTTATTGTTTTCTATAAATAACAATGGTTGTGCACTTTCCATATTTAAGAATAAAGAATAATATAATGTCATTGTCTCATTGTTATGTGTAAAGTTTCCATATTTAGCAATAAAAAGGAATACAATGTTATTGAAGAATATAATGTTACTTTCTCATTGTTGTGTTTCTATATTTATTCATAAAAAGAAATACAATGCCATTGTCTCATATACATGTGTTTAGAGTTTCCATATTTCTCATATACATGTGTGTAGAATTTCCATATTTAGCAATAAAAAGAATACAATGTCATTGTTTGGTATCCATTGTTATGTATGTGGATTTTTTATATTTAAGAATAAAGAGGAATATAATGTCATGGTTTTGAGAAAAGTTTTTCTGTAGAAATCACATAGTAGAATTATTTGCCGAGGCTTTTCGAATCAGCGAGTGTGGTTCATAATGTCATTGTTTTATATATAAAAATTCATTGATTTTTTAAGGGATTTGAACTTGTGGATCCTACATCTTATAGTTTAAGAATAAACGCTTCGACTATATATTTTAATTAAATTATTATTAATAATAAATCCTCAATTATTTATATTTCAAATTATTTTAAATTATTTTAGGATTAGAATTTCATGGTAAATCCCAGGTTGTTGCAATCATGCCAAGAGTTATTATTGCAACTCAAGGAACAGGTTGTTGCAAAGATGCCAAGAGTTATTATTGCAACTCAAGGAACAGGAGGAGGTGAGGGACCATGGGTTCTGAGTTGTTGTGTACTTCATTAGGTGAAGACAACATGTATGATGCAAATGCTCCCAATGCTCCCAACAATGTTGTTGACAATGACAATGTGGTGGTAGATCATGTTATCCCACCATTAACCACAGTGCCACCATCAACCATAGTGCAAGGTGCAATTTCAACAAAGAAGATCAATGCCATAAGAGGCTGGACAAAGGAAGATATGCTAGTTGCAATTGATGACAATGAAATTGAGTTTAGGAAGATATGCTAGTTGCAATTGATGACAATGACATTGAGTTTACGAAGATATGCTAGTTGCAATTGATGACAATGACATTGAGTTTAGGGGATATTTAGTTCATGCCTCTATAAAAAACATCAACCATAGTGCAAGGTGCAAGTTCAACAAAGAAGATCAATGCCATAAGAGGCTGGACAAAGGAAGATATGCTAGTTGCAATTGATGACAATGACATTGAGTTTAGGGGATATTTAGTTCATGCCTCTATAAAAAACATGTGATTGTCGCCTCAAACATATATTACTAGATAAATGGGTTGACACATACAAATTGTAGAGAGATTGTTACAATTATGAATAAAGAGGAGGATGTTGATGTGGTTGAGTGGTGTAAGGAGATGGCCCAATTGGGACATAGGTTAGATTTGATACAAATTAAATCCACAAATAGCTCAAATCTATCAGGGAGGCCAAACCCCTTCAAAATGGGATTCTTGGTAAATCACGGTGGACTGGGTTAAAAAAAAAAAGGCATCCAAAATTTGTGTTATGTATAGCCGAGGGCCTTGTCTTTCCATATATGGAACTATGACAAAACAAGCTTACGAGCGGGAAGGAATTGTGGCATGCAGGTAATTTCTAAGAGCGGGAGCAAAAACATGCCTAAGATTTTTCCTAAGAGTAAGGAGTAGATCACTATTCTTTGTTGTGACAATGCATCTGTTTATTCAATCCAAAGTTTTTATCTTTCAAAAATAAAACTCAACTAAAAAACTATATATAGAATTGTGAACCAAGTGCATGCATGGATGAAAAAGGACCAATTCTTAAATTGGCTTTGTCACTTTGTTGCATCTATACCAAGTATAATGAAACAAACATATTATCAAGATATGTTGTTCCTTTGTTTATCTTCATATTTGATCTCTATATATGTTTGATCATCATTTTCCTTTTCGGATAATAAACATATAGTCCAAAGACATAAATTTTAACTCCACACTGCCATACTAATAAAAAGGTTATTGTAGTGTGGCGTCATTAAGTCTCTTGTCGGAATTGTTTGAGGTATAAATTTATTGTAATTATATTTTTAATAAAAAAGATGGAAAAGGAAATAAAATTTAAGATAGGTTTAATAATCATGTTTTTTTAATCTTCACCATTTAATAAATTAATTATTTGATTGTTAATTAAGGTATTAATAATATCTTATAATGAAAGAAATTTATATAAGTATAGTTATTTTTTTTTTTAATTGAATTTTATTGCATTTAAATAAAAATATTACATTAGCAAACTAAAAACATCTAGATTACAATTTTTCATTTCTTCATATTAGATACCAATATGATTTAGGGATTATTATTTTTTTCCCTTTTGCATACATATATCAATTTATTTTTTCATTGTTATTTATAACAATTGGAGATCTACCTATTTCCTTATTCTTCTAATAAAGCTCTATAGTTACCAGTTCAGTTGGGATCCCTGCATCTTTTTCACTCTCTAAATAGTTAAATTCATGAGAATGCTTTTGGTTGTAGATAGCTGGCACAATTAATATTGATGTTGATTCACTACCCTTCGTTGGATGATTCTCCTCTATAGAGAGATTATTCGCTACAACTGGGGAAAAAATAGATCTTGAGAGACTAAGTTTTCTAGGGGAAGGTTATTTTGTTGAGAACCCTATTTTTTTTAACTTGCATAGTTCTTGGAACCAACTGATGGCTTCAGTCTTGCCACCCATGGTTATATCTTTGGCACCTGGGGATGGAATGCCTTTTCAGGAGAAGGGCATGCATTATGAAGGTGCTCACGCTACTAGCACCTTTTGCACTAGAATGTTGATGTTGATTTACTACCCTTCACCAAACGATTCTCCTCTACTAAGGAATGATTCACTACAACCAGGGGAAGAACTAGATCTAGAGTGGATGAGTTGTTTGGGTGAGGGTTCTTTTGTTGAGAACCCTCTTCTTTCTACTTGCATAGTTCTTAGAACTAGTTGATGGCTTCAGGTTCACCCGTGGTTATATTTCTTTGGAACTTAGAGATGGAGTGCCTCTTAAGGAGAAGGGAATTCATTCTAAAGGTGCTCAGGTTATTCGCACCTTTTGTACCTGAAAGTTGATGTTGATCCACTACCATTCCATAGATGATCCTCCTTGATATATGGATGATTCGCTACTATTGTGGGAAAAACTAGATTTAGAGAGGCTAATTTATTTGGCGAAGGGTTATTTTGTTGAGAAACCTCTTTTTTCTTACTTGCATACCTCTTAGAACCAATTGATGGCTTTGGGTCTCACCACCCATGGTTATATTTCTTTGACACGTAGGGATGGAATGCCTCTTCAGGAGAATGGTATGCATTCTAAAGGTGCTTAAGTTACTGGCACTTTCTACACCTGGGTGTTGTATTCTCATAATCAATGGTTAGATGTAATCCTTACCTTCATACCTAAGGATGATTTTATTTGGTGAACCTTTTTTGAGGTTCACTTATACACATATTCGAAAAAAGGCGATGATCACTTTTCCCATTGTCACTATCCACTTTGATGAATCGCCTTATAGAATCTCCAATATCTTCTAGGATCTCTTTCTAAATCCATTGAAGGGTTGAATTTGGAATTCTAACCCACACAAGAATAAGCATAGATTTCATGGTGAGAGGGTTAAACCCTAGGAACCATAGTTGGACTGAAAGAAAAGCTTTGTCCCAGAACCAAAGGCCCTTGTCAAAAACCTTCTAATGGTATTCAATATTTTTTAAGAAAACCACAAAATAAACTTTCAAACAATATAGCGACTCTATGTTATTAAACCAGTTCAGTTGAATCCACTCCAAAAGGGTAGATAACAAGGTCCAAAATCCATTGAACATGCATATAATTACTCGGTAAGTCTGGCACTCTTAGCTTGACGATAAGATCATTCACCTCAAGCAACAAGCCCTCTAAAGAGTGTTCCACCATGAAAGATTGACCAAATATATCCTTACTTTTTAGAGAGTTGGGTCTAGGATTTAGGGCATCCTTGAAAGACCCAAACTTTGTTGTTGAGGAAGCCACCTTTCCCATGGAGCCACCTTTCAAGCTTGAAACTATAGAGATGGTGGCATCCCTTTACATACCATAATCTCCAAGACCTTTTTTCATTTTTATTTGTCTCTGTCTATAGAGGAGTTTCATCTCCCCCAATGGGATTCTTGCCCGCCATTGAATGTTGTCAGCTAGTGCAAACACATCATCTGTTGCCTTAACTTGGAAGCAAAGAGAGTCTCCTAACATGGACCTAACAAATATTGAAATATTTTGGAGACTCAAGTCCTCATCACTTGGTAGGAGGCTTTCTTCAAACACTTTGCAATCTTCACCATAGCCCTAGTGGCTATTTCCTTTTGGCATTTCAACAAATATTTTGTTTCCATCCTTGTCCCTCTCCTTCTTCAACCTTAAGACAGAGGGTTAAGAATCCCTAGCGAAGGCCCAATCCCAATAATTTTTGCCCCTTATCTAGCTTTGGAGCAAAGAGATTGGGATTTCCATGAATGAAAAAAACCCTAATGATGTCGCTTCTAATGGCCTCTGATGACCCATCTACAATAGTAGTGAAAGTTCTAAGACACCCATATAACAACAATGTCTTTAATATATGCAGGAAAAATGCCTAAACCATAGGGAAAGATAATGGATGTAACCAAAACTCGATCATGAGGTCGTTAGAGTGTCTGTGGGAGAATGACATACCATTCCTAAATGGATGAGTCTTCCTACAACTCTTGGCAAGGGGGAGAAAACATTTGGGCATTGTAACCTTGTGTCTTCTTCCATCATGAATAACCAAGAGATGTCCAATGACGATGACAGTGTTTGAAACTCTACAAAAGCTATAAACTCTCATGTGCCTCATAGTGTCCATCTCGTGTCCTTTTCTGTAACTTTTCAAAACATATCTATGTAATTAATAAATGAAATATAGCATTATAATTAAGGAAAAGTTTGTTTTATTGATTTTCATCATCCAATATAAATCTCTATATAATAATATATTTAAATTTAAATTTAATTATTCAATTTATTATTAAATTGATTTACTTAATTTGGGACTCCTCCATTTCAGAATTCTCTAGTCCATTGAAGGAACTACAACATTCAAATAAAAAACTCTTATGTCAATATTGTTTATAGAATTTCTAGTGGAGACAAAATTTTGAGGGTTTTTAGTTAAGACTTATTAAATTTCCCCTATATGACATCAAATAAAATCATTCCCGTCTTCAACCCATTATATTTGTAATCATTGATCCATCAAAATCTCCATCATAGATGTTTCTAACTAAGTTTATCTTAGTTGCAGTTGAAGCCTAGCGCAATGCTGCCATTTTCACCTTACCCAAAATAAGTAAGGCATCTCACCTAAGGCGTTCCGATACTTGAATAGGAAAAGGGATTAGAACAAAATGTCAAGGAGTGTCATTCAATGATTTATCATCTACATCTATTCTAGGAGATCACATTATCAAAAATGCAACAAGTGCAAAGTAGAGCTTGAGATACAACTAAAGAGACATATAACATTCACATTCATGTAGAAGAAAAATTTAAAAGGGCCACACAAACCAACATATTTAGGGACATAGAATATTCCCGCAACTTCTTTTCATTAAACATAAATTATCATTACATCCTATCACTACAACCCTTCAAGAAAAATCAGGCAGATCATCATGCAATTTGGCTCTAAAAGAGATGAGCCAAGAACATAACCACTTTCAATAGACTCAATGACAACATTTAGGCATATGATATTCACCTCTTTTTTTGTTGTCTTCTCCTTTTGGATTTTATAAACTTCTTTTGCAACCTTTCTTTCCTGAACTCTCAGTCTTTCCCTCAAATACCATATCCTTTCCTCTTTGGCAGATTTTGTGGCTCGGTTGCAACTACTACATTTCTCCTCGATCGCCTCTGTGAACACCATTACACTTGAATTTTCCCACACTTTTCACTTTCCAACTTTAGTGTCTGACAGATCTCGGTGAATTTCCTTTATTTTCCTTGTCGGTTTCCTACACAACTTCCTTTTAGTCAAACTTGGTCAAAATGTGTCAAAATTTTGTCCCCCAAAACGAAGGACCCAACAACTGCCTTGTATTTTCACCACTACTCATACACATTATCTCAACCAAAATTTGAATAACCTTGTCAATTTGAGCCTTCTCCTTATAGATCCCCTTGTTTCCCCTTGTAATGAAAGAAGCTTTGGAGATTGAGGCTAAGAGGTGACAAGAGGAACGTGTAAAGGAAAAGAGATAAATGGAGGATGGAGGAAGCAAAGAAAGACTTGCAAGATTTGAAGCAGGAACTCTAGAAAGAAAAGGAGTTGTGCAAAAGGGAGAAGGAAGCACAATAGGGACAAACATACCAGGAGGCACAACATGCACAAATTGACGAAACTTCGCCCATACAGGTTATAGAATCATCCAAGGAACTGGCATAAAGTAGGGAGGGTGAGTAGTTCCAGGAGAAGGACTTAGATCAAGAGATTGAACATATGCTAGAACAGATGGATATAGATGAGGTGCAATGAGAGTTAGATAAGGATATTGACCTCATACCTCATAAAAAAGAGGTCACCCCACCGGCTTCACTAGATTCGAAATCAAAGCAAGTCCCAAGCGACCAAGGAGACACAAAGATCCTTGAAGATAATCAAGAAGCATAGATGCACAACATATCTTTCAATGAGTTGCAAGACAGAGTTGTGCAGTCGCATAGAGTGCCTACCCTGGATGTGCATACATCTCTTGTTCAGTCTGAAGAACGAGTGATCATATTTTATGTGCACAAGAATCCAATAGCATTTCCTGATGGTACTAGAGCATATGCCAAAGCCACTAGCTCGAGTGTCAGATTCTTGATAGCAGAGAATGAGTGATTGGCTAAGGAATTACAAGTGGCCAAGCAGGGAGGAGAAAGGATCGCATCATCTGCCAGAGAATAATTGAAAAGAGTGATACTAGATTAAGTATCGTCCCTCGAAACAGTCATGTAGATGTTGTATTCTAGATTCGGCACCGTTCATAAGGTAGTTGTCCATCTCAACGATTGGCAACAGCACTATGCTAGGAAAGCACGCATCTTTTCAAATATGCACACTGTTTTTGACCACATGAAGACATGGACAATTAGATACAAAGGAGCCCCATTGTATTTTCCAAAGATGATGAAGCGGAAGTTGGTAGAGTTGAATTCATGCATCCGGAGTCAAATCTGGGATTATAAGGAAATCCTACAACTCATCACTAGTTTTCATGCTTCTCATTCACAGGTATTCAGAAGCATCGATTTCATTGTGCGCATGCACACAATCCCATATATTAGCACACTCACCAAGGAAAATTTGAAGAACCAAGTTTGAATGGAGCTGGACATGTACTCTCATGAGTTGATGCGTGTAGCCACTAGTGCAGATTTGGAGATCAGTGTAGACACTATGCATAAGTACATTGTTGGTATAGTTGCACTCAAGACCATGATGCACATGTTAATAAATGAGTTGGACAAAGGTGATAGATCAGTGTACCCAGATGCAATGGAGGCGAGAGTTCACTTTTAACGGGATGTCACCATTGAGCACGCGGACACCATCATGAACTACCAAGTTTGGCATCAGTTTGCCACTGTCAATCATCGTGAGGATGTCGAAGAGTTGGTCTTCCCACAATTTTCTGAGTCTTAATAGTGTCTTGCATGTCTTGCTCAAGCCTATTTTATCTCGCATGGGTACATGTGCATATTGTAATGTAACATCTTGTAAAAGTGAAAGACCAAGTGTCGATGGTCGAATGTAATAGTCATGTAATAGTTGAAGAGTCATGAGGGTAGGTGAAGAGTCACAAAGGGGAATGTCAAGGGTCACCCCAAACTTTGCTATTTATAGAAACTCATAAGTCATTGTACAGGATTTTGGTGGCAAAGCTTCTTATAGGTGTATCTTAGAGAAAGCTTGGAGTGTATTGTAACGAACCTTGGCTTCTTCACAGCGTAGAGCTACTATATCTCTTTGGACGAGAAGGTGACAGTGACCGTAACATTCCATCATTGGAATTGGTTGGTCATGGTTGTATTGTATGATTGGATCTTTCACTCTTAATATAACAGAGCCAACACGTTTCAAGCATATGTTGTTAATGTATTTTAGTTGTCTTGGTTGCTCTAATGATATATGTAGTTGTTTTCTTACACACATATGTATGGTCTCTCTCTATATCTGTATGTACGAATCTTGTTGAGATGTGCTATTGGTTTAGCCATCACTTTGGATTGTTGGTTCACCAGCCTTCCAACTTGTCATGTACGTTTGCTCATGTGTTCCCGTCCAAGCTACGTGTTTACACAGGTTTCCAAGGGGTGCACTCATTCCACCTTCTATGTGTTAAAACCCTTCATGCACCTTCCTTGTCTTGCTACGCTGGTCACACTATTGCTACCAACAAGGACATCTTGCTTGCCTCTACGCACAACCACAGTCAAGGTGATACTATACGACCCACTGTTGGGACTCCTACACCAAAGAGTCTGAGGTCTAGTTAGGACTTCTTACCAGGGAGATCCCCTAACATGTTGGCGGGTCCAACACCGTCAACATTTCTGGTGCTAGAAGGAGGGCCAGATGACAAGCTGAGCCCTTACATCCTGTTTTGAATCTTCACATATCGGTCATGTATATCATTAGATTCATCCCTCCGTGATGTATGTCTTATGCTAAACCTGTGGACATCACAAGGGAGTTTTTTGATCTCTTGTCGGAATTCACGTATGATGGTGAGGGTGAAGTGGCCTGGCCTAAGTACTTACAAGACTTCTATGCATTTATTGATGATGTAGATGGATTCTCCGATGAAGAGGCCAGCTTGTTGCTTTCACACACACTTTGCGAATCCCCACAATGATGATGCCACAACCTACCTCACAGTAGTGTGCACTCACTTGACAAGTTTTGTGATCTCATTGAATCTACTTTCCATAATTTTGATCCAAAACCTCTTGACAAAAAATTGTTAAAACAACAGAAGACTCCATAAGAATCGCCTATGGATTTTTGGCAGTGCTTTTGTGTATTGCAGTTTGAAGCTCCGGAAAGCCAGATGAAGTTTCAATATCTTTGGGACATATTTGATTATTGTCTTAACAAATATCTCAATCCTAAGATGAATTTGAAGTTTAAACCCTACTCAGCATACTTCGATGATGGAGTTGCGCAATTACAAATAGACACAGTCACTATCACAAGTGATTGTTTGTCGTCCCCTCATCAAACAACTTAACCACCACAAAGTGATGTGGAAGAACATGCACACATGTTTGTTCAACTTTCATATCCTCCCAACATCACTTCTCTCAATTTTCACACAGATTTGGTTGTGAATCCCATGGGTTGTCACATGCACTTGTTACCACAACCTCCGTCTTCACGTTCTACTGATCCTCCGTATTGTACTATCTTGTGTTCTTCCATTCCAGACTCTACACCTATTGGGAATGAGGATCAATCCATCAACGGAGTTGGTGTTGCACAACCAACCTACGTTGTCATTCATGATGAGTATGACTACGAACCTAAACATCAAATCGCGGTGAAGGATGATATCCTTCCATCTACGCCTCCTCCATTTTTTCTTGACATCTTTGTTGATTCCGCCATCACTAATTTTCCTTGTGTATCCCCATCTATGGATGCACCCATACGTGATCATTTGCAGAACACACCAGATGTCAAATCATCATTCGACAATGGAGAGGATAAATGCTTCATTAAAAATCCACTTGATTTTTCATCTTCCTTTTCTAGAAATGCAGAGGGTTAACATTCTTTCTTCTCATCTATCCTGTATTTGATTTATCTGATCATGAGGATGTCGACGAAATAATTTATTTTTCTGATCGTAGTCATCGTGGTCTCTTTACTCCCATATTCGATCATGATAATGATTCTATTATTGTCAATTTTTTCAAGCACCTTTTTATGATAATCTATCTGTTGACGAAGTCGAAACCCTGTAGACTGTCAAGGCACTTCAGCCTGAGCTGATGGTTATGTCAGACTCTCACTATTCTGAGGTTGGTTTCACTTCTGGTCAGGAAATTGTTGAAACACCAAAGGCTCCTCGTCACTCATATGTATGCATTGAAGATCAATCCCACACACAGATTTCGCTTCCTCCACTCGAACTACATGATCCCATCGCTCATGTATTGGAGGAATCTTACACTGCAAGCACACGAGCGTGACACAAGTTGTATTTGTTTCTCTCGTTTTCTTGCATGTCACAAGAATGAAAATGTGTATGCTTAACATCTGCACGCACTATCGCACAGACACGCAGTATCGCACAACACCATGGTAAGTCCATGGATTGCATGTCACATGCATACACTCATCTATGTTTTGTGGACGCATTTAGACTCAGAGTGTGTTTGTATTCATTGTTATATCTTTCATGTTTCTTGGTTCACGCAACCGCATTGTTCACAAACCATGCCTTCATCAACATGGGTCGATCAATGGGCCGGTGGCTGCAATGGAAATATCACTTCTCGTGATTAGGGCCATGCACCGTTAGCTAGGAGTAATGTTTTCTTTACCTTGTCTGCTTGCATGCATGTTTGCTTTCTTACTTTGTTGGTTTGTTGGATTGATTTCTTCTTTTCTTACTCGCTTTGCTTTCACATTTTTCTTCTGCTCTTTTCTATTTTAGTTGATTGTTTGTTTGTTTATGTTCATAAGTTAGTTTCACATGATCTCACGTATGACTCTTGAAACAAGCAAGGGTAAAGTACGAGGACTTGTGTAGTTATCAATACTTGGTTTTCTGTTGTCCTGTCTTTGTATGTCGAACTTGTTATCTTCATTCCATGATACACCAATGGAAAATACATGTTGCTCAATGTGAACCTTGATGAAAACACAACGCTTGTGCGCTAACTAGTATCACCTACTCTAGTCGGTTGTTTTGGGTTAATCATTGTTAACTCAGTCAAGTAGAGTAAGGTGAGGGGGAAAACCTTAACAAGTATGTCAGAGGTATATACAAAATACTTATCTGAAGGAACAACCCATTTTTCTATCAATAAGTCAGGATTCCTCTTCCACCTCTGAAATGAATAAGTGCTATGCACAGTTATGAAAAATGAAAAATGAAAAAAAATGAAAATATGAAAAAAATTGAAAATGAAAATGATAAGGTGAAAGAAGAGAAAGGCTTCCTGCGCAGAGAGGTGATGTAAGGAACTCTGATGGGGTACTGAATAGGCTCTTTGGTAGCAGAGAGATGCTTGTGTTCCTACGTGACTCCATCGGGGTACTGTCCAGTCCTTCTGGTAGCAGAGCGACACTAGAGATGAAACTTAAAAAAAACTCTGACTATCATATTGATTGTGTACTAATATACCCCTCATCCCAATTGAAACAACTACGTTGACTTGGCTTGGAATGTGTGTCGAATGACCAAGAGCATGGCAGGCGTTACATCTTTGAATCGAGCTAGTGTGGGAGTCAAGATGACTAGAGAACTGAAAAATACTTCTAGAGGTGTTAGACTTGCTTTTCATGAAACAAGAACCATTCAAAGAGATGGAGTTTTACCAGTGTGTCACCAAGTGTTTTAGAGGCTACAACCACCCTCCAAAATTTTGCCTTAGCTTCGTTTTGGAGCCTCCCTACCAGCCATCCTTAGCAGCATGTCTTGCATTGTCAATTACATAGCCTTTAGCTGAGTTTCTGTGGCCTGCCAGTCTGTGCATGTCAACTTGTTTGTCTCCCATCACAGGCTACCATTCGAGACTTAGGTTATTTTTAGGTTGAGATTTTCACTCAAAAAAATATGCAATTCTGTAGGGGGGCCAGCCTTCCCTCCAGAAACTGCCCAATTCTACTAGGCTCCATTATTGCACAATCTAGATAGGCAACCGTCCCTCCGAAAATTGCGTAATCCAGCTAGTCACTGGGCTTCAGCCCAAAATTTGCGCAATTTTGGGAGGCAGTGACCTGCTGACCCCAAAAATTGTGTAATACATGAGGGACATCCAGCCCTACTCAGCCTAGAAACTACGTAAATCCATTTTTCAGGCTTGCATACTGCTACATGTGCCTTCAGGTCGATGTTCTATCCTGATTTGCATGCATAGGCTGCTTTTCCTGAAATAGAAAAATGCAACATGCAAAAGGCATCCCTAGATTTTAGGGATCTATTTTATCAGTTGTAGGTTACATGCAAAGATCATTTTAGAAACCTCTCGCCAAGGGTCACATTTTCCTAGATTTGTGGCACGCAGGTCATAACCTCAATCTTATCAAAACTAATTTTTTGGATGCTGTAGAGCTCATTCCTCACCTCAATCTTGCAACTTTGACATCCCACATCTCATCTAGGAGTATTCAGCACATTCAACTCAACGTTTTCTAGGTAAGTCTACTTTTCATGTCATTTTCTGTTTTTCTGTCGCATTTTGTATTTCGCTTTGTAAGAATCGTGTTTGCATGATTTTGTTGAACACCTACTATCGTTTTAATGTATATTAGCTTGTAGAAGCATTGTTTCAGTTTTTGTTTGCATCTCACTTTTTTCATGAATGACATCATTTTGCATTGATGGCGCTCGTTGTGATGACTTGTTACACACACATGCATGTTTTCCCATTTTCTGAAACTTGCATTCACTGTTTGCATGCATGACCTTTCACTCTTGCTTACACTTAGTCTTGCCAAGCATTCAAGCCTCTTCATGTTTTCAGTTGCCAGTTGGCAGGTCTAGGCTGCCTTGGCCCAGATCTTACCTTCCCCAAATAGAAACACCCATTTATGGAAGTTAAAGGTCTATCCTCCCTCCAGAAACTGTGCAAACTTGGCCAGCACTGAACTCTAAGCTTGCATTGCATAATTATGGGAGGCAGTGCCCTGCTGACCAAGAAAATTGCGCAATGTCGTCTCTGGGCTTTCATACCCTTGCTGACTGAAATTGTGCATTGCGCAATTTCAATTCTTGGCAGGCAGGTTGGACTGTGAATTACACATTTCCAGTAGTTAGTTAGCCTCCTGACAACCAGGATCGTGCCTTGTGCAGTTTTGGCAGTTAGTCTCCCAGCCTCCCGGTGGAAATTTCACAATCTTCACAATCAGTCATACAGGTATGTTGCAAGTCAGTCCTCAAGTTTGTTTTGGCTTTCAACTAATGGATTTCTTTCCATGAATGTTTCCATGTCTCCAGGTATCACAGGTGTTCTTTTGCCTCTCAGCAATACAAGTACAGGGCTTCCCAGAGACCAGGGTCAAAGGACACTGTTGGAAGTGCAACTAGAGATGCAGTTAAACAAGTGTCTATGGGTTTGCCCGTTTATGAAGACACCAAGCTGGTCATTGAAAGAGACATCAAGATTAAATGGCATGATATCAATGATACATTCTCAGGCACATTTTAGGAAGATCTAGAAGACCCCAGGGTCTATGTCAACATCCACAAGTCTGGCTTGTACGAGATTTCATGCAGGTATCTCACGTTCCCATGTGTGGACATGCTACATTGTATTGTCTCGCACACCGATCCTGAGACGATGATGTTGAGTAGTTTCAGTGGGACAAATCTTTCCACCTTCAGGGTGAAGGACTATCAGGAGATGTATCACTTTCCACAACCGATGATCACAACAGAGAAACACTTCAGCACACGTAGCAACACAAACTCCAAAGATATCTTGAATTGGGTGAAAGAGCCAACTAAGTTTAGGAAAATGCCTATCCTGGTTTACAAGATGAAGATATTATGGAAGGCATATCAGTACTTGGTCATATTTACATCCCACTTATATGACCAAGAGAACATAGAGATCTTCCCGCAAAATTGGGTGATTGCGTTGGACCAACTGGAAAACGAAGGAAGGCCATGTAACTGGTCTGATATGTTGGCTCTCAAGTTGAAGGAATAGGTGACAGAAGCCCGACATCCACCCAAAGGTTAGTAAGAACAAATATACATGTTCAAATACATACTGGATGCAATCTATGCCCTCCAATAGTTCCCAAGCTTGAATTGGGCATGAACATCTTCGAAAACCATTGTGCACAGTTACTGCAAATTGTTCTCCGAGTGCAGTTTCTATGGAGTCATCACACAGTTGTCAGATCAATTTTCCACCGCGGTGTACAAAATGATATTTGAGCAGGATCCACCTTACATGTGGCAGGTAAAAATGGAGGCATTGATCGACATAGCATATTTGTATGCCTCACCCCTTGGCACATTTATACGGATGTACAACACGGAGAGGCTTCTGCATGTTTTACCGAAGTTAACCATGGACAAGCTCATCATGCAAGAAGTGTCATATCACATCTTGACAAGGTTGTCAGCTAGATTTTATAGGAAGAAGAAGGCACCTTGGCCCACTCTTCCTTTGCGTATCAGGTTATATGAGATACAGAATCTCAATCATTTGACATTGAGATGGAGGAGTTCAAAAGATACACTTTCGACACCAGAAGTTTCAATCTATATGACTTGCATTGCTTTGCAAAGAACCACTGTGTGAGAGTGCAAGTTCAGTGGATCCACAGGGCATGTCATTGGCCTGAAGAAGACCCATGGAGATATTTTCACAGCTTCTCCAAGCTCAATGAACTAGTCAGCACAGCTGTGGAATGGTTATCGAAGCAGCGCGAAGAACCATATCAGAGAGCACCATCATCAGCAATAGCAGAGGGTAACAGACCTGTGCATGACAAAGGCAAGAGAAATGTTGATGACAGTGCAGAGGTAGAAAAAAGCCAGAAGTTCAAAGAAAATACACTCGTGATGAAAGAATCTTTAGAGATTGAGGTTAAGAGGCAACAAGAGGAACACACAAAGGAAAAGAGATAAATGGAGGATGGGGGAAGTAGAGAAGGAATTACAAGAGTTGAAGCAACAACTTCAAGAAGAAAAGGAGTTGCGCATAAGAGAGAAGGAAGTGCAACACGGATAGACAAACTAGGAAACACAACATGCACAGATTGACAAAAATGCACCCATACAGGTTATAGACTCATCCAAGCACCTGGCACAGAGCAGGCAGGGTGAGTAGTCACAAGAGTAGGACTTAGCTCAAGAGATTGAACATATGCTAGAATATATTGATACAGATGTGGTGTAGCTAGGGTTAGATCAAGATACGGACCTCATTCCTCATAACCAAGAGGTCACCGAACCGGTTTCACCAGATCCAGAAGCAGATGAAGTCCCAAGAGCATGGAGATATAGAGACCCTTGAAGACAATCCGAAAGTGGAGATGCACAACATATCTTTCAACGGGTTACAACACAGAGTTGTGGAGTTGCGCAGAGCACCTACCCCAGATGTCCATATATCTCCTACGCAGTTTGAAGAAAGAGTGATCATATCTGATGTGTGAAAGAATCTAGCAACATTCGTCGATGCTACCAGAGCATATGTTGAAGCCACCAGCTCGATATTTCGATTCTTGATGGCAAAGAATGAGCGAATGGCTAAGGAATTAGAGGCGACTAAGCAGGGAGAAGAACATGTCACATAATTTTCCATAGTAGAGTTGAAGAGATCAATATTGGATGAAGTATCATCCCTTGAAACAATCATTTGGATGTTGTATTCTAGATTCAGCACCATGCATAAGGCAATTTTCCATCTCAATGGTTGGTAGCAGCGCTCTGCTAGGCGAGCACGCATATTCTCAAATTTGCACAATGTTTTTGACTGCATGCAGACATCGACAATGAGATACAAATGAGCCCCATTGCATTTTCCAAAGATGATGAAGCAGAAGGCAGTAGAGTTCAAGGCAGGCATCCAGAATCAGATCCCAAACTATGAGGAACTCCCAAGCTCATCACCCATTTGAGGGCTTCGCATAAACGGGTATGAAAAAGCATGGATGTCATTGTGTGCACACACGCAGCCCATCTATTGGCACACTCACCGAGGCAAAGTCAAAGAACCAAGTCTGAACAAAGCTGGACATGTACTTTGATGAGTTGATGCATGTAGCCACCAGTGAAGAGTTGGATATCATGTAGACAATATGCACAAGTATGTTGCTGGTTGGACTGCACTCAAGACCATGATACACATGTTAACATATGATTTTTACAAAGGTGCCAGATCAGTGTACTTGGATGCAATGGAGGTGAGAGTTCCCTTTCAGCAGGATGTGACCATTGAGCACATGGACACCATTACGGACTACCAAAATTGGCATCAGTTCGCCACCATCGATCATCTTGAGGATGTCGAAGAGTTGGTCTTCCCACAATTGTATGAGTCTTAGTAGTGTCTTGCATGGCTTGCTCAAGCCTATTTTGTCTCACATGGGTACATGTGCAGATTGTAATGTAACATCTTGTAAAAGTGAAAGACCAAGTGTCGATGGTCAAATGTAACAGTCATGTAGTAGTTGAAGAGTCATGAGGGTAGGTGAAGAGTCACAAAGGGGAATGTCAAGGGTCACCCCACCCTTTGTTATTTATAGAACCTCATTACTCATTGTACAGTCTTTTGGTGGCCAAGATTCCTATAAGTGTATCTTAGACAAAGCTTGGAGTATATTGTAACAAGCCTTGTCTTCTCCACAGTGCAAAGCTAGTACATCTCTTTGGAGGAGCAAACAGAAGTGACTATAACATTCTGTTGTTGGAACTAGTGGTTGGTCATGGTTGTATTATATGATTGGATATTTCACTCTTAATATAACAGAGCCAGCACATTTCATGCATATGTTGTTATTCTATTTTAGTTGTCTTGATTGCTCTAGTGATATATGTAGTTGTTTGCTTACGCATGTATGTATGGACTTTCTCTATATATGTATGTACGAATTTTTTTGAGATGTGTTGTTGGTTTAACCATCACTTTGGATTGTTGGTTCACCAGCCTTCCATCTTGTCATGTATATTTTCTTGTGTGTTCCCTTCCAAGCTATGTGTTTACATAGGTTACCAAGGGGCGCACTCATTCCACCTTCCATTTGTTAAAACCCTTTATACACCTTCCTTGGCTTGCTGCACTAGTCACACCCTTGCTACCAACAAGGACATCCTTCTTGCCTCTGTGTGCAACCGTGGTCAAGGTGATAGTGTATGACCCACTGTTGGGACTCCTACACAAAATGGTCTGAGATCTAGTTGGTACTTCTTATCGAGGAGATCCCCTGACATGTTGGCAGGTCCAACATCATCAACACCATCTTAAGGTTAATTGCTAATTGTTATTAATATTGACTCCCTATTTTCCTCATTCTTATGTAAGGTCCTGCAAACTTTTCCCTAAGAGGTTGATGCAACAAAAATAAAAGATAAATCATGATTCATAATGATAAAATGTAAGAAAATAGTTAGTTCATAATAAAGTGCTTGTATATAATCCTAGCCTAATTCCTATGCCCTTCATTAGCCCTGATCTAGTTCATGACAAATGCATGAGATATTGAAATGAAAGGATTTATGAGAATCCCAAATTTGGTCAATAATAAACCACTTCATATTTAATGGGTCAATGGTGTATAAATGAAAACTTGTAACCCAAGAAATGCAAGAAAAAGAAAAAAAATGAAGCAAAAAAAAAAGAGGGGTGGTAAAAATAGGGATAAGGGGTAACACAAGTCTCAAGATTACTCCTTCTTCACATTATAACACACAATGATGATGAAATTTCTTAGTTGTACATGAAGTACCATATCATTGGATGCTTGCACGTACTGAGTGATGAGTCAACCTTGGAAATGTTCCCCTGAAGGGTTAGAAGCACTTAATAAGGCCTTTTGATAACCCTCCTAGTTCTAAGTATGGTAACTTGTTTACAACTCATTAACTATTAAGACATTTAAAGATGATATTTGTGTGAAGTACATTGTTTCCTTTTGCATTAGATATGGCCCACTGTGATGTTTTGATGGTTATTCTACTTATGATGTCGATATCACTTGATTTTGAGGCCATGTTTTAGATTCTTACTCTCAAGTGTAGTAGCCATTTCTTTGAGCGATTGTATGAAACTTCTCCAACACTTTAGAGAGGGTGTCTAGTCTTGATAGATGACCATTCTATGCACCAAAAATTAGGACATTAACCACATTTTCGGGAGTGTTGACCTTGGGATGTATCTAGAACTAATGATGAATTTCTCCTCTCCTTCCAGAGTCTAAAATGTGATGCATTTGAACCAATATGTTAGCTAGAGATATGATGTACAAAAGAGAGAGAAGGATTCCCATAGGTTTGCTTTTTAATTTCTTGATGTGTGTTTCTTTGTTGCTAAGCTAATTCGATGATGAGGTGATTTAAGACTCCTCTATAGGGGATGGTACACTTTCATAGATGATGATGATTCCATTCTATATCCTTTTGAAATTACCTTCATTTGGATTGGAGTGATGGTGTGGGATTGGTTGATTATGATGTTCTTATGAGGATGGTTTTGATTGATGATCAGATGCCTTGTTAATGCAAAAATGTCATTTTCAGTGAGTAGCACTCTTTGACCCATCCCCAACATATTTTGATGGAGATATTAACTTTTAGAGAATGGCATCGCCCTTGGATGCCTCTTTAATCACATGTGTGGATTGAAAGGAGCTTTATTGTTAAGTTTTATTATTAAGATAGCTATATTTTAGGTTGGCTTGTGACATGTTTAACTTTCAGTCACATATTTTATCATTTTAGGGTTTTTAGCCAATTTTAATCCTAAGTAAACTTGGTTGGCCTCCTATAAATAGAGGAAAGTAAATTTGGAGATTTCATTGTAACACAGGCGCTCATGAATTATAGAGTGTGACTTAGTAACCTTTATTTCTCTTGGATGCAATGGAGCATTGACATATCAAATTGTCTTGGGGCTGATATTGTAATTGGAGAGAATTTTATAATGAATGATGAAGTGATTCTATGGTGATATTGTGAAAATTTATTGTGACTATCTCCTTCCATTTTGAATTTTTTGTAAATTTATAGTTTCACTTAAATTTTCATCTTAACATATTGAATATTTTATGGCTCTAACAACTCCTTTTGCAAAACCATAACCAAAATTTCCATCTAGGAACCTTAGTATAGCTTCATGCTCTTAAATTTCCAACTGATTAAATGTAACTAGAGTTTGATGAAGATAAATCTCTTTGTAGCATTTCTCCCTCATACATAATTCTAGTAGTTGTTTTTCCATAGACCTTGCCCTTTGACTCCATTAGCTTAAGATTGAGAAAAGGAGCTAGCCTATTTAATGTGTTAATCCTTTAAAATTTTAAATACTAAAATTTTATTTTTATTTTTATTTTATTTTTCTACAGTAAATTGGGGTTAGGTTATGGAAAGTATACATTTGATACATAAAATACATTAAATCCCATAGTCTTAAGATTAGGCCTTGCATATACTATTTTAAAAAATGAAAAAATCATATTTAATGCATTTTTAGCTACCTTTTTAGGGTTTATGTTTATGGTTTCATGTATTTTTTTGTGCATTTTTAGCCATTAAAAAATTGTTGCAACATATTGCCTTGTTTATTCATCAAATAGTCTTAATTTATTTATTAATTATCATTACTTATATGATATTTTGTTATTATTGTCATAAATTTTATTGATATGCTTCTTAAAAATCATAATTTATAATAACAATTGATAATTTAATGGTAGCATGTGTTTGGGATCTATTTTGGCCTCTCTAGGAGTATTCAAACATTCTAGATTTAGCCATAAGTCCTTTCAACACTTTACCTTGAATTATCTTTCATCTCATTTGAAGCACTACTTTATTGAATATCATATTTTCTTGTTTTATTTAGTGGAACCCTTGGAGGGTATTTATCCTCAGAGTTATTAAGTTATCTAATTTCTAACATCTATTGGGAAAGCCTCCCTTGTGGAGATAATATCCATCCATAGAAAAACAAGGAAATGATTACTAAGGTGAAATTGGGGGTTGATCCCATTGTTTCCCTTAATATAGAGTGATTAGTAAGGACTTTGCACTAGGGTTCTATATGGTACAATAACAATTAACCATTAATTACCTTGGGCATCATATAGAAATATAAATATAAAGATACGATTTTTGGTGGGATTGTGATTATTTGTTATTTAAAATGTGTTTTCTAATCCATAAATGGATTCAAAAGTTTTAAAAATTCTTGTGTCACTCAAATTATGCATATTATATAGCTCAAACTTACGGTTCCAACAAATCCCTACTAGATTTTAGGCAAAGTTGACCAAAAAATATGCCTAGATGTTATATAAATATTGTTACCATTACCATTATTTCATAACCACTACTAGAATAGTTTTAATTCTTCATTAGTGGGCTCATTACTATAGTTGTTTAAATATATTCAATAAGAGAATTTGACCATATTTGATAAATGCATTTATTTAGTATACTTGCATAATAAATGATAAATGATATCATATTGATAAGCATACAAAGTAGCCTCTAATCAAAGGCCTTACTTAAAGAATATGAAATCATTAATTTATTTATGTATGTTCTTGTCTACACATAAGATAAGCCCAAATCATTTAAGTTTATCAATTATTCTCTTGCTCTAAAATTTCTTAAAGATACTTTTAAGTAAACTTTTGTTGACATAATTTATCTTTGCAATGTTCTCACTAAATTTTTTCAAACCATAGAAAATCAAGTAAGCTATAAAGTATAATTTTTTCAAAACCATAGAAAATCAAGTCAGCTATACAGTATAAAATATAAAATGTAAAGGACTAAAAGAATATGTCTAAATATAAGTCCAATTTGAATATTTTTCATTGACGCAACCTCTATTATCCCTTTGATAGTCTTAGAGAATATATGAAAGGACTATTTATCATTAAAATGAAGTTCTAGGAGCCATATATAATTGTTGTAATGTTATTTTGCTTACTAACAATACTTATTTCATCCCAAGTTAATGATATCATTTTGACCAAACCTTTTATATAAATGTTCCAATTCTCTTTTTCTTACAAATAATACTTATTTTTTCCTAGTATTTATCATATTTTTTTGACCACTCCTTCATGAAAATCTCGAAAAAAAATATTTATTGAAAGTTGTGCTACTACCAAATTTCAAAACCTATCCTTTCTATTAACTTGTATATCATCATAATGGGGTGGCTCTTCTCCATCTTCTAAAAATAAATATCATATTTTTCCCTATTAGATATACCTAATTGTGATCAAACATTAATATGCATATCATAGAAAAATAAGTACCACAAAATTGTAGTACATTGGATTTAATTAGGTCTAAATTTAACTAAAAAATATATGATAAATTGTACCGACACTAACATGCTTACATTTATTATGAGCAATACCCATAGAAATTGATTCTTGATACATGAAATGCAATTAATCCATAACCATGTATGACATCTCATTATACTCATTACAAAAATTATAATTTTTTAATTACTTTTTCGGCAACATAAACAAAGTTAATAATTAGAATTATTAATACAAATTTACCAAACATAAAAAATGATATTCTATAAAGATCATAAGGTGTGTAATTAAAAATCATCAATTATACTTACTATATTTTTCATTGGTTACAATTAATTCACCTTTACTTCAATCCTACCAGGGAAAATTTTAAGAACCCCCCAAATTTATAAATATAATAAATGGGCGAATCTCCATGGTATATAGGAAAAATGGAAGGCGATTTTATCAATAATATAATATGTATATATAATTTTTTGGCGAATCTCTCACCAGGCATGGCGAATATTTTACTCAACTATAAAATCTTGTAAGATCTTGGCGAGTCTTTCACTAAATAATAAAACTTTGTAAATTCCTAGTGAATCTTAGCATAGGCTACATGCTGGTTTAATTCCCCCATTTAAATAGGCTACATTCCAGGTGAATACCATGGGTCAATACCATGTGCCATTTTGGTGAATACCATGGGTCAATACCATGTGCCATTTTTATTTTTATTAATTCTAATATTAGGGTTAATAATGGTTTTTTGCATGGTATTAATAACAATCTAGTCCATGGTATTTGTCCCATAGTATTTTGGCCATAGGTTTCACTTAAATATAACCCATTTTTTGAGTGTTCGTAAATATAAGGTGACTTATGGAGTAAATATAAAAAAATGTTTTATTTGTTTACCATACCTCTCGTTTATTTATATTATTATTAATTTACCATACCTCTTTTACAAATATGGTATTTGGCCCATAGGATTCACTTAAATAAAACCTCTTTCTTGAGCCTTCATAAATAGAACGAGGGTTATGGACTAAATATAAAAATAGGTTTTATTTATTTACGATACATCTAGTTTATTTATATTTTTATTTATTTACCATACCTCCACTTTACTTATATTTTTATTTGTTTACACCCTTACATGTATATAAGGTGACTTATGGAGTAAATATAAAAAATGTTTTATTTATTTACCATACCTCTCATTTATTTATATTTTTATTAATTTACCATACCTCTTTTATAAATATGGTATTTGGCCCATAGGATTCACTTAAATAAAACCTATTCTTGAAAATGGGCGAATGGATTCATTTAAATAAAACCTATTCTTGAAAATGGGCAAATGGATTCATTTAAATAAAACCTATTCTTGAAAATGGGCGAATGGAAGGTTGTAAGTCCCAATTTCAAGAGCTAAATTTACCTTTTTTACCCTCTCCCTTAAAATAAGGTGGGCTATTTGAGGTTATTTGTAAAAATGTACTATGATACAAAATATTCGCCCACTAAAAATTTAAAACCCCTTAATTTCGCCAAAGGGCGAACATTCGCCCCTAAAATTATCCTTGAATCCTACCAGTATAACCTCTAGATGAACCACATAACCCCCATGCATGGCACATGGGATAAGTGAGGCTAGATCTAGTGACTTTGCAAAGAGTTCTTTAACAATAAGTTATATATCCATCTAATATTCACACCTTCAGATTTATGATATTCTATGGAGTTAAGTACATAATATCCATGGAATAAAATGTATGTATAATTTGACATAAACATTGAAATTATTCCCATGCATAACATCAACATATGCATAAATATAGGGACAAACCCTCTAAATTAAAGACATATCTAGATACTAACCATCTATATTTGTAACCCACTAACTAGCAATCATCAATATGTTCTCTTTGTAAGATTAGTTTGCCTAATTATATTTTTGTATGTGGAATTAAGTGTGCATCTAGCTACCATAGTAAATAGAATGTTTTTTAGTAGAAGTGTTAGTGGAGATTAATATAGAACCACCTACCAAATGAAACAATAAACTAAGTCATAATGGTTGGTGAACTTATAATTTGAATTTTGAGATTTAACGAACCTTAAAAAATATAGGCTTTCCTAGGTTCATCAAACCTCAAAGATGAATTCCCATAGGAACACACTTTTCCTTATCGAGCTTGACCCTCACAATTATAAACCCCTCCATTATGATTTTGAACCCTTAATTATTGTAACCTCACCATGGTGACTATAAATTGAACATTGTAGGCCCTTCACCACCACAATGTCACATTTGAATAGAGAGATTGAATATCAGAAACACTATATTTCCATAACCTCACATCTAATGAGAGAGAGTGAATGTTGCAAACCCTCCATCATTTTGACCTTGTGTTTCAAGAGAGCTAGTAAGAAATCATAAATGTTCCACATGACCCTCTGCATTGTGACCCTACAGGTTAGATCATCTTAAACCTCGATGGTGGATAGTAAATACTTGTTTATTGATATTGATATGCATGACATGTCACTGCCACATCACTTTCTTCCATGTGCCTTGCCAAATCATTGTCATGTGTCTTGCCATGTCATTACCATGTCTCACTTAGAAAAAGGTCACTTGGCCATCCAAAAATGCCAAATCCAGCTGCCACATGTCATCTTGTACACATGTATTTTCCAACAGTATCCATGTCATTGCCTTTTGCCACATGGATATGCCACTTATATTGCTATGTAATTTAACCTGCCACTCATCACCCATGATTTTGTGTGTACATCAATTGGACCTGGCAGTCCAATAAGAACTTGGGTGCTTAGGCCCAACAACCTATGACTAAGGGCCCTGTTGCTCATCACTCATTCTAGTTTTTCGTGCATAGAATGGGTTGGGTGGTCTGATAAGTACCTGGGTAATTTAACCTAGGTATTTATGGTCAAGGGATAGGACCAACAACTTACCACTCGCTTACCTTCATTGTATTCCTCTTGATCTTGTGCCTTTTGTTTTGTCCTATCATCAATCCATTGAGGTTGGTCCCTAGTGGAACCATGAGCCTGTGGAACCCTTTTTTTACTTTATCACTACTCTGAACTTAGATTTCTCCTTTTCCCTTGGGAGTTAGGCTAAGTAACATGTACCATTGGAAAGGTCATCAAAAGGGATATCCAACCAAGCAATTTTCACGTGCTTTAGAAAATTCCCCTAAAATTGACATTAATGACTAGATTTGATATCGATGACAACAACCATCAACTTTCTCAACAATTTCATATATTATTGCTAACAATATTTATATAGAAACTGATTACTTTACACTTATAACCTCTACTTTTTATAAGAAAAAAATTATAGATAACAATTGTTCCTACAAAAAATAGAACAAGATATTTTCAACCTAGGAAAATGAAGGTAGTATCCTCCTACATGGAGACTTTAATACTAGAATTGTAAATAATCAAGATATTCATCGCAACAATGATTCCAACCCTAATCCTCTTTGGTTATATGAGGACCTTGTTTACACTAACATGTATAAAATTAACTCTAATGACAAAGTCAAGAATTTATTTGTTAATAAGATAATCAAGTTCTATACTTCTCAACATATTATGATTTGTAATGGTCCAATGAAGTGGCCAAATTCTAACCAAATGACTTGTATCTTGGGATGGGCAGTAATGTCATGGATTATGTGATTTCAAATATCCCCATATACAATAAAATAGTAAGTTTAAACCTTTTAAATTCCCATGAACATGACTTGAGAATAGACCATTTGTGATAACTATGAAATATTCCATACACAAAAGCTCCATTGAGGAAAATTCTTATAATCAAAGTCTGAACTTGATTTTTGAAGAAAACTAAAAATGAAAACACTTAAATTTTGAACCAAATATATTTTCATACAAGATAATATTTAAGACACATATAGTTTCCCAATAAAAAAGAATAGTGGATGGGAACAATCAAGAAACTCATCAGGAGAGGAGTTTTTTTTGCGATGGCGAGGGTTTCTAAACATGTTGCATGCATCAAAGTGTTTCCTCTTCCCAACGAACTGGGCCACAAGGAAGGATGTAGGCTAGGAGCTCGTAGTCTCCACAGCAGACTGGAGGAGGGAGCTACACCCTATGTCAAACAACAACCCTCTCGAAAACGTCAAGATCTCTTAAATGCAAAAAAAAAATTCCATTGCCAAAGGACGATCGCACTTTCCTTGGATCTAATTTTTGTTAATGAAGAGGGTTAGATCTTATCAAATCGGTTTACCCAGAACACAGATCAATCGCCATTTTGGTCAGATCTGGAAGTTTTTCCTAGATTTGGGCTTACCCTCTACAGATCTGTAGATCTAGAGATAAAATACAAATCAGGGTCTCCTGAAACACATGATGGATGGATGAAGATGGTGCAAGGAAAATTCATAACAGAGGTTTCGGCTAAGAAAATGAAAACCCAATGTCGAGCAGAGCTTGAGGAGGTGATAGAGAGAGTTTTTTCACATCTTAACTTACAAATCTAGAGATGCATAGACACTAACCCCTGTCTTATGAAGACTGATTGGATCTCCCTAGGAACAGATCTACCTCCTTTAGTGGGGATAAGCTACAATATCCCATATCTGGAGCATAAAACTATAATTGGGTTTATTTTTTGGACAGATACTCCTAAATCAGAAACCCTCGCAGTGGATCGGACTTGAGGAGGACAGTTCTGAATAATGCTCCATAATTTCAGGTTTTTCGTCAGCCTGAGGATTTGGGTTTTCCACAACATGAACAATGAGGCATTAAGATGAAGATTTGTGACATCGAAGGAGCAGAGGCATCCTCAATATATTGTTTGAGGGTAGAGTGTTGTATAAGGGCATAGGTTATGGATTACCTTGGGCCTACATATGAAAATTGCTGGTGGGTACCGTGAGTTTGCAAACTCAATGTCCCAGATCTACAACAAGCACTAACAATTGAACATGATCTTCACAAAGCGGTGACCAACCCACCTCTGGATCTTGAAGCACCCACATCAGAAACACTCAAAGGAATACAAATTACTCTCTTTATCAAATCTATCGAAGGGAATACAATATGCATTAATATAGGGAGCTAGGAGGAGATAAAAATTCCTTAAACAGAGGATACAAGAAAGGATGGGTATTTCATCTAGAAAAAAACTCTTGATCCACACAGGAAAATTATTGTGGGAGGAATACAAGCTAAAGGAATATGACATAGGTTGTGATTCAACTATCTTCCTCAACACAAGACTCTGTGGAGGCTGCCATGATACAAGCTCCCAGGACCTGCTTCCTTCAAAGATGTAGTAAAAGGGAAGATTGGGACTCAAATACTATCAGAACAACAAGCCACAACCCCTGGTGCCTACATCGTAGAGCATACAACTCAGAACCTTGCTTTAACAATAGTTATACCCGAGGTAAATGAGATACATGATGATTATTTATCTAAATCAGTGATATGCACATTTAATGGGTTCTGGCCCAAACCAAAAGCCCTCAGCCAATGGATTTACTCCATATGGATAAAAACCTATGATATCCACCTATGCTCAAAAGGATTTTTCATTGTCAAATTCTATACAGTCAAAGACAAGGAATATGCATTGAATGAAGGACCATGGTTTTGGGGTAATGTCGGTCTTTTCTTGAAATCATGGTTTCTGGAATTTGATGCAAATACCATGGTGGTTTCAAAAATTCATGTGTGGGTAAAATTATATAACCTACCTCTGCATTTTTGGCACATCAAAGTATTAGCAGGCATTGGCAATGCCCTTGGGAAATTCTTAAAAGTGGACAACGAGCGTCTTACCAAGGATATCTACACTTTTTCCAGAATCTGTGTGGAGGTTGATCTCAGTTAAGGCTTACCAGATCTCATTCTCTTACTCTACAACAAAAAGCAATGGTCTCAGCCCCTTGATTATGAGAACACAACCTTCAGATGTTGTATTTGTCATCAAAATGGTCATCTATAAAGTTCTTTCCCACAAAACAAAAAATACAGGAAAAAAAGACAACCACCAAAGCCGAAAGGATGGCAATTTTCAGCCACTCCAGCAAACGATATAGAAGAGGAAGAATACATAGAAACTACCACAAACACCACATTCCAAGAAGTAGAATACCCCATAAATATCACAGTATTCAATGCAAAGAGCACCCAGTTCATCTCACAAAATGATGAGAACCAGAACTACTCCACTTTAGTTCCAAGGACATCCATTCCACAGTAGCAAAGTGAGAAATCCACTCCAGGGAAATAAATCGATGGCAGCAAGCAATCACACACAACCGAAAGACCAGATTCTGACAAAGAAACCCCATCTACTACCAAAGAGGCTCAAATGTCTTTTGTAAGATCCACTCCGAACACTGGTGGTTGGCGGAAAGAGGAAAAAAAGAAAGGTAGGAAAGAATAGATAGTTTTTAGTTTATTGTTTTTGTTCCTGTGTATCAGGACAAGCTTATAAAGCATATGCTATTTTAGCATCTACAACATGTTATTTTTCTCATTATGAATAAAATTATGATTTTTCCATGCAAATTTTTTTTATTTAAGACATATATCATAAATTTATCACAACCCTCTTCACTTCCATTAACAAATTTTCTATCAAGGTGTTATGTAAAATGAAAAATAGGAAATCCAATGCTTGGTATGAAAATGAGTGTTAAATCGCTAGGAAAATCAATAGATATGCCTCTAATGAGTCCTTAAAATTAGATAAGGTAAAATTATACAAAGTAAAAATTGAAAAAGAAAAGGAACTCCATAAATAGCCAATAATAGAAGCTTGTACACCTATCAAAGGTTGATCCTAAGAAATTCTTGAGAAAAAAAATTGACTCAAAAAATAAAAGAAAATAATAGGACCGCAAAAATATTTATGGATCCATTAATGTTGTGGAAATAATTTTATTTTTTCTATAGAGGATGACATGTTTTTTATATAAAACACAAATCTTAGGGTTAAACCAGTTGCAAAAGGTAAATCTAAGGGCATTGAAGGCTAACAAGTTGAAATTTGAAATTGGAAGGCCTATCATCATCCATCACACATGTAAGCTCTTCAATTTGTAAGGAAGGCTTCCCTAAACCCTATAACCAAAGCCTCATTTTTATTAAAAATGAGGATAAAAGTGCCCCCTTTAATTATAGGACCATTATAATTAGCCTCATATTCACCAAGCTATATACCAATAGTTTGGAAAATAAGGATAATGTATGGCTTCATTGCCATTTAAAAATAGATAAAAGGAAATGCAGATTTAGGGGATATAATTCAAACGTGAACTATCTTGTTACACTTCATATCATTGTCGAGGAGTTTTGTAATCCTCATTTTTTGTTTTGTTTAGTTTAGAAAATATTCTGACATAGTGCCTTGGACTAACCTTTGGAATAGGTTAGAAGAGATAAATCTTCGTTATGATCCAATATATACTGTAATACAAGGCTATATGAGAGTGTTATGAGCAAAAATTTTAAAACAATAAGAGACAATTAGAATAAATTAATTGAAATATAGAAATTAATAAAATCTGTCACATGTCCCTTTGTTATGCAACCAACTCACAAAAATATAGATCAACAAATTAAAAAGTATCCTCTTCGAGGGGGAAACCTCAATTACATTACATAAATGAAGAAATCTTAGATCATACAAATGAAAAGACATCCTTTGTATATATAGGAGTCTAAGGGGTCACAATATAATCATATTCTATGTAACAATTAAATAATGTAAGGGCACAACAATAACAATAGTGGGCTTCTATGGGACATGATAATAACAACATGGGGGCTACATGGGAACAACAATAACGATAAGGGGGATACACTAGCAATATCAATAAGGGAGCTACACTTGTATTATAGGGACATAACATGCCCCTCTCCTTTAAAAAATTGTTGTCCTCAATGGTTGAGTATTTTTGGATGCTTATTTATAAAATTCTCATCCTCCCATGTGGAATCCTCAGCGGGTAAGTTCTTCCACTTATGAGATACTTTGAAATTGATCGATTATGTAGCTCTTGAGTTCTCATTTTTGTGACTGCTTCAGGCTCAAATGTGATTTTTCCTTCTTTGTCAAGTTTTGGAAACACTGTTTGAACTTGAAGCTTGTCACCGATAACCTTCTTTAAGCATGAAACATGGAAAATTGGGTGTACTCGGGAAAATGTAGGAAGCTCCAATTTTTATGCCATAGTACCAATATTTTGCAACACTTTGTAAGGACCATAGTACTTTGATGATAATTTATTATCCTTATTAGGTTTCTTGAGAGACATTTGTTTGTATGGTTGTAGCCGTAAAAATACCCAATCCCCTATATCAAACATTTTGTCACTGAGATGTTGATCTGCCTATTGTTTCATTTGATTTTGTGCCATAGTGAGGTTATCCTTTAAGCATTGGAGAGCTTGTTGTTGATTCTTGATGTGATCTTCCACTTCTTGAAACTTATAATTTTCTTTTAAAAGTGATGTGATGGATGGTGGATTATATCCATAAAGTGCCATAAATGGCATCATTTTTACAGCAGTTTGGAAGGAAGTGTTAAACCACCATTCAGCTAGAGGTAACCACTTGACCCATTGTGTTTGTTTATCAGATACAAAGCAACGAAGATATCCTTCCAAAAATTTGTCCACTATCTCAGTTTTCCCATCATATTGAGGATGATAAGATGAACTATGAGCTATTTGAGTACCAAGACAAGAAAATAATTTCATCCAAAAATTTCCAAAGAAAATGAGATCTCTTTCACTTACTATAATATTTGGGTTTCCATGAAGCTTTTGAATTGTTTCCATAAATGCAGTAGCAATTGTACTAGCTTTAAAAGGATTAGATAATGAACAAAAGTGTGCATAAATGGTAAGTCTATCAACTACCACAATGATGACACTCTTTCCTTCAGACTTGGGTAAACTTGTGATAAAATCCATTGATACCTCCTCCCAATGTTGACTTGGAATGGACAAAGGTTTTAACAGACCCGTTGTCTTAATTCTCTCGACTTTGTTTTGTTGGAAAACCAAAGATTTTACCACAAACTTTTGAATATCAGATTTAAGGTCATCCCAAAAAAATATATTATTTACCCTATGGTAAGTTTTAAAAAATCCTCAGTGCCCTCCTAAGGTAGAGGTGTGCAATTCCAAAAGAATGTTTTGTTTGAGTTGGGAATTCTTACAAAGATATAAGCGATCTTTGTACCATAGTGAATCATTTTTATAGCTAAATGTATCAGATGTACCGAGATCTTGCTGCAATTTCTGAACAAGTGACGACACCTCTTCATAATTCTTCCATTCATCCCTTACTTTAGTTATCCACTCAGGTTGGATAATAGAAATGGAACAAATAAATGACTCCAAATCCTCATCCTTTCTTAAGAGTGCATCTACAACAACATTTCGCTTCCCTTTTTCATATATGATTTCAAAGTCATAACCCAACATCTTTGTCACCCATTTTTGTTTCTCTTCTAAAGATAATATTTGTTCCAAAAGTATTTAAGACTATCATGATATGTTTTGACCTTGAAGTGTCTTCCCATTTGGTAAGGTTGCTATTGCTTTAGTGCAGGTAGTATTGTCAACATTTCCTTCTCATAAATAAGATTGTGTAAACACTTTCCTTTGATTGGATAACTTTTAAAGGAAATGGGTCTTCTTTCTTGCATTAGAACAACACCATTTCCATTTCTTGAGGCATCACATTCCACTATAAAAAAAAAATTGTAAAGTAAGGCATAGCTAAGACTGGTGCTTGGCACATTGCCTCTTTAAGATGTTCAAAGGCCTTTGTTGCTTCTAGAGTCCAAGTTAATGCATATTTATTTAGTAATGATGTTAGAGGTGCTTCTATTCTCCTATAATTCTTAACAGACATATGATAATACCCTGTCAACATGAGAAAACCTTGAAGATGCTTTATGGTTGTGGGGATTTTCCATTGCTTAATGGATTTAATTTTGTTAGGGTCTACCTTAACACCCTCATGAGATACAATATGACCCAAATATTCCACCTCTTACACTCCAAAGAAACATTTAGAGGTTTTGGCATATAATTGTTTCTCCTCCAATAGTTTCAACACCCTGTCAACATTTTGAACATGATCCTTACAAGGCTTGTTGTAGATTAGTATATCATCAAAAAATACTAACACAAATTTTCTAAGGAAGGGCTTGAAAATGGAATTCATCAAACCTTGAAATGTGGAAGGTGCATTAGTAAGGCCAAAAGGCATGACAAAAATTTCATAATGACCTTCATGAGTTCTGAATGTTGTTTTGAGAATGTCTCCAGTCTTCATTTTAATTTGATGATATCCTAAATGAATATCCATCTTGGTGAATCAAATTGCTCCATGTAATTCATCCAACAATTCATCAATGACATGAATGGAAAATTTACCTTTAATAGTGAGATTTTTGAGCTCCCCATAATTCAGACACATACGACATGATTCGTCCTTCTTATACACCAATACTACTGGAGCAGAGAAAGAAATTTGACTAGGTTGAATTATAGTAGCCTCTAACATTTCTGCAACCATACGGTCAATTTCACTCTTTTGGGCATAAGGATATCTGTAAGGTCTGATGTTTGGAGGAACACTTTGTAGAATAAAATGAATAGCATTATCATGATCATGAATAGGTGGGAGGACTTTGGGAGTTGAAAACACCTTGGAATGATTGTCCAATACCTTTTGGAGATCTAGAGAAATAGATGATTTTGATGTTTGAACCTCTAGTGAGCATAATTATGCAATTATGCCTCATTGATATTTCTTCAGAATATTTGTCATGTCATTAGAGTTGATTATATTTCCTTGTTTCCCTATGATACGATACCTCTTAATTCAACTTCCTTTCCTTCCTAAAAAAAATCAAGAAAAGTTCTTGAAAATTGAAATCTATCATCCCCAAATATAGTAACCATTGGACTCCTAGTACAACATCAATACCACCCATTGGAATGGAAATCATTGTACTATTCAATACATATTCCCCCATGGTTAGCTTGATATTATGGTGCTTCCCATAGAAATTTATAGTTTCTATATTTGCAACCATCACATGACACTCTGGTGTTGGATATAGGAAGCAATTAAATTTCTTGGCTATCTTACGATGAATAAAATTATGAGTACAACCCAAATCAACCATCACTAATACCTTCTTCTTCTTGATATATCCTTCTATCTTGAGAGTTTGAGGAGTGGTAATTCCTTCCAATGCATTACAAGATATGGTAAGGTCCATTTGTTCTTTCTCTAGGGTTCATTCTTGGAACATATCCTCCTCTTTTGATGTTTCTTATTCCTTTCCTTCCTCCTCCTCACAATATATATAGAATAATTTCTCCACATAACACTTATGACCTTTAGTGTATTTTATATCATAACTGTAACAAAGTCCTTTTGATTTTTTTTTCCCTCAAATTTTTGTGGTTTCAACCTTGTAGGTTGTGGAAGACTACGAGCAACAACACTTCCATATTTATAGTTGTGACTGGTAGACTTCCTTGTTGCCATAATTTTGCTTTCAAATTTTCTTGTCACACTGAATGCCTTCTCCAATGAATCAGGTTCCCAAAGGTGAATCTCATGTTGGATGTTATCTTTTAAAGTCCCTGTTAGCGCTCAGAATGTACCTCAAGGCTGAGAAAAGGCAATTCCGAAGTAACCACAGACCAAGCTTTCGATTTGGCATCTAGCCCTGCTAGACCAGAGAGGGCTCTCTCTTTGCCAACAAGATGTGGCTGAAATAAATGAAATTTTAGGCTAGTTATGGAGTGTAGGGATTTGTTTGAAAGTTTTTTCAGTCTAAAACGTAAAGATAAAGGAAAATTGGGCTATGGGGTCGCTGCCAATTTCTACCGGCAAACGTGGGGCAAAGTAAGTGCAATGTTTAGCCAGATAAAATATTGCAAATGTGAGGAGAATAAGGGGGAAAGGTCGTTGCCTTGTAGGCATCAAACATGGGATGGATCTACAGTAGCAGCGTTAGATGAAAGAGGAACACAGGGTTGCTCAATAGAGCATCTAACAGAGGATGGATTCGGCAAAGACAACCCCTACATTTGACAACAAAATCATCATGAAAGGAGCATCGTGTATAGATGAATTCCTAACACATCTCTTAGATAATGTTGTAACAAGGTAGAAAAACAAAATATTTAAGTGAATTACAGGAAAAACATACTAGACATTAACACTGTGATGGCTCCTAGGTCCAAAGGGAAGAAACTGCTTTATTAAAATAATATTCATTTAAACTTTACATAGTCCAAATGCCTCTTCCGGTTGCAAAGATCGAACCCTTACATCTTAAAACTAATCCTATTTATAATATTACATACTAATTATGATTTCCTAAACATAGGAATCAAGATAATAATAATAAAAAAACCAAATATGTGCTACGATCAAATTACATGAACTAAATAATCTAACTAAATCTTCATTAAAAAGAACAATTGATTCGCTTCCACAAGTCAAAATGCCTACCAAAGTTTGTTTGGAACCATCGCTGGAAATCTGGAATGTTTAACAGTTGTTGATTTCAAGTCCATAAACTCTGCCACTTGTCCATTGGAAAATTTGAACGCTTCCATCTATCCCCTTCAAAAACTCAGTGTTGCGGATTTCATGGCTAAAACATTTGCCATCGGTTCCTAGAAAAATTTGAATAATTCCACATGCCTCTTTCAAAAATTCAATTGACTGGTCACCTTGCACCTGCTTGCACCAATCTCTACTAATCTTGTTGCTTTTTGGATGTTTCTTTGACTGCAATGGAAACACACCTGCCACGAATATGGAAGAGAGTTCCGGGAGAAAACAATTCTTCTTCTACAATTTCAATTGGTTTTAGAGCCAATGGGTTTGGATCTCCTATGTCCGAAGATAGTCCACATAGGATTTTATTGCAAGTTACTTCAGATCTCGTAGTTTCTTTCTTACTTTTATCACCTAAGTCATATGCACTACTTAATCTTGCATATGTAGCATATTTACGGGCTGCATATTGTGCAGATGACAATGCTTGCATTATATTAACTACAAGATCTACAACACCCTTCTACTCTTCTCTCTCCAAGAATCTTGTCCAATCAGTAAGATGGTTTTAGAGCCAATGGGTTTGGATCCCCTTTGTTCGAATATAGTCCACATAGGATTTTATTGAGTTACTTCAGATCCCACAGTGTCTTTCTTACTTTTATCACCTAAGTCATTTGCATTGTTTAATCTTGCATATGCAGCATATTTACGGGCTGCATCTTGTGCAGATGACAATGCATGCATTGTATTTACTACAAGATCTGCAACACCCTTCCGCTCTTCTCTCTCCAAGAGGCTTGTCCAATCAGTAAGAAGTATTTCATTTTGTAACCTCGCTAATGACACCCCACTCATCCTTGGGATAGCATCATCCTGCAACACCATTGTGGTGACAAAGTCAAGACAATCTTCTGCAAGTTTTTTCAAGCTATAAGGTGGAGTTGCAATTCCAACAGTAGATACAATATCAGGATTAAAACCTAGCTCTTTTTCTGATCCTGTCCTAAGCATTATTGCTAGCAATGCTACTGCAGCTCCTCCAAGTGAATGCCCTACCAATCTTAATCAAAAACCCTTGTGCATTTCAAGGCACTTCCTTAAGGTCTCCAGATCATGGCAAAAAAAACCAACGTGCAACTTTGACTATCCCAAAATGAACTTGAAATCCATCAAAATAGACTTCCTAGTTGCTCAGAGAAACCATATCAGTAACAATGTCATGGATTGTGTGTGTTTCACAGATACCAAGTACTACTAGCTTATTGTGAATGTCAACTCCAATATAATATCTAGGCCACATCACATTTGAATTTCTTACAAGCTTCAAAACATTACTTTCTCGAAGCATGTTGTTGCATGCCAGACCTGCAACATCTTTCATGTAAGCACCTTATGCCAGTTCTACATGATATATCAGATCCTAAACCACATAGTCAGAGAATATCTATTCACCCATGATATTATCAACCACCATTTCAAAAGCATGACAAAGAGAGAGAAGATAAAGACCCAGAGTAAGATCCCCCAAGCTCCATTCTTGTATTCCAAGAGTACTCTGATGCAGACTTGTAGCACTTTCTACAAGAGAATGAGTACTAGCAGGGCTAGGTCCATTTTTAGATTCACTTGGTGGTAGAACCTGCTTGTAGAGTTGTAAAGATGGCTCTAGAATATTGCTAAGCCACTCCAGTTGAGAGCTCCATTTTTTATCACTCAAGTCCTTTGGATTGTCGCTTTGTTTGTCAGTAGATATTTCCTACCCGGAGAACAGTTGTTCATCCAATTTAGGTGGCTTGGCACAATGAGCTTTGCCATCTTTCATTTCTAACTTATTGCCATCCAGTTGCTCTGCTTCAGATTGCTGCCAACCATAATGAGAGAAAACATGTTGAACGGATTTGCTACATGCTTCCAACTGCTTTTTCAGAATATTGAATCTGTTGTTCATCCAGCACAGAGCTTGCTTCTGATATGGATGCAGATCACACAATAGAGTAGAAGGTGGATCCATTTCCTCCAGATGACAACTCTCTGATGCAAGTTTTCCCAGTTCCGAATCAGACAAATCCTCCTCACCTTCATTCTCTTGCTCATTGACAAAGCGTGAATCCCATTTCAACGGACGGGTTCTACGCGCAATGCCACACTTCTAGAAGTGCAACGCCACACTCCAGATTGGCTCGAATTTCGATTTTTTGACCTGGCTTCAATTTTTTGACTTGTGTGTGTTGTTGATGCAGGGGTGCTTGGAATTTGGAGCATATCGAGGGGGAAAAAGGAACCTTCCCACCTAATCTTCCTGCTATGAATTTATTATGTCCAAATTGAACTCTTGCACATATGTCTATCCTGTAGCTACCTCCGAATTTATCTTTCTCTTCTTTGATTCTATCTTTTTAGGATTTCCACTCTGGTGTAATGGTCTATTTGGCTGCATTTTAAAACAATTCCCAGTCTGTAACTGCAATCTAATTGATTGCATTTTGCAAGGATTCCCATTCTGCAATGTTGATTTTTCCTATGATGAAATAATTTCTTTCAAAATTGTTCTCTATAGCATTGTAGTTTCCTTGATTGGCATTCTCATCATTAAGCTCCAAGCCAATGGCTATACTTCGGGGATTCCTAATGTTTAATGCCATTTGGTTTTCAACCCTTCTAAGACTAGAAAAATTGGGATTCTTGAACCAATGCCACAATATTATTTACCACCATGGTTGGTATCACTTATCTTGCTCTTTTTCTCCTTTTTCCTTCTATGGAAAAACCACTTGTGGACTTGCTATTCCGATAACATTAACTCTACTGCAAGTTTTCCTTTCATAGGTTCTACCGAGTATTTTTCCTCCTGAGTAGCTACAACCTTTTGTGAGTGGACTTTGATCTTGGAACACTGGAAAGACAATGACATCTACCTCCTCATCAATTGCAACCTCCCCAAGATTCATACTTATAATTCTCCAAGTAATTCCTCTTAAGAACCATGAGACCAGTAGCTGTAAACCTTTCACCAACAATATCCCTGTCAACAATGTACAGTGCCCTCTACAGAGGATATCTCTTTCAATCAAAGTAGAGAAACGAGCTCACCATATGTTGAGATGAGGATTAGAAGCACGGTAATAGGCCTCAAATGCTATGTTCTTTCCTTCTCTATCACAGTCTAGCCACTAACATCTCCTAGTTTCATCGGGATCAGTAAACACATAAACAACTGCATAGCGAGATCTTTGAGTCAATCATTTATTCGGTCATATCTTTTGATCCGGGAGCTGGCTTTGGGAGTGTGATATACTGTTGGAGAGCTTTTTCCAAGCCGCTTCTGATGGATACACTTATGACATGGTTTTCTTTTGCTGAAGATCATGTGCAAAACATCTAACAAAACCAAACATAGTAAGAGGCCCATTTTGATCACTGAAGGAAGGCCAAAGTACTGACTCTAACAGTGGCACCATCGGGAATGGTAGCTCCTTGGAGGTGCCAAGAATCATAGATCTCTGGGAACTTGTAGATTAGTACGTCATCCATTAGGCAATACAGTCAAACAACTACAAACTTGAACAACTTATACCAATCCAAAAACATAGATACATGGCAACCTATACATACAGAAATACGGAAGCAGAAATTCTACCTTGGGCAGCTTATTTATACACAAACCTACCCTACATTGCAGAAAAATCAATAGATCAAGTGATATTGTAATGCCAGATCAACCAATCAAGTAACTGTGACAAGGATGTTGTTTGGAAGTACTTGAACTAGGACACAAATGTAAATGCAGGCATCCATACATGCACATAATGAGTTTGGTTTTGTGAAAGACAATTTGATCCACCATTCAAACTGAAAAAAATTTCCATGTACGCTGCAATAGGATTGAAGAAACCGGACTTTGTTTTCTGCCCCAACTCCTCAATACATGCTTCCATCTACAAACTATCAATGCAAATATCCACGGGTAGCCTTACCTTCTCTTCCTTCTGCTAAAAAGGGTCCCAAATAATGGGACTCGACAGTCCAAATCTTGGGACTGTATTTAGGTCTCCAATTCAGTTAGATCTCCTTCAATTTTGATGGCAAAATCTTGTAGAAACTTGAGCTTAACTTCATGCCTACATCGACAGGATTTCAGATAAGAAGAAAGAGATGAAGCAAACTTCTCATCTACCTCATCATCCATGCACATATCTTCCCATTCCCTAAAGCCTTGAATAGAGGCCACCTTTATTTCGAATTCTTCCTCTTTCTCCATCCATGTTTCAAGAAAGATATGCCAAAAATCTACAAAGGACTTAATAGATCTATGTTATGAAACCAGCTCAAGAAAAGATAGAAAAGAGAGATCAACGCCTTAGAATTCAGCCTCTTCGAGGGGGCAACCTCCTTTACATTACATAAATGAAAAATTCTTGGATGATTCAAATGACAAAACCTCATTTCTATATATAGGAGTCTAAGGAGTCACAATATAATCTAGCTGACCTAACAATAATAATGTAAAGCCACAAAAATAACAATAGAGGGATTCTATGGGGCACAGTAATAACAATATGGGGGCAATAGGGGCACAACAATATTAATAAGGGGTATAACTACAATAGTAATGGGGTAATCACTAGTATTATAGGGACCCAACATGCCCCTCTCCTTCAAAAAAGTGTTGTCCTCAACGCTTGAGCAGTTCTGGATACTTCTGCATAAAATTCTCATCCTCCCATGTGGAATCTTTAGTGGATAAGTTCTTCCACTTGATAAGATACTCTGAAATTGATCGATTTCGTAGCTGTCGAGTTCTTGTTTCTGTGACTGCTTCCGGTTCCAATATAATTTTTCCTTCCTCGTCAAGTTCTAGCAATATTGTTTGAACTGGGAGCTTGTCGCCTATAACCTTCTTTAAACATGAAACATGGAAAACTGGGTGCAATCGAGAAGCTGCAGGAAGCTCCAATTTGTATGCCATAGTACCAATCTTTTGCAACACCTTGTACGGACCATAATACTTTGGTGATAATTTATTATCCTTCTTAGCTTGCTTGAGGGACATTTGCTTATATGGTTGTAGCCGTAGGAATACCCAATCACCTACATCAAAACTTCTTTCACTGCGATGTTGATCTGCCTGTTGTTTCATTCTATTCTATGCCAACACGAGGTTATCCTTTAAGAGTTGGAGGACTTGTTGTTGATGTTCGATGTGATGTTCCACTGCCTGAACCTTAGAATTTTCTCTTAAATATGATGTGATGGATGGTGGTTGATACCCATAAAGTGCCATAAATGGGGTCATTTTTGTTGCTGTATGGAAGGAAGTGTTATACCACCATTCAGCCAGAGGCAACCATTTGACCCATTGTGTCTGTTTATCAGATACAAAGCAACGAAGATATCCTTCCAAACATTTGTTTACTATCTCATTTTCCCATCAGATTGAGGATGATAAGATGAGCTATGAGCTAACTGAGTACCAAGACAAGAAAATAATTTTGTCCAAAAATTTCCAGTGAAAATGGGATCTCTGTCACTTACAATAATCTTTGGGTTTCCATGTAGCTTTTGAATTGTTTCCATAAATGCAGTAGAAACTGTACTGGCTTTAAATGGATGTGATAATGCACAAAAGTGTGCATACTTGGTAAGTCTGTCAACTACCACCATGATGACACTCTTTCCCTCAGACTTGGGTAAACCTGTGATAAAATCCATTGAAACCTCCTCCCAATGTTGGCTTGGAATGGATAAAGGTTGTAATAGACCCGGTGTCTTAATTGTTTCAACTTTATTTTGTTGGCAAACCAAACATTCCGCCACAAACTTTTGAATATCTGATTTAAGGCCATCCCAAAAAAATTCCTTCTTAACCCTGTGGTAAGTTTTTTAAAATCCTGAGTGCCCTCCTAAGGGAGAAGTGTGCAATTCCATAAGAATCTTTTGTTTTAGCTGGGAATTCTTACAGAGGTATAAGCGATCTTTGTACCATAACGAATCATTTTTCCAGCTAAATGTATCAGATGTACTGGAATCTTTTTGTAACTTTCGAATAAGTGCCCACACTTCTTCGTCATTCTTCCATTCCTCCCTTGCTTCGTTTATCCAATCTGGTTGGATAATAGAAATGGCACACAACAATGCTTCCACATCCTCATCCTTTCTTGAGAGTGCATCTGCCACCACATTTTGCTTCCCTTTTTGTAGATGATTTCAAAGTCATAACCCAACATCTTTGTGACCCACTTTTGTTGCTCTTCAGAGGATAATCTTTGTTCTAAAAAGTATTTAAGGCTATCATGATCCATTTTTACCTTGAAGTGTCTTTCCATTAGGTAGGGTCGCCATTTCTTAAGTGCATGGAGTATTGCCAACATTTCCTTCTCATAAATAGCTTTTCTTAAAAACTTTCCCTTGATTGGACGACTTTCAAAAGCAATGGGTCTTTCATCTTGCATTAGAACAACACCAATTCCATTTCCTGAAGCATCACATTCCACAATAAAGGTTTTTGTGAAGTCTGGTGCTTGGCACATTGCCTCTTTAAGATGTTCAAAGGCCTTTGTTGCTTCCAGAGTCCATGAAAATGCATCTTTCTTCAATAATGTTGTTAGAGGTGCTGCTATTCTCCCATAATTCTTAACAAACTTGCGATAATACCCTGTCAACCCGAGAAATCCTCGCAGATGCTTTATGGATGTGGGGATTTTCCATTCCTTAATGGCTTTAATTTTGCTAGGGTCTACCTTAACTCCTTCATGAGATACAATATGACCCAGATATTCCACCTCCTGGACTCCAAAGAAACATTTGGATCTTTTTGCATATAATTGTTTCTCCTCCAATAGTTGTAGCACCCTGTCAACATGTTCAACATGATCCTTCCAAGACTTGCTGTAGATTAGTATATCATCAAAAAATACTAACACAAATTTTCTAAGGAATGGTTTGAAAATTGAATTCATCAAACCTTGAAATGTTGAAGGTGCATTGGTAAGGCCAAAAGGCATGACCAAAAATTCATAATGACCCTCATGAGTTCTAAATGTTGTTTTCGGAATGTCTTCAGTCTTCATTCTGATTTGATGATATCCTGAACGAAGATCCAACTTGGTGAAGTAAATTGATCCATGCAATTCATCCAGTAATTCATCAATGACAGGAATGGGGAACTTATCTTTAATAGTGAGCTTGTTGAGCTCCCTATAATCTAGACACATGCGCCATGATCCATCCTTCTTGTGCACCAATACTACTGGAGCAGAGAAAGAACTTTGACTCGGTTGAATTATACCAGCCTCTAGCATTTCTGCAACCATACGTTCAATTTCACTCTTTTGGACATAGGGATATCTGTACGGCCTGATGTTTGGAGGAACACTTCCTGGAATCAGATGAATAGCATGATCATGATCACGCATAGGTGGGAGACCTTTGGGAGTCTCAAATACCTTGGAATGATTGTCCAGGACTTTTTGGAGATCTGGAGAAATAGATGATTCTGATGTGGAAACATCTAGCGAACATAATTGTGCAATTACACCTCTTTGCTCCTTTTTTAGAAGCTTTGTCATACCATTAGAGCTGATTATCTTTCCGGTTTCCCTGCAATACCCCTTAATTCAACTTCCTTTCCTTCCGTAGAAAATTTGATGAAAAGTTCTTGAAAATTAAAAGCTATTGTACCCAAGGATTGTAGCCATTGGACTCCTAGTACAACATCAACACCTCCCATTGGAATGGAAAGCATTGGGCTAGTCAATACATATTCTCCCATGGATAGCTTGATATTATGGCACTTTCCAGAGCAATTTATTGTTCCTCCATTTGCAATCATCACTTGACACTCTGGTGCTAGATATAGGAAGCAATTCAATTCTTTTGCTACCTTACAATGAATAAAATTGTGGGTGCTTCCTGAATCAATCAACACTATTACCTTTTTCTTCTTGATTTGTCCTTCTATCTTGATGGTTTGAGGAGTGGTAATTCCCACCAATGCATTACAAGATATGGTTGGATTTATTTGTTCTTCATCTAGGCTTTGTTCCTAGAGTATATCCTCTTCTTTTGACCTTTCTTGCTCCTTTTCCTCTTCCTCTTCACAATCTATGTAGAATAATTTCTTCTCATCACACTTATGACCTTTAGTGTATTTGCTATCACAACTGTAACAAAGCCCTTTTGCTCTTTTTTCTTCCAATTGTTGTGGTGTCAACCTTATAGGTTGTGGAAGACTAGGGGCAACAACACTTCCATCTTTATAGTTGTGAGTGGTATGCTTCCTGGTTGCCATAATTTTGCTTTCCATTTTTCTTGCTAACCTGAATGCCTTCTCTAATGAATCAAGTTCCCAAAGGTGAACATCATGTTGAATATTATCCTTTAAAGACCCTATGAACACATCAATCCTATGCTCCTCTGGAATATCTTTTACCCTTATGTTCAATTTTTGGAACTCCTCAATGTGCTCCATTATTGAACCCTTTTGTTTGAGACTTATCAATTGGCTAAAAAAAGTGTTTCATTTTGTATCCTCATAATGTGCTATCAATTCTTCCGTAAAAATTGCCCAAGTGATAAATTGTTTACAAGAGAAAAGCCATTGATACCATAAAAACTGATTTGGTTCCAAATATAAAGTTTCCATACGTACCTTTTGTGTGTTTTGCACATTATTGAGATCGAAGAATTGCTCCATCTGTAATATCCATGTGGCGGGATCCTTGCCATCAAACTTCCTCATATCGATTTTTGGAATATGGTGGGTCTTTGATCCAACATTAGAGTCTATGGAATCATGATTAACATTTCTTTTGTTCACATCATGAGTTTCATTTACAACCTTTTCACCATTAGTAAGTATTTCTTGTAGAAAATTTGTCAAATCTGCCTTCAAATCTGCTATGTCTCTCTTCAAATCTGTCTTTGAATCATCCATATTAGCTTCCATGCCCTTTATCTTAGATTCCACGCCATTTATCTTAGATTCCATGCCATTTATCTTATCTTCTGTTAGATTTTGTGAGCGTGACATTTGTTGCACTTGTTCTTGTAATTTTGATATATCATGTAGCATTTCTTCCTCTTCTTCATGAGTCATGCTAGAGCTTTCAGGTTCCTTACTAGGTGTTTGCATTTTCTTTCCTCGGGGCATCAGTTACCGATAATAATGCTTTACTATGCCCTTTGAATTCCTTCAAACAAAGCTTACGCAAAAATTTAAAAAAAAAAAACTACACACCTTTTTTCACTTTGTAGAAGCCTGATATTGAATCTGATGTATCTTTGTAAATTCAGATCCTCCAGTTCTGAAATTATGACCTGTAGTATCCTTGTGCGTCCTCTTTCCAATGCCACAATGCTGACCTAAATTGGATTCTCCAAGGAAGATTTATGCGAAATCTCCCATAGTGACTTGATTATAGACTAGTTCAGTAGAGCGAACTTGTATGACGTGCCACGAGTCACTGTTTCAACCTTTGGATCTAAAAAATGCATACAAGAAACTGCAGTCCATCTTATTTTTGTACCTTATGAAATTTCAATCTGATCCCCAGAGAGAAAGTTATGACGATTTTCCCCAGGTCACTTGTTTGGAATGTAATTCAAGAGTCTGCAAAAAGACCAAATTCCTCAGATCATATCTCCATAAATATAGCACGAAAACTTATGAAATTTGGACCTGAGGTTCAGCGTGATTTATTCTCAAATGGATTTTTTTTTGCAACTTTTGAAACGTCACAGAAAAAAATTTATAGCGAAAATGTCACGATGACCTGTTTGGAGCAGCGAAACCCTAGAATCCAAAGCTCTGATACCAAATGTTATGAAACCATCTCAAGAAAAGATAGAAAAGAGATATCAATGCCTTAGAATTCTGCCTCTTCGAGGGGGAAACCTCCTTTACATTACATAAATGAACAATTCTTGAATGATTCAAATGACAAAACCTCCTTTCTATATATAGGAGTCTAAGGAGTCACAATATAATCTAGCCGACCTAACAATAATAACATAAAGCCACAAAAATAACAATAGAGAGATTCTATGGGGCACAGTAATAACAATATGGGGGCAATAGGGGCACAACAATATTAATAAGGGGTATAACTACAATAGTAATGGGGTAATCACTAGTATTATAGGGACCCAACAATCTGATAGGAAAACCTTAAATCCATCTTCTACATTTACCTTGAAACAAATCAAAGAACAATATGATGAAGACATCTTCCTTTTTAAATCTAAGAATTTTCAAAAATGTTTTAAAATTTTCTATATGTTCTAGATTCAAAGTCAGATCTTCCCCATTGAATTTAGGGCCATTGCTCAAAATGTATGCATCCTTTGGTAATTGATTAGGAAAACCAGGAAGATTAGAAAAACCGATACATAAATACCTTGAACAAATAGAAGCAACATCTGAGTCCTTCATTTAGCTAGTGGAGCTAGCATCAATACTTTGAAACTTGGTGTTTCGAACAGTGGAGTTTCCAGGTGGATGTTTCACCCTTCATACGTGTCTGACTACTGTCCACCATCAACAACCAGATTTGTAACTTGAACGATCTTTCCCAGAGAAGATCTGTCACCTCATCCCTGGGAACGGTGCCAAAATGTTAGCACTCAAAATGTACCTCAAGGCTGAGAAAAGGCAATTCCAAGGTAACCACAGACCAAGCTTTCAATCTAGCATCTAGCCCTGCCAGACTAGAGAGGGCTCTCTCCTTGCCAACAAGATGTGGCTGCAATAAATGAAATTTTAGGCTAGTTATGGAGTGTGGGGATTTGTTTGAAAGGTTTTTGGGTCGAAAAGAGCAAGAGAAAGGACCATTTGGCTATGGGGTCGATGCCAGTTTCTTCCAGCAAACTTGGGGCAAAGTAAGTGCAATGTTTAGCTAGATAAAATATTGCAAATGTGAGAAGAATAGGGGAGAAAGCTCGTTGCCCTATAGGCATCAAATAGGGGATGGATCCACAGTAGCAATGTTAGACGAAAGAGAAACATATCATCCACATACAAGACTAAATAAATAACACGGTCACCAATTAATTTAAAATACACACAATGATCTTCTTTGCTTCTCGTGAAGCCAAGTCCCCATATAAATGTATCAAATTTCTGATACCACATCCTTGGTGACTGTTTTAACCCATACAGAGACTTCTTTAACTTGCATAGCATTTCTTTCTTACCCTTCACCACAAAGCCTTCAGGTTGTTTCATGTAGCTCTCCTCTTCCAGATCCCCTTGAAGAAATGTTGTCTTCACATCCATTTGTTCTATCTCAAAATCAAAAGTAGCAACAATAGATAAAAGTAATCTAATAGAAGTTACCTTAGCAACAGGAGAAAAAATATCACCAAAATCAATTCCCGGCACTTGGGAATAACCTTTTGCTACCAACCGAGCTTTGTATTTCTCCACTTTTCCTTCTGCATTTGTCTTCTTTTTGAACACCCATTTGCTGCCAATGGGTTTCCTTCTAGCTGGCAACTCCACTAGATCCCAAGCCTCATTTTTGTGCAAAGATTCAATTTCATTAACCATGGCCTCTTTCCAAAGTTTTCCATCCTCTGAATCCACTGCTTCCTTCACAATTCTGGGATCATCATCAGTAATAGATAAAGCAAAATTTGAATAGAAAGAAGATGGACTATACCTTTCTGGCTGTCTTCTTTCTCGAACTGATCTTCTCATAGCTAGAGTTTGTGGCTCTTCATCTTCTGATTCCTCCTCTGTTGTAGAGTCTGATTCTTCCTCCTTTAGCTCAAACTCTATCCTCTCAGGTTCCTTTGGTTGGACTTCATGTTTAATAACATCATTTACCTCTCTAAACACCACGTCTCGGTTGTACACAACCTTCCTTGTTATTTGGTTCCAAAGCTTATAACCCTTCAAACCATCCTTATACCAAATAAATATGCCTTTTTCAGATTTACTATCCAACTTGGCTCGTTTCTCCTTTGGAACATGTACATATGCATCACATCCAAATACCCTCAGATGTGAAAGAGAGGGTTTCTTACCAGTCCATACCTCTTGTGGAGTTTTATCTTCCAACGTCGATGAAGGTGATCTGTTGACCAGGTAACATGTTGTCTCCACTGCCTCTGCCCAGAATTCCTATCCTAACTCGGCACCACTAAGAATGCTTCTTGCCATTTCCATCAATGTTTTGTTCATTCTTTATGCAACTCCATTTTGCTAAGGTGTATATGGAGTAGTCTTTTGTCGTGATATACCACACTTATTACAGAATTCTTCAAATTCCTTACTACAAAACTCTCCACCATTATCTGTCCTCGGCACCTTTATCTTCTTCTCTGTCTGGTTTTCCACCAGAGCGTTGAATTCTTTAAACCTATCAAAGAATTTAGATTTCTTCTTAAGGAAATATATCCATGTATTCCTTGAGAAGTCATCTATAAATGGTACATGGTACACATACTTACCCAATGATGGAACCTTCACAGGTCCAAACACATCACTGTGCACAAGCTCTAATATCTATTTCGCCCTCTTACTTCCAAAGGGGAAACTCACCCGATTCTACTTCCCATATACATAATTTTCACAAAAATCAAAATCCAGAGAGCTATTATTCATACCTTCTACCATACCTTTACCATGAAGTATTTGAAGGCCCTTCTCTCCAATATGTCCAAGCCTTTGATGCCACAACATGGCCCTCTCTCCAGAGACCACTAGATTTTTTGCTCCACTTTGAGGAACCACAGAACTATTGCACCCATCAACAACAGCGCTACCTTGTAGCTTGTACAGAGTTCCAGTCTGAACTCCCCGTATCAACACCAGTGCTCCCAAAATCATCTTGCAGGTATCCTTCTCGAACACTGTTTTCTACATCATCCAACTTCCTTACAGAAATCACATTTCTAGCTAATGCAGGAATATGAAGAACACCTGGAAGTGTTCTAACCCTTCCACCTTGCAACTTCAACTTTACTTTTCCTTGACCAATGATTCTAGCCTTCCTGTCATCCGTTAAGAAGACATCACCACCATCATATTTCTCATACTCATAGAACCACTCTCTATGGGGATTGAAGTGAAAGGATGCACCTGAGTCAATCAACCATGCCTCATGATCTGCATGTGTACTTGAAGAAGCCAAGTACACATCCCCACCTTCATCTGAGGTGGTTTTCACCTGTGTAGAAGGAGCATAATTAGATCCCCTTCCTTTATCAAGAGCTTTAGATTTACAATCCCTGTTGAAGTGCCCTTCCTTTCAACATTTCCAGCACACCACCTTTATAGGTTTTGCTGGAGATTTAGATCTCCCTCTAGATTTAGATCTCCCACTCGATGATTTATTTTTGTTTTTGTTATGGGACCATCCTCGTACAGACAAGGCATCACCATTCTAGCTCTCCATATTTTTCCGTCTCATCTCCTCCGTCATCAAGGATGAGACTATTTCATCAAAATGCAAGGCAGTTGCATTGCTACCTATTGCAATAATCAGACTATCCCACGAATCTAGTAGAGAACACAACAAACTGATGCACTTATCTTCATCTGAAATTTTAATATCAACAGATGCTAACTGACTTACCACAATATTAAATGCATTCAAATGCTCTGTCACCGAGTCTCCATCTTTCATCCTCAGGTTATACAGCTTTTTCTGCAGGAACAATTTATTCACCAGAGACTTAGATTGGTACAAAGTCCCTAACTTGTCCCACAAAGCCTTTGCCATAGCTTCCCCTGATACATTCAGCAATACTGAATCTGAGACACACAATCGTATTGTGCTATTTTCCTTCCGATCCAACTTCTTCCATTCTTCATCGGTCACTCAAGTTGGTTTAGTACCTGGATCTACCATGATCCACTGATCTTTATCCACCAACAGATCCTCCATCTTGAGTTTCCACAACTCAAAACTCTGACCATTAAATTTCTCAATCTTTATCTTTCCACCGCTCACCATCTTCATTCACCACCAGAATAAATCTCGCAAATCTCTCACTGAACAGGGTTTACCACAGGCCCAAGCGAAACCCCTCAGCAACAAAGGCATCCCATTGAAGCCAAAACTGCTCTGATACAAAATGTAGGTTTTAAATCCATACAGAAATTACCTGCATATGAATTCTAAAACAAAGAAAAATAAACAATGCAAGAGCATAACACATAAAACACATATACACAAAGATTTTCCCACTAGATCACAAAACTGGGACTACTAGCATGATTTTTCATTATGTTCCTTTCAATGTTATAATACATATTTATACATGCCAAAGCATCCAATACCATGGACCGAAAACCATCACATCCAATACCATGGACTGAAAAAACCATCGTATCCAAAAAAAACATGTGCGAAAATCATGCACAAAACCATAGGTGGGTCTGTCCAACCTAACATAGGGTCCAAATTCAAAATTTTCCGAGGCGCTGCACCGGACCCCATAAAGTGGGGTTATGGCTACCCCTCAAACCCCCTGTTAACTACATGGAAAGAATATAACGCAACCCAACAGTCTGAAGATAGTCGACATAGGATTTTATTGCAAGTTACTTCAGATCCCGCAGTTTCTTTCTTACTTTTATCACCTAAGTCATTTGCGCTGCTTAATCTTGCATATGCAGCATATTTGTGGGCTGAATCTTGTGCAGATGACAATGCCGGCATTGTATTTACTACAAGATCTACAACAACCTTTTACTCTTCTCTCTCCAAGAGGCTTGTCCAATCAGTAAGAAGTATTTCATTTCGTAACCTTACTAATGACACCCCACTCATCCTTGGGATAGCATCATCTTGCAACACCACTGTGGTGACAAAGTCAAGACAATCTTCTGCAAGTTTTTTCGAGGTACAAGGTGGAGTTGCAATTCCAACAGCAGATACAATATCAGGACTAAAACCTAGCTCTTTTTCTGATCTTTTCCTAAGCATTATTGCTAGCAATGTTGCTGCAGCTCCTCCAAGTGAATGCCCTACCAATCTTAATCCAAAACCCTTGTGCATTTCAAGGCACTTCCTTAAGGTCTCCAGCTCATGGAAAAAAAAACCAATGTGCAGCTTCAACTGTCCCAAAATGAAATTGAAATCCATCAAAAGAGACTTCCTGGTTGCTCAGAGAAACCATATCAGTAACAATGTCATGGACTATGTGTGTTCCATGGATACCAAGTACTACCAACTTATTGTGAATGTCAACTCCAATATAATATCTAGGCCGCATCACATTTGAATTGCTTACAAACTTCAAAAACATTACTTTCTCGAAGCATGTTGTTACGTGCCAGACCTGAAGCATATTTCATGTAAGCACCTTTTTCTAGTTCTACATAATATATCAGATCCTGAACCACATAGTGAGAGAAGATCTATTCACCCCTGATATTATCAACCTCCATTTTAGGAGCATGACGAAGAGAGAGAAGATAAAGACCTAGATTAAGATCCCCCAAGCTCCATTCTTGCATTCCAAGAGTACTTTGATGCAGATTTGTAGCACATTTTACAAGAGAATGAGTACTACTAGGGCTAGGTCCATTTTCAAAGTCACCTGGTGGAAAAACCCGCTTGTAGAGTTGTAAAGCTTGCTCCAGAATATTGCTAAGCCACGCTAGTTGAGAGCTCCATTTTTTATCACTCAAGTCCTTTGGATTGCCACTTTGTTTATTAGTAGATATTTCCTACCCAGAGGACAGTTGTTCATCCAATTTAGGTGGCTTGGAACAATGAGCTTTTCCATCTTTCATTTCTAACTTATTGCCATCCAATTTCTCTACTTCAAATTGCTGCCAACCATAATGAGAGAAAACATGTTGAACGGATTTGCTACATGCTTCCAACTACTTTTTTAGAATATTGAATCTGTTATTCATCCAGCGCAGAGCTTACTTATGATATGGATGCAGATCACACAATAAAGTAGAAGGTGGATCCATTTCCTCGAGATGACAACTCTATGATGAAAGTTTTCCCAATTTCGAATTAGACAAATCCTCCTCCCCTTCATTCTCATGCTCATTGACAAAGCATGAATCCCATTTCGACAGAAGAGTTCTACGCACAACACCAAAGGGCTACATGTAGCGCCACATTTCCAGAAGCGCAACGCCACAGCCAGGATCATAGCGCCACACTCCATATTGGCTTGACTTTCAATTTTTTGACTTGGCTTCAATTTTTTGACTTGTGTGTGTTGTTGATGCAGGGGTGCTTGGAATTTGGAGCATATCAAAGGGCAAAGGGAACCTTCCCAGATTAAAAGGGAAGTTTCCTTTACTACCCTTTCACCATTAGTGACCCTTTTTTCTAGCAACTTATTCATATTTATCTTCAATTCTTCCATTTCTGTCTCCAAATCTATCTTCAAATCATCCATCTTAGCTTCCACGTCATTCATCTTAGCTTCTAAACCTTTCTTTAAACAATCCATCTTAGCTTCTACACCTTTCTTTAAACCTCTTTCATCATCATGGTCGTCATCTATTTCATTTAAATTATGACTAGTAGAAAACAGACTCACCAATCCATCTTAGCTTCTACGCCTTTCTTTAAACCACATGGTCGTCATCTATTTCATTTAAATTATGACTAGCAGAAAACAAACTTCAGATGCACCGACCAATACTTGGAAAAGAAGTCACATAATGTCAAGATTTGAAACTTTCACAAAAACCAAAGCAATAATATACCAGCCCATTTCCATGAGGGTTGTAGGGTTTGAACCTGTCAACCATAAGGAAAGACAATATTTTATGAGAGAGTATTTTATATTTCTTTAAAAAAAAGAGAAGTGCAGAAAAGAAACAAATGGATTAGGGTTAGAAACCCCGCCTGTAGGAAATGCTTATATAGTTAACACTCCATCTGCACACAAATCCAATGCCCAAAGTTAGTCAAGATTATAGGATATGTTACCTTCAAAGAAGGATGTAGAGAAAATTTAAATTTTAAGCTCACCAATGGGCATGACCGAAATATTGGGTAAGTCATACCCCTTGCGAATTGGTACAACCTCCTTGAAAGTCCGCACATACTTCCAATCCTGGGCATGCTTCTAAATGATCCGAAAATTCTGTACCAAAAACTCCATTTACATTCCTCACTCCTTGGCCTTGAAAAATGTCATTTAACCATTCATTTCCTTCTTCCAGATTGTATGTTTCTAGAGGTAAAAGATTATCAAATTCTGGATGTAACTGTGTATCTTCCACTGCGCCACAAAAATTATTCCTCCTCTCTGCAATTTCTTCAAGATGTACCTCTTCTCCCCCAGTGTCGACTGATATTCCATCAGTTGTGTTTTCTACAAGAGACTCTACCGATAAGAAATCAATGTCGAAATCTGTTTCGTGAAATACCCAAAACGGTTTCAGTGGCTCGGTATTATTGAACAGCGGGATATTATCGGGGCAAATGTTAATCCCTTTGTTTCTGGGCGCCATCGCATCAGCTTGTTGAGAATTTTGCAGATCATATATTGTGAAAGATGGAATGACCTCAGCAGCTGGACGACTGTCATAATTAGGATGTTGTTGTGCCCACTTCCCTTGTGATCCAAAACATGTACTTTCTTTCATAATATTGTTGCATGAGTTCAAAAAACATGTACCTTCTTTCATAATATTGTTTCATGAGTTCAAACAACTAGCACATGAGCACATGACATTCCTTTCCGGATACCCGCAAAAATGTGTTCCACAGGATTGCAACCGAGTTAAGCCAGGCTTCATTTCACAACAAACTTGTCCATGTGTTCTCTCGCAGGCTCCTCCCATAACTCTGCAATAACAAATATCTGAAGAGGCATGTGCATGCAATATTGTACTACAACCATTTACCTTTGGATCACATGAACTCATCCAATTAGGAGGAGAAGCAATGATGCAGTTGTGTGGGCATGCTGGCTTCTTCAGCAATGGCGCAAGAACAGATGAACCCGAGTGTAAAAAAGTGTTATAGAACTTTCCACCCAGAGTGAAGTGTTTTTGACACCTGTAACACATGTATCTGGGCTGCATCTTCTTAGCTCGGCCCTTGTTATTCATATACCTAAACCTGCAATATTCCCAAGATTTACATCTAAGACATATGGCTTTCTTCTACGTGAATATCTCCTCCATCTTTCGCTATTGAAACAAACACAAGTAACAAGAAGGAAAAGTATATGCAAAGATGGTTGCTACCTTAATTATCTATATATAAACCACCACACTGCTTTTTTTAGCTTTTTCAAGTTTGATTATTTACTTTTTTTTGTTGGAAGCTCAATCCATTTGGTTTAGCTTTTTTAAGTTTGATTATTCACTTTCTTTTTTCTGGAACCTCAATCCATTTGGTTTAGCTTTTTTGTTTTTATTTATAATAATTTTATTATTTACTTTCTTTTTTTTTTCTGGAAACTCAATCCATTTGGTTTAGCCTTTTGTTTTTCTTTTTATAATAATTTGATTATTTATTTCTTTTTCAAATCTCTCTCCATTTGGTTTAGCTTTTATTGTTATTTTTGAACCTCTCCATTTGTTTTAGCCACAGGCCAAAAACACCTTCAATTTTTTGTCTCTGCAATTAGATTTCCACCATGAATGTTTTCCTATTGCGTTGTGGTTTATTTGATTTTTGTATTTTTTTGGTTTGTTTTTACTGATAAGGGAGACCGCTATGAATATTTTCCTATTTCCTCATGGTTTACTTGATTTTTGTTTTTTTTTATCCTTTCACTTTCGTAAGGGAGGCCGGAGTTATATGATATATGCTTCCTGTAAATTCAAGTAAATTTTTTTTTTATGGTCCATTAGCAAGATTTTATTATTGGTTCATTATTTAAATAATGATTATTAATTTTTAAATTAGAACTCCAGAGCTATGTGGTATGCAATTTCAAGGAAGACTTGGATGCCCTATCAACATTGCGGACGAGGCTCGTGTACCAATGTATGTGGATTTTTCATAATTATATAATGCTAGTGTCACATATTTATGTGTAGATTTTCTATAATAAATATTGTCTCATATATATTATATTTTTCATAATTAGAAATAAAGAAGAATACAATCTCATTGTCATATGGTATTTGAATCTGATTGATGCCAAATTATTCTTTTATGATATTCATTTATATTTTTTTTTAATTTTTTTTTTACTACTAGTTCAGTGATACCCATGGTGAACCCCACCCGAAGGGGTCACACCCATACCCATGGTGAACCCCACTGAAGGGGGTCACACTCCTCGGCTTTTTCACTGACCTCACCCCAAGAGCTTTCAAGTTTCAACCCTATGCCCTTCCATTAGCGATGCACTTGATTGACCGATTGAACTAACTCTTAGGGCTAATTATTATTGAATTTTATATATTTATTAAGTTATTTTCTCGTTGATTTTTTTCTCAAATTAAATTATTAATCTTAAATCTTATAATTTAAATTAATATTACATGACAACTATTAAATAAATTATCATTTTTAATTAAATTATTATTAATAATAAATTACATTTTTTTTAATTTAAAATATTATTATTGTTATAAATAGAAATATAATGTTATTGTTTCCTATAAATAACAATGCTTGTGCACTTTCCATATTTAAGAATAAAGAATAATATAATGTCATTGTCTCATTGTTATGTGTAGAGTTTCCATATTTAGCAATAAAAAGGAATACAATGTCAATGTTTCATATATGAATAAAGAATAATATAATGTCACTTTGTCACTGTTGTGTCACTTTGTCACTGTTGTGTTTCTATATTTATTCATAAAAAGAAATACAATGCCATTGTTTCATATACATGTGTGTATAGTTTCCACTTTTAGCAATAAAAAAGAATACAATCTCATTGTTTGGTATCCATTGTTATGTATGTGGATTTTTTATATTTAGGAATAAAGAGGAATATAATGTCATTGTTTTGAGAAAAGTTTTTCGGTAGAAATCACATAGTAGAATTATTTTCCGAGGCTTTTCGAACCAACCAGTGTGGTTCATAATGTCATTGTTTTATATATAAAAAAATTCATTGATTTTTTAAGGATTTGAACTTGTGGATCCTAGATCTTATAGTTTAAGAACTACCGCTTCAACTATATATTTTAATCAAACTATTATTAATAGTAAATCCTCAATTACTTATATTTCATGTTATTTTAAAATATTTTAGGATTAGAATTTCATTGTAAATTGCAGGTTGTTGCAACCATGCCAAGAGTTATTATTGCAACTCAAGGAACAGGAGGAGGCGAGGGACCATGGGTGTCGAGTTGTTGTGCACTTCATTAGATGAAGACAATAGGTATGATGCAAATGCTCCCAATGCTCTCAACAATGTTGTTGACAATGAAAATGTGGTGGTAGATCATGTCATCCCACCATCAACCACAAAGCCACCATCAACCATAATGTAAGGTGCAAGTTCAACAAAGAAGATTGATGCCATAAGAGGCTGGAGAAAGGAAGATATGCTAGTTGCAATTGATGACAGAGTTTAGGGGATATTTAGTTCGTGCCTCTGTAGAAAAACATGTGATTGTTGCCTCAAACATATATCACTAGATAAATGGGTTGACTCATACAAATTATAGAGGGATTGTTACAATTATGAATAAAGAGGAGGATGTTGATGTGGTTGAGTGGTGTAAGGAGATGGTCCAATTGGGACATAGGTTAGAGCTGATACAAATTAAATCCACAAATAGCTCAAATCTATCAAGGAGGCAAAACCCCTTCAAAATCGGTTTCTTGGTAAATCACGGTGGACTAGGTTAAAAAAAGGGCATCCATAATTTGTGTTACGTATAGCTGAGGGCCTTGAAAAAGAAAAGGCTTTAAATCTATGCCCTGCAATTGTGTCCAATTTCTATGAGACTCTTTTTTCTGCATATAAGCAACACTCATATTCCCCAAACCATATATGGAACTATGACAAAGCAAGCTTACAAGCGGGAAGGAATTGTGGCATGCAAGTAATTGCCAAGAGCGAGAGCAAAAACATGCCTAAGATTTTTCCTAAGAGTAGGGAGTAGATCACTATTCTTTGTTGTGACAATGCATCTGTTTATTGAATCCAAAGTTTTTATCTTTCAAAGATAAAACTCAAGTAAAAAACCATATATAGAATTGTGAACCAAGTGCATGCATGGATGAAAAAGGAACAATTCTTGAATTGGCTTTGTCACTTTGTTCTATCTATACCAAGTACAATGAAATAAACATATTATCAAGATATGTTGTTCCTTTGTTAATCTTCATATTTGATCTCTATATATGTTTTATCATCATTTTCCTTTTCGGATAATAAACATATAGTCCAATGGCATAAATTTTAACTCCACACTCCCATACCAATAAAAAGGTTATTGTAGTGTGGCATCATTAAGTCTTTTGTTGGAATTGTTTGAGGTATAAATTTATTGTAATTGTATTTTTAATAAAAATGATGCAAAAGGAAAAAAAAATTAAGATAGGTCTAATAATAATGTTTTTCTAATCTTCACCATTTAATAAATTAATTATTTCACTATTAATTAAGGTATTAATAATATCTTATAATGAAAGATATTTATATAAATATTGTTATCTTTTTTTTAATTGGATTTTATTGCTTCTAAATAAAAAATATTACATTAGCAAACTAAAAACATCTAGATTACAATTTTTCATTTCATGATATTAGATACCAAGATGATTTAGGGATTATTCTTTTTTTCCCTTTTGCATACATACATCAATTTATTTTTTCATTGTTATTTATAACAATTGGAGATCTACCTATTTCCTCATTCTTCTAATAAAGCTCTAGCTACCAATTCAGCTGGGATCACTACATCTCTCTCACTCTCTAAATAGTTAAATTCATGAGAATGCTTTTGGTCATAGATAGCTAGCACAATTAATATTGATGTTGATTCACTACCCTTCGTCGGACGATTCTCCTTTATAGAGAGATGATTCGCTACAACTGGGGGCAAAACTAGATCTTGAGAGACTAAGTTGTCTGGGGGAAGGTTATTTTGTTGAGAACCCTATTTTTTTTAACTTGCATAGTTCTTGGAACCAACTGATGGCTTCAGTCTTGCCACCCATGGTTATATCTTTGGCACCTGGGGATGGAATGCCTTTTCAGGAGAAGGGCATGCATTATGAAGGTGCTCATGCTACTGGCACATTTTACACCAAAATCTTGATGTTGATTTACTTCCCTTCGCCAAACGATTTTCCTCTGCTAAGCAATGATTCACTACAACCAAGGGAAGAACTAGATCTAGAGTGGATGAGTTGTCTAGGTGAGGGTTCTTTTGTTGAGAACCCTCTTTCTTTTTACCTGCATAGTTCTTAGAACTATTTGATGGCTTTAGGTATCATCACCCGTGATTATATTTCTTTGGCACTTGGGGATGGAGTGCCTCTTAAGGAGAAGGGAATTCATTCTAAAGGTGCTCAAGTTATTCGCACCTTTTGTACCTGAAAGTTGATGTTGATCCACTACCATTCCATAGACTATTCTCCTTGATAGATGGATGATTCACTACTATTAGGGAAAAACTAGATTTAGAGAGACTAACTTATTTGGCGAAGGGTTCTTTTGTTGAGAAACCTCTTTTTTCTGACTTGCGTACCTCTTAGAACCAATCGATGGCTTTGGGTCTCACCACCCATGGTTATATTTCTTTGATACCTAGGGATGGAATGCCTCTTCAACAGAATGGTATGCATTATAAAGGTGCTTAGGTTACTGGAACTTTTTGCACCTGGATGTTGTATTCTCATAATCAATGGTTAGATGTAATCCTTACCTTCATACCTAAGGATGATTTTATTTGGTAAACCTTTGTTGAGGTTCACTTATACACATATTCGAAAAAAGGTGATGATCACTTTTCCCATTGTCACTATCCACTTTGATGAATCGCCTTATAGAATCTCCAATATCTTCTAGGATCTCTTTCTAGATCCATTGAAGGGTTGAATTTGGAATTCTAACCCACACAAGAATAAGCATAGATTTCCTGGTGAGAGTGTTAAACCCTAGGAACCATAGTTGGATTGAAAGACAAGCTCTATCCCAGAACCAAGGGCCCTTGTCAAAAACCTTCTAATGATATTCAATATTGTTTAAGAAAACCACAAAATAAACTTTCAAACAATATAGAAACTCTATGTTATTAAACCAGTTCAGTTGAATCCACTCCAAGAGGGTAGATAACAAGGTCCAAAATCCATTTAACGTTCATATAATTTCTCAGTAAGTCTGACGCCCTTTGCTTGATGATAAGATCATTCACCTCAAGCGATGGGCTCTCTAAAGAGTGTTCCACCATGAAAGCTTGACCAAAGATATCCTTACTTTTTAGATAGTTGGGTCTAGGATTTAGGGCATCTTTGAAAGACCTAAAATTTGTTGTTTAGGAGGCCACATTTCCCATGGAGTCACCTTTCAAGCCTGAAACTATAGAGATGGTGGCATCCCTTTGGATACCATAATATCGAGACCTTTTTTCAGTTTTAGTTGTCTCTGTCTATAGAGGAGTTTCATCTCCCCCAATGGGATTCTTGTCCGCCATGGAATGTTGTCAGCTAGTGCAAACACATCATCTGTTGCCTTGACTTGGAAGCAAAGAGACTCTCCTAACATGGACCTAACAAATATTGAAATATTTTGGAGATCCAATTCCTCATCACTTGGTAGGAGGCTTTCTTCAAACACTTTGCAATCTTCACCATAGCCCTAGTGGGTATTTCCTTTTGGCATTTCAACAAATATTTTGCTTCCATCCTTGTCCCTCTCCTTCTTAAACCTAAAGATAGAGGGTTAAGAATCCCTAGCAAAGGCCCAAACCCAAAACCAAGATAATTTTGGCCCTTTATCCAGCTTTGGAGCAAAGAGATTGGGATTTCCGTGAATGAAAAAGAAACCCTAATGATGTCACTTCTAATGGCCTCTGATGACCCATCTATAATAGTAGTGAAGTTCTAAGACACTCATATAACAACAATGTCTTTGATATATGCATGAACAATGGCTAAACCATAGGGAAAGATAATGGATGTAACCAAAATTCGATCATGAGGTTGTTAGAGTGTCTTTGGGAGAATGACATACCATTCCTAAATTGATGAGTCTTCCTACAACTCTTGGCAAGGGGGAGAAAACATTTGGGCATTGTAATCTTGTGTCTTACTCTATCATGAATGACCAAGTGACGTCCAATGACAACGAAAGTGTTTGAAACTCTACAAAAGCTATAAACTCTCATGTGCCTCATAGTTTCCATCTCGTGTCCTTTTCCGTAACTTTTCAAAACATATCTATGTAATTAATAAATGAAATATAGCATTATAATTAAGGAAAAGTGTGTTTTATTGATTTTCACCATTCAATATAAATCTATTTATAATAATATATTTAAATTTAAATTTAATTATTCAATTTATTATTAAATTTATTTACTTAATTTGGGACTCCTCCATTTGAGAATTCTCTAGTCCATTGAAAGAACTACAACATTCAAATAAAAAAACTCTTATGTCAATATTGTTTATGGAATTTCTATTGGAGACAAAATTTTGAGGGTTTTTAGTTAAGACTTATTAAAGGTCCCCTATCTGACATTAAAGAAAATCATTCTTGTCTTCAACCCATTATATTTGCAATCATTGATCCACCAAAATCTCCATCATAGATGTTAACCTAGTTTCCAACTAAGTTTATCTTAGTTGCAGTTGAAGCCTAGTGCAACACCACCATTTTCACCTTACCCAAAATAAGTAAGGCATCTCACCTACGGCGTTTTGAGACTTGAATAGGAAAAGGGATTATAACCAAATGTCAAGGAGTGTCATGACAATGATTTATCATCTACATCTATTCCAGGAGATCACATTATGAGACATGCAACAAGTGCAAAGTAGAGCTTGAGATACAACTAAAGAGACATATAACATTCACGTTCATGTAGAAGAAAATTTTAAAAGGGCCACATAAACCAACATATTTAGAGACATATAATAGTTCCCTAACTTCTTTTCATTAAACATAAAGTATCATTACATCCTAGCACTACGACCCTTCAGGAAAAATCAGGCAGATCATCATGCAATTTGGCTCCGAAAGAGATGAGCCAAGAACATAATCATTTTCAATAGATTCAATGACAACATTTAGGCATATGATATTCACCTCTTTTTTTGTTGCCTTCTCCTTTTGGATTTTATTAACTTCTTTTGCAACCTTTCTTTCCTAAACTCTCAGTATTTCCCTCAAATACCATGTTCTTTCCTCTTTGGCGGATTTTGTGACTTGGTTGCAACTACTCCTTTTCTCCTCGATGGCCTCTGTGAACACCATTGCACTTGCATTTTCCCACAATTTTCACTTTCCAACTTTAGTGTCTGACAGATCTTGGTGAATTTCCTTTCTTTTCCTTGTCGGTTTCCTACACAACTTCCTTTCAGTCAGACTTGGTCAAAATGTGTCAAAATTTTGTCCCACAAAACAAAGGACCCAACAACTTCCTTGTATTTTCACCACTACTCGTACACATTCTCTCAACCAAAATTTGAATAACCTTGTCAATTTGAGCCTTACTCCTTATAGATCACCTTGTTTCCCACATAAACCACAGTTGAGACATAAGTCAATGCACAAAGGAGTTAATTCAGTTACCAAATCTCATAAGTCTAAACCAAATAAGAATGGAAGATCACCCTTAAGATTACATAGAGGATTTGGGGCCTGATATTTCTCATGCTAATCCACACTATACACTCCCACCATAGACATCATCTGATAATATAACTCGTGCATCAAGGTAACATCATTTAGACCTTATCCACACTTGCTTTCCATAAAACAACAAAACTTGGAACAAGTGATGGCATTTCAAAGAGGTTTCCCTTTATCACATGTCCCGGCTTTAATATAAAACCTTTAGTTGAAACGCTCATCGATGGGAGTCTAAGTGTCCTAGGTGCATGCTTTAATTGCACTAACCCGTGCTTCCAATTATCATGAACCTAAGGAATATAGGAGTGGCCCACCCTCTCATTAAAAGAGAGGGTTCCTAGCTCCAAGGTTTTTTCGTTATTTTCTAATGAGTATGATGTTGAGTTAGTTTGTCGTAAGATATGAACTACTTAATATTAATTCAACCACTTTAACAATGATCTGGTCCTATTAAAATGGTAGTTAGTTTGAGGTCCACAAGAAGGTAACTAATGTGGAAATGCTTGATGGTGTTTCTGGAATCCCTAACTATAATAAGTTAGTAAATATTTAGGGAAGTAATATGAAACAATAGTTAAAGAATACCATAAACCTCTACTCGGTTGTTAGTGACCTTTTCATGACTCCATGAGAAAAATAATTCAACTTGCTCCTTAAGGAAAATGAGCACATATTTAATAATTATTCTGATATTCTATATCAAATTCTAAAACCTTTATGTATGTGTTAAGAAAAAAGGTGTTTAACCTTCCAAACTTAATAACAACATTTTTAAGTTTTTTATGCTAGTGGGAGTGTCTATTTTGGAATAGGGGCTCTATAATTTAATTTAATTATCATTGATTATTTGGTGGATGGTAGTGATTTAAGCTCAATGAAATATACATAGAAAAATCTTAATAGTTGTGGAGACAAACTATTGAGATTTATCACAAAAGTTGGTATTCCCTTTCTTCTTTTCAAATTAATTATAAAAAATGTCATTTCCACATGTGTCATTGAACTCTTATTGTTTATTGTTCTTTTAATATTTTTCTCTTGTTACATCTATTCCCTTTATAATAAAAAATAAAAATACATATATAATTTAAATCATCTTTATGGATTTTTTTTCTTTTTTTTTTTTTAGTAATGTCACATTTATCATGGAGAAAATATTTGAATATCTATTGCAAATTGTCGTGATACCATGTATACACACACTAGGCTTCAGCCTAGAAATTGCGCAATTCTGGGAGGAAGTGACCTACTGATCCTAGAAAGTGTGCAATACCTAAGGGACAACCATCCCTGCTCAACCCATAAATTGTGAAAATCCCTTTCCCAGGCTTGCAGACTACTACATGTGCCTTCAGGTCAACCAGTCCCCTCAGGGACTTAGCTATCCTGATTTTCATGCATAGGCTTCATTTCCCGAAATAACAAAAGGCATCCCTAGATTTTAGGGATTTATTTTAGCAATTGGAGGTTTCATGCAAAGATCGTTTTAGAAACCTCCCGCCAAGTGTCGCTTTTTATTAGATTTGTGGCATGCGCATCATAACCTCGATCTTATCAAAACCCATTTTTTGGATGCTGTAGAGCTCATTCCTCACCTTGATCTTGCAACTTTGACATCCCACATTGCGTATAGGAGTCTTCAACACATTCAACTCAACTTTTTCAAGGTAAGTCTTATTTTCATGTCATTTGTTGTTTTTCTGTCGCTTTTCGTGTTCCTGTTTGTATGAATGTTGTTTACATGGTTTTGTTGAACACCTACTATTGTTTTAATGTATATTAGTTTGTAGAAACAACGTTTCATTTTTTGTTTACATCTCATTGTTTTCACATGCATGACACTGTTTTGCACTCATGGTTCCCGTTGCGGTGACTCATTACACACGCATGCATGTTTTCCCATTTTCTAAATCTTGCATTCACTGTTTGCATGCATGAACTTTCACTTTTGATTACACTTAGTCTTGCCATGCATTCAAACCTCTTCATGTTTTCAGTCGCCCGTTGGCATGTCTAGGCTACCTTGGTCGGGACCTTACATTTCCCGGATAGAAATGTGCATTTCTGGAAGTGAAGACTCTGGCCTCCCTCTAAAAACTACACAAACTTGGCCAACACTGACCTCTATGCTTGCATTGCACAATTATGGGAGGCAATGCCCTACTAACCAAAAAAATTGCGCAATGCAGTCTTTGGGCTTGCATACCCTTGTTGACTAAAATTGTGCATTGTGCATTTTCAGTCCTTAGCATGTAGGTTAGACTATGCATTGTGCAGCTCTAGTAGTCAGTTAGCCTCCTAACAACCCGTACTATGCCTTGCGCAGTTTTGGCAATCAGTGTCCCAGCCTCCCCGTGGAAATCATGCAATATTCACAATCAGTCATACAGGTATGTTGTCCTCAAGTTTGTTTTGGTTTTCAACTAACGTATTTCTTTCCATGAGTGTTTCCATGTCTCCAGGTATCACAGGTGTTCGTCTGCCTCTCAACAATATAGGTACATGGCTTCCCAGAGATCAAGGTCAAAGGACACCGTTTGAAGTGCAACTGGAGACGCAGTTGAACAAATGTCTATGGGTTTTCCTGTTTATGAAGACACCAAGCTGCTCATAGACAAAGACATCAAGATGAAATGACAGGATATCAACGATACACTCTTAAGCATATTTGAGGAAGATATGGAAGATCGCAGGATCTATGTCAACATCCACAAGTCTGGCTTATACCGGATTGCCTACAGGTATCCTGCGTTCCCATGCGCAGACATGATACATTGGATTGTCTCACACACCGACCCTAAGATAATGATATTGAGCAGTGTCATTGGGACAGAGTTTTCCACCTTTAGGGCGAAGGACTATAAGGAGATGTATCAGTTGCCACAACCGCTGATCATGATGGAGAAACCCTTCAGCACATGTAGCAACACAAACTCCAGAGATATCTTGAAGAGTTGGGTGAAAGAGCCAGCCAAGTTTAGGAAAACACCCAACCTGGTTTACAAGACTAAGATACTGTGGAAGGCATATCAGTACTTGGTCATCTTTGCATGCCACTTATATGGCCAAGAGAACGCAAAGACCTTCCCACAGAACTAGGTGATTGCGTTGGGACAATTGGCCAAAGAAGGAAGGCCATGCAACTGGTCCGATGTCATGTATTCTCTCAGGTTGAAGGAACAAGTAAGAGAAGCCCAACATTTTCCCAAAGGTTAGCAACCACATATATACATGTCTGCATACATACTGGATGCTATCTATGCCCACCATCATTTCCTAGGCTTGAAGTGGGCAAGGACGCCTTTGGAAACCTCTTTGCACACTTATTAGAGATTTTTCTCCGAATGCAGTTTCCATGGAGTCATCACACAGTTGTCAGACCACTTTGTCACCCCAGTGTACGAAATGATATTTGAGCAGGATCCACCTTGCATGTTGCAAGAAGCAATGGAGGCATTGATGGACATAGCAGATTGGTATGCCTCACCCCTCGACACCTTCATATGGATGTACAAGGTGGAGAAGCCTCTGTATGTTTTACCAAAGTTTTCCATGGACAATCTCGTCATGCAAGAAGTGTCATATCACATCTCGACAAGGTTGTTAGCTAGATTTCATAGGAAGAAAAATGCACCTTGGCCTCCTCTTCCTTTGTGGACTAGTTTATACAACATATGAAATATCAAGCATGTTGATGCTAAGATGAAGGAGTTCAAAAGATTCACTTTCGGCACCAGAAGTTTCAATCCATATGAACCGCATTGCTTTGTAAAGGACTACTATACGAGAGTGAAATTTCCATGGATCCACGGGGCGTGTCATTAGCCTGAGGATGACCCATGGAGATATTGTCACAACTTCTCCAGGTTCAATGAACTAGTCAGCATAGTTGTGGAATGGTTAGTGAAGCAGCGCGAAGAAACATCTCAGAGAGCACCATCATCAGCAGTAGCATATGGTAATGGAACTGCGCATGAAAAAGGCAAGAGAAAGGTATATGGCAGCATATAGGTAGAAGAAAGCCTCAAGTTCAAATTGGATCCACTCATCATGAAAGAAGCTTTGGAGATTGAGGCTAAGAGGTGAAAAGAGGAACACGTAAAAGCAAAGAGATAAACAGAGGATGGAGGAAGCAAAGAAAGAGTTGCAAGAGTTGAAGCAGGAACTCTGGGAAGAAAAGGAGATGTGTAGAAGGGAGAAGGAAGCGCAATAGGGACAAACATACTAGGAGGCACAGCATGCACAAATTGACGAAACTTCGCCCATACAAGTTATAGAATCATCCAAGGAGCTGGCACAGAGTATGGAGGGTGAGTAGTCCCAGGAGCATGATTTAAATCAAGAGATTAAACATATGCTAGAACAGATGGATACAGATGTGGTGTAGCGAGAGTTAGATCAGGATATGGACCTCATACCTCATAAAAAAGAGGTCACCCCACCGGCTTCACTAGATTTGAAATTAGAGCAAGTCCTAAGCAACCAAGGAGACACAGAGATCCTTGAAGACAATCTAGAAGTATAGATGCACAACATATCTTTCAATGAGTTGCAACACAGAGTTGTGCAGTCATGTAGAGTGCCTACCCTAGATGTGCATACATCTCCTGTGCAATCTGAAGAACGAGTGATCATATTTTATGTGCACAAGCATCCAGTAGCATTTCGCGATGGTACTAGAGCATATGCCGAAGCCACCAGCTCGAGTGTCTGATTCTTGATAGCAAAGAATGAGTGATTGGCTAAGGAATTACAAGTGGCCAAGTAGGGAGCAGAATAGATCACATCATCTGCCAAAGAATAATTGAAGAGGGTGATACTAGATGAAGTATCATCCCTCGAAACAGCCATGTAGATGTTGTATTCCATATTCGGCACCATTCATAAGGCAGTTGTCCATCTCAACAATTGGCAACAACACTATGCTAGGAGAGCATGCATCTTTTCAAATATGCACACTGTTGTTGACCGCATGAAGACATGGACAATCAGATACAAAGGAGCCCCATTGTATTTTCCAAAGATGATGAAGCCGAAGGTGGTAGAGTTGAAGTCATGCATCTGGAGTCAGATATGGAATTATAAGGAAATCCCGCAGCTCATCACTAGTTTCCATGCTTCGCATTCACAGGTATTCAAAAGCATGGATCTCATTGTGCGCATGCACACAATCCCATATATTGGCACACTCACCAAGGAAAATTCGAAGAACCAATTCTGAATGGAGCTAGACATGTACTCTCATGAGTTGATGCATGTAGCCACCAGTGCAGATTTGGAGATCAGCATAGACACTATGCACAAGTATGTTGCAGGTATCGCTGCACTCAAGACCATGATGCACATGTTAGCAGACTAGTTGGACAAAGCTGCCAGATTAATGTACCCAGATGCATCAGAGGCGAGAGTTTGCTTTTAGTAGGATGTCACCATTGAGCACGCAGACACCATCACGAACTACCAAGATTGGCATCAGTTCGCCATCGTCGATCATCGCGAGGATGTCGAAGAGTTGGTCTTCCCACAGTTTTCTAAGTCTTAGTAGTGTCTTGCAAGGCTTGCTCAAGCCTATTTTATCTCACATGGGTACATGTGCAGATTGTAATGTAACATCTTGTAAAAGTGAAAGACCAAGTGTCGATAGTCGAATGTAATAGTCATGTAATAGTTGAAGAGTCATGAGGGTAGGTGAAGAGTCATAAAGGGGAATGTCAAGGGTCACCCCAACCTTTGCTATTTATAGAAACTCATAACTCATTGTACAGGATTCTGGTGGCCAAGCTTCTTATAGGTGTATCTTAGAGAAAGCTTGGAGTGTATTGTAACAAACCTTGGCTTCTTCACAATGCAGAGCTAGTATATTTCTTTGGACTGTAGATTTAAGAATAGTGTGGAAACTTTCGAAAGCTTATGACAGACTGAATTGGAAATATTTGGAAGAAGTCCTGGAAAGTTTTGGCTTCAGCAGGCGATGCGTAAAGTGGATTCATAGTCTAATTTCTACTATGAACTTCTCCATTCTTGTTAATGGAACCCCCTCGAAAACCTTTAATGCGTCTAGAGGAATTAGACAGGGAGACCCATTATCTCCGTTTCTTTTCATATTGGCAGCAGAAGGCCTTGGTAGATATATTAAAAAAGAACGGGAAGCGAACAAAATCAAAGGTTTACAGCTTTGGGGTAATAATTTGCCCTTAACCCATCAGCAATTCGTTGATGATATTATGCTATTTGGGGAACCAACTGTTAAAGAAGTGAGACAGCTGAAGAGGATTTTGGACCTATTTGCTAAAGCTTCTGGACTGGAAATTAATAGAGACAAATCCTGTGTTTTTATATTTAATACTATGGAACAGGTTAAAACTCATCTTATAAGACTGATGGGCTTTAAGAGAGGAGAGCTGCCTACGAAATACCTGGGGAATTTATTGGACTTCACATCCAAAAAATTGAAAAATTGGCAAGGAGTCTTGGACAAATTGAGAAACAGAGTGGCGAATTGGGCTTTTAGAACTTTAAACATGGCAGGAAGGGTAGTATTGGCGAAATCAGTCCTCCAAGCTATTCCCATATATCCTCTGTCGATAATGGCGGCCCCTTTAGGAGTCTGTTCAAAGATTAGAGAGATCATAAGAAAGTTTATCTGGGGAGGGGCGAATCAACAGAAAAAATGGGCCCTAGTTTCTTGGAATCACCTAACAGAGAGGAAGGAAAAAGGAGGATTGGGTTTACGTGACCCGGAAAAACTCAACAAAGTGTTAGGAGCGAAGCTCTGGTGGCGATGGTTAAGAGAGGGTAATGACTTGTGGAAAGCCATTTGGAGACTCAAATATAATATGCCTGACACAATAGTTGACATTTTAAGGCAGAGAGAAACCCCCAAGGGTTCAGCAATCTGGGATCTAGCTCGTCAAAACAGAGATATAGTTGAAAACCATACATTCTGGGAGATTCGAGGCGGAGAGGAAGCCAACTTCTGGGATGACAAATGGCAGCAGAAGGAAAAAATGAACAAAATTTAGACGGTCCAACAACTTCAGGAAAGAGTAGAGGGAAATCAAAAATGTGTTAAAGACTATTGGAAAGATAATGAATTGGACGGAATCTGGAGAAAATGGATAGAACCAGTTGAATGGGACGGGGAGCTAAATCAAGAACAACAAGAAGCTTATATGAAAGAGGTGGATTCCAGGAAAATTAGAGCTCGTACAGGAAGGGACATTCTTAGATGGGGGAACTCCATGAAAGGATCTTTCACCATCAAAGAGGCATACTACTTAGCGGACACACAGGTCATAAATGAGGAGAATCTTGAATGGAAGATTATTTGGGGAAGCAACTAGTGGCCAAAAGTATCCCTATTCATATGGCTTGCAACTAAGAACAAGATTCTAACTTGGGAAAGAATTCAAAAAAAGGGCTTCAGTGGTCCCTCAAGATGCTGTCTCTGTAATATCGAAGAGGAGACCCGAAATCACCTCCTAATCAATTGCTCGTTCGCTAAGAAACTTTGGATGGATACAAGAAGAATATTCGGCAAATCTGAGATAGATCCCAGAGAATTTAACGCAATAATTTTCCAATGGAATGAAGAGAAATTCCAATGTAAAGTTGTCAGTAGAGCTTGGAATTTTATTGCAGGCTTCGTGCTATGGATGATATGGAAAGAAAGGAACCGCCGATTGTTCCAGAACAAAATAAAGGATTCGGAAATGATATGGAGACGAGCGGTTAATCTAATGAGGGAAACAATCTTGGTAGAGAAATGGGACGTGGAGGACTGGAAGGCTAATCAAACTGAGGAGTTGATCCTGAACAGTTTAAACTTAAAATATGAGATGGTGTATCATAAGCAGGACATCAGACATAATGTGCGAATCCAAAATTCAGATAAATTTAGTTATCCCAGAGATAACTTCATCAAATTAAACTTTGATGGAGCATCGAAAGGGAATCCTGGCAATGCTGGTTTCGGTGGCATATTCCGCGACAGTCAGAAGCAGGTAAGGTGGATTTACGCTGATTGGGGCGGAGAAATGACGAATAATGAGGCTGAATTTTGGGCGATCCACCAGGGGTTGCGAATTGCAATCCGAAATGGTTATACAAACTTGGAAATAGTTGGTGACTCCCAGATCGCGATTGAAATGTTGAAGAAGCTTAGCAATGGAAGAGATTGGGAACGAATTACAAGCAGTTGGAGAACTGCCGGAATTGTCCAAGAGATAGCGGATCTGTTAAAAAGGATAGAATACAAACTAGTTAATCATGTTAGGAGGAATGGGAACTGCGCGGCCGACTTCATGGCGAACTGGGGTTGTAAAGGAAGAGGCAACATCAGAGATAGCCAATGGAAAGCGGTGTGTGACAGCAGAGATTGGGTAGACTTGGCAAAGATTATAAATGAAGATCATGATCAAGCAACGAGCGAGAACGCCGTGATTAATGAGCTGGATATGTGAGCGGGTTTGGAGATCTCGTTTAATGAATGCAGGTCAGTATGGACAGAGGATTGATATGATGGCAGGGCACAATGCAGTACAGTGGCGGTGTGCGTGGAGAGCATCTCAGGATCACCCCCATTGTGATATAATTAATGCGCGCGATCGGAGAGGATGGTGGAGCGGCATGTCAGATCCTCAGATGGCAAATGTTAATCATGGTATGATGGCCAGTAGAGGCATCATCCTGGAAAATAAACAGCGGCAATGCAGCGCCGATTTAGTGGCATACTTCGAGGGCGGAAAGTTGATAAATACCCAAACGGGCAAGGAAAGGCAGCTGATTAGTTTTTCCCCAATTCAGCGAGCAGAGGTCAGCACAATAGTGAGACAGCGAGACAAGAGAGTTTTTAGTCGGCACCAGAGCATACCCCGCAGCATAATTGGAGATAACATGGAAACCAGGATGAAAACCAGGGTGGCAGAGGAGCTGAACAGTGCAGTTGACAAGAGCAGGGACCGGAAAGGCAAGGCAATAGAGATAGAGGAGCTCCCGGCTGAGATTTTTGAGATTGCAGACAAGTCTGAGGAGGAGGAACCCCGACGTGAAGCAAATAGGAAGGCTAACGCACAGGGCAGACCAGCAGGAGGTGGGAACCAGCATTCAAAAGAGGACCAGCCAGCACCACAGATGGAGCGAGTAAGACGATACGGTATGAGAAGAAGAGATAGGGGAATGGGAAGTAGGGTGGATACGGGCGGTAAGAGAGGTCAGGGGCAGAGCAGGAAGGAAGACGAGAAAGGCGAGAACACCAAGCAGGAAGCAGGACCAGCCAAAAAATGAGGAGGTCGATGGAACAGAAAATTCATCAGGCAGAGAGGGCCTATCAACAGAATACAAATTCAGAGGTTAGAAGAATTATGCAACACTTGGAGGAGGAATCTCTTCAAGGCCAATCTGATGAAGAAATGGAGGACTGGGAATTCTTGTTGCATGACCCAGGCAACACCAGGGGCAGAATGTCTCTGTTCAAACAATCTCTCCACATTTACTGGGTAATGAAAAGGTTATTGGCAAAAGCATTAGAGCAAGTTGCTACTGAGATGGTGGAGATTGCGCAGGGAGGCCCTGAATTGCGTAGGGAACTGAGTTTCATTCACATTGCTCTAGAGAGGCAAGAGGAGAAACTTGATGAATTACATCATCTTCTGAAGGGAGAACATCAGGGAGCAAACGGAGGAGCAAACCAGTAACCTGCAACTGAAGATGTCTGAGAAAAGATATGTATAGGAAAGCTCATAGTCTTGTTAACTATAGTTTTTTGCATGCTCTAGATAAGGAAATATATTTTATGCAGACCAGTAGGATTAGAAGGTCTCAGGACTGTCTAGTCCATCTTGCTAGGATAATCAGACTTTGGGCCTTTTATTTTTGGTCGGCCATTAAAAACTTTAGATGGCTTAATTACTCTGTTTCCCCATGAGGGCGAGTTAATATGTTTTTGATACTATGTTCTATTTTATTTTCTATCCAGTAATAGAAAGAGTACCACCTCAGCTTACAAAAAAAAAAAAGAATAGTGTGGAAACTTGATGAATAAAAATAAAATAAATACTTTACAACACAATTCTATGAGCACAAAGTATAACTAACATCACGAAAAAAAAATCAATTTGACTTCCTTCCTAAAGAAATAATTGCTCATTCCTATCCATTAGTTTTCAAGTATATTCCAAATTCGGTAATTTAATTATACTTAGTTCCTATTTGTATTAGTTCAAAGGATTTAAGGATTTGCTAAGGGCTCTGTTTTGCAAACAGGTAGAGGTAGAAGTGATGATTGTCGGAGGAGCAAAGGAAAAAGGACCTGCAATAGTTGAACAAGCCAAGAAACGTTCCGTGTCTCTTCTGGTTTTAGGGCAGCCAAAGGCATCTTTCTTTGCTAAGTAATGAGCAAAACATTGATTGAAACTCAATAAACTAACAATTTGATTTTCAATAAAGGTTGAATTTATGTTGATGGTAGATTTTGGAAATATTTTGTAGTTAATGGTTAATAGAGATAAGATTATCTTTTAATAAATTTACGAGATTGTAACTAGTTTAGGTTTAAGTCGAGCCCAGATTCCCAAAATATTCTTAAATATGAGTGAGGTTAAATAATTGACATAGTTCATGTTCGTCATATTCCAGGAATCCTTAATCAACTTAAACATGGCAAAAAAAACACTAATATAATACAAAATAACAACTTTTTTACCACTAAGTGAACATTGCAGCTGATATAACTGAAATATTATATGCAGACTGCGATCTCTATTGTTTGCAGGGAACACGGTAGCTTAGAGAAGTCATCACCAGCAGTGGTGGGCTATTGCATTCAAAATTCAGAGTGCATGACAATTGGGGTGAAAAAGAATAGCAAAAAAGAGGGAGGTTATCTCATCAGTACCAAGAAACAAAAAAAACTTCTCGCTTCTCGCTTAGATTTTCATGAAAAAAAATTATAATCTCCATCATACTTGTAGCAGAATTAAGTCAAAACCGGCCGCATTTTCTAGAGGTTGATGACATGGTGATGACCAATTCCAAATGAATGGGAAGTCCAGTAGGGTTGCCTAGTGTAACTTATTTATGTGAATATTGTTGGAAAAAATGTAGTTTGTATGATCTTGATCTCTCTCTAATTAACTTGGGATAAATCTAAATGTTGTAAATAGTAACATTTTAAATTTATTAAGTAATTATAATCAAATTCACTAATATAATTATTAGTGAGATTATTATTTTAATGGGCATACATTATAGCTTTTAGATACTTTTATTAAAAAATATACTTTTAGCTTCTAAATGATCCGCAAATTCTGTACCACAAACTCCATTTACATTCCTCACTCCTTGGCCTTCAAAAATGCCATTTAACCATTCATTTTCATCTTCCAGATTGTATGTTTCTAGACGTAAAAGATTATCCAATTCTGGATGTAACTTTGGATCTTTCACTGCGCCACACAAATTATTCCTCCTCTCTGCAATTTCTTCAAACTGTACCTCTTCTCCCCCGGCGCTGACTGATATTCCATCAGTTGTGTTTTCTGCAAGAGACTCTACTGGCAAGAAATCAATGTCGGAATCTGTTTCGGGAAATACCCCAAACGGTTTCAGCGGCTCGGTATTATTGAACAGCGGGATATTATTGGGGCACATGTTAATCCCTTTGTTTCTGGGCGCCTTCGCATCGACTTGTTGAGAATTTTGCAGATCGTATATTGTGAAAGATGGAACGACCTCAGCAGCTGGACGACTGTCATAATTAGGATGCTGTTGTGCCCACTTCCCTTGCGTTCTAGAACATGTACCTTCTTTCATAATATTGTTGCATGACTTCAAAAAACTTGTACCTTCTTGCATAATATTGTTGCATGAGTTCAAAAAACATGTACCTCCTCTCATAATATTGTTACCTGAGTTCAAACAACTAGCACATGAGCACATGATATTGCTCTCCGGATACCCGCAAAAATGTGTTCCATAGGATTACAACCTAGTTAAGCCAGGCTTCATTTCGCAACAAACTTGTCCATGCGCTCTCTGGCAGGCTCCTCCCATAACTGTGCAATAAAAAATATCTGAAGAGGCATGTGCATGCAATATTGTATTGCAACCATTTACCTTTGGATCACACGAACTCATCCAATTAGGAGGAGAAGCAATGATGCAGTTGTGTGGGCATGCTGGCTTCTTAAGCAATGGCGCAGGAACTGATGAACGCGAGTGTAAAGAAGTGTTATAGAGCTTTCCACCCATAGTGAAGTGTTTTTGACACCTGTAACATATGTATCTGGGCTGCATCTTCTTAGCTCGGCCCTTGTTATTCATATACCTAAACCTGCAATATTCCCAAGATTTACATCTGGGACATATGGCTTTCTTCTGCCTGAATAGCTCCTCCATCTTTTGCTATTGAAACAAACACAAGTAACAAGAAGGAAAAATATATGCAAAGATCACTGCTACCTTAATTATCTATATATAAACCACCACACTGCTTTTTTTTTAGCTTTTTTAAGTTTGATTATTTACTTTCTTTTTTCTGGAAATTATTATTATTGAATTTTATATATTTATTAAGTTATTTTTTCATTTATTTTTTTCTCAAATTAAATTATTAATCTTAAATCTTAAAATTTAAATTAATATTATATAACAATTACTAAATAAATTATCATTTTTAATTAAATTATTATTGATAATAAATTACATCTTTTTTTTTAATTTTAAATATTATTATTGTTATAAACAGAAATATAATGTTATTGTTTCGTATAAATAACAATGCTTGTGCACTTTCCATATTTAAGAATAAAGAATAATATAATGGCATTGTCTCATTGTTATGTGTAAAGTTTCCATATTTAGCAATAAAAAGGAATACAATGTTATTGTTTCATATATGAATAAAGAAGAATATAATGTCACTTTCTCATTGTTGTGTTTTTATATTTATTCATAAAAAGAAATACAATGCCATTGTCTCATATACATGTGTGTAGAGTTTCCATATTTCTCATATACATGTGTGTAGAGTTTCCATATTTAGCAATAAAAAGAATACAATGTCATTGTTTGGTATCCATTGTTATGTATGTGGATTTTTTATATTTAAGAATAAAGAGGAATATAATGGCATGGTTTTGAGAAAAGTTTTTTTGTAGAAATCACATAGTAGAATTATTTGCCGAGGCTTTTCGAATCAGCCAGTGTCATTGTTTTATATATAAAAATTCATTTATTTTTTAAGGGATTTGAACTTGCGGATCCTAGATCTTATAGTTTAAGAATTACAGCTTCGACTATATATTTTAATTAAATTATTATTAATAATAAATCCTCAATTATTTATATTTCATATTATTTTAAATTATTTTAGGATTAGAATTTCATTGTAAATTGCAGTTTGTTGCAACCATGCCAAGAGTTATTATTGCAACTCAAGGAACAGGAGGAGGCGAGGGACCATGGGTGCCGAGTTGTTGTGCACTTCATTAGATGAAGACAATAGGTATGATGCAAATGCTCCCAATGCTCCCAACAATGTTGTTGACAATGACAATGTGGTGGTAGATCATGTCATCCCACCATCAACCACAGAGCCACCATCAACCATAATGCAAGGTGCAAGTTCAACAAAGAAGATCAATGCCATAAGAGGCTGGACAAAGGAAGATATGCTAGTTGCAATTGATGACATAGAGTTTAGGGGATATTTAGTTCGTGCCTCTGTAAAAAACATGTGATTGTTGCCTCAAACATATATTACTAGATAAATGGGTTGACTCATACAAATTATAGAGGGATTGTTACAATTATGAATAAAGAGGAGGATGTTGATGTGGTTGAGTGGTGTAAGGAGATGGTCTAATTGGGACATAGGTTAGAGCTGATATAAATTAAATCCACAAATAGCTCAAATCTATCAAGGAGGCCAAACCCCTTCAAAATCGGTTTCTTGGTAAATCATGGTGGACTGGGTTAAAAAAAAATGCATCCATAATTTGTGTTACGTATAGTTGAGGGCCTTGACAAAGACAAAGCTTTAAATCTATGCCTTGCAATTGTGTCCAGGTTCTATGAGACTCGTTTTTCAGCATATAAGAAACACTCATATTCCCCAAACCATATATGGAACTATGACAAAACAAGCTTACGAGCAGGAAGGAATTGTGGCATGCAGGTAATTGCCAAGAGCGAGAGCAAAAACATGCCTAAGATTTTTCCTAAGAGTAGGGAGTAGATCACTATTCTTTGTTGTGACAATGCATCTATTTATTCAATCCAAAGTTTTTATCTTTCAAAGGTAAAACTCAACTAAAAAACCATATATAGAATTGTGAACCAAGTGCATGCATGGATGAAAAGGACCAATTCTTGAATTGGCTTTGTCATTTTGTTATATCTATACCAAGTACAATAAAATAAACATATTATCAAGATATGTTGTTTCTTTGTTAATCTTCATATTTGATCTCTATATATGTTTGATCATCATTTTCCTTTTTGGATAATAAACATATAGTCCAATGACATAAATTTTAACTCCACGCTCCCATACCAATAAAAAGGTTATTGTAGTGTGGCGTCATTAAGTCTTTTGTCGGAATTGTTTGAGGTATAGATTTATTGTAATTGTATTTTTAATAAAAATGATGCAAAAGGAAATAAAATTTAAGATAGGTCTAATAATCATGTTTTTCTAATCTTCACCATTTAATAAATTAATTATTTCACTATTAATTAAGGTATTAATAATATCTTATAATGAAAGATATTTATATAAGTATTGTTATCTTTTTTTTAATTGGATTTTATTGTTTCTAAATAAACTAAAAACATCTAGATTACAATTTTTCATTCTTGATATTAGATATCAAGATGATTTAAGGATTATTCTTTTTTTCCCTTTTGCATACATACATCAATTTATTTTTTCATTGTTATTTATAGCAATTGGAGATCTACCTATTTCTTCATTCTTCTAATAAAGCTCTATAGCTACAAGTTTAGCTGGGATCACTGCCTCTCTCTCACTCTCTAAATAGTTAAATTCATGAGAATGCTTTTGGTCGTAGATAGCTGGCACAATTAATAATGATGTTGATTCACTACCCTTCGTCGGACGATTCTCCTTTATAGAGAGGTGATTCGCTACAACTGGGGGCAAAACTAGATATTGAGAGACTAAGTTGTCTGGGGGAAGGTTATTTTGTTGAGAACCCTATTTTTTTTAACCTGCATAGTTCTTGGAACCAACTGATGGCTTCAGTCTTGCCACCCATGGTTATATCTTTGGCACCTGGGGATGGAATTCCTTTTCAGGAGAAGGGCATGCATTATGAAGGTGCTCATGCTACTGGCACCTTTTACACTAGAATGTTGATGTTGATTTACAGCCCTTCACCAAATGATTCTCCTCTACTAAGGAATGATTCACTACAACCAGGGGAAGAACTAGATCTAGAGTGGATGAGTTGTCTGGGTGAGGGTTCTTTTGTTGAGAACTCTCTTTCTTTTTACCTACATAGTTCTTAGAACTAGTTGATGGCTTCAGGTATCATCACCTATGATTATATTTCTTTGGCACTTGGGGATGGAGTGCCTCTTAAGGAGAAGGGAATTCATTCTAAAGGTGCTCAAGTTATTCGCACCTTTTGTACCCGAAAGTTGATGTTGATCCACTACTATTCCATAGACGATTCTCCTTGATAGATGGATGATTCGCTACTATTGGGGGCAAAACTAGATTTAGAGAGGCTAATCTATCTGGAGAAGGGTTCTTTTGTTGAGAAACCTCTTTTTTCTGACTTGCATACCTCTTAGAACCAATCGATGGCTTTCGGTATGACCACCCATGGTTATATTTCTTTGACACCTAGGGATTGAATACCTCTTCAGGAGAATGGTATGCATTCTAAAGGTGCTTAGGTTGCTGGCACTTTTTGCACGTTTATGTTGTATTCTCATAATCAATGGTTAGATGTAATCCTTACCTTCATACCTAAGGATCATTTTATTTGGTAAACCTTTGTTGAGGTTCACTTATACACGTATTCGAAAAAAGGCGATGATCACTTTTCCCATTGTCACTATCCACTTTGATGAATCGCCTTATAGAATCTCCAATATCTTCTAGGATCTCTTTCTATATCCATTGAAGGGTTGAATTTGGAATTCTAACCCACACAAGAATAAGCATAGATTTCATGGTGAGAGTGTTAAACCCTAGGAACCATAGTTGGATTGAAAGACAAGCTCTATCCCAGAACCAAGGGTCCTTGTCAAAAACCTTCTAATGATATTCAATATTTTTTAAGGAAACCACAAAATAAACTTTCAAACAATATAGCAACTCTATGTTATTAAACCAATTTATTTGAATCCACTCCAAGAGGGCAGATAACAAGGTCCAAAATCCATTGAACATGCATATAATTTCTTAGTAAGTCTAGCGCCCTTAGCTTGATGATAAGATCATTCACCTCAAGCGATGGGCTCTCCAAAGAGTGTTCCACCATGAAAGCTTGACCAAAGATATCCTTACTTTTTAGAGAGTTGGGTCTAGGATTTAGGGCATCTTTGAAATACCTAAACTTTGTTGTTGAGGAGGCCACATTTCCCATGGAGCCACCTTTCAAGCCTGAAACTATAGAGATGGTGGCATCCCTCTGGATACCATAATCTCCAAGACCTTTTTTTATTTTTAGTTGTCTCCGTCTATAGAGGAGTTTCATCTCCCCCAATGGGATTCTTGCCCGCCATTGAATGTTGTCAGCTAGTGCAAACACATCATTTGTTGCCTTGACTTGGAAGCAAAGAGAATCTCCTAACATGGACCTAACAAATATTGAAATATTTTGGAGATCCAAGTCCTCATCACTTGGTAGGAGGCTTTCTTCAAACACTTTGCAATCTTCACCATAGCCCTAGTGGGTATTTCCTTTTGGCATTTCAACAAATATTTTGTTTCCATCCTTGTCCCTCTCCTTCTTCAACCTAAAGACAGAGGGTTAAGAATCCCTAGCAAAGGTCCAAACCCAAAACCGAGATAATTTTGGCCCCTTATCCAGCTTTGGAGCAAAGAGGTTGGGATTTCTGTGAATGAAAAAGAAACCCTAATGATGTCGCTTCTAATGGCCTCTGATGACCCACCTATAATAGTAGTGAAGTTCTAATACACTCATATAACAACAATGTCTTTGATATATGCAGGAAAAATTCCTAAACCATAGGGAAAGATAATGGATGTAACCAAAAATTGATCATGAGGTTGTTAGAGTGTCTTTGGGAGAATGACATACCATTCCTAAATGGATGAGTCTTTCTACAACTCTTGGCAAGGGGGAGAAAACATTTGGGCATTGTAACCTTGTGTCTTCTTCTATCATGAATGACCAAGAGATGTCCAATGACGACGAAAGTGTTTGAAACTCTACAAAAGCTATAAACTCTCATGTGCCTCATAGTTTCCATCTCGTGTCCTTTTCCATAACTTTTCAAAACATATCTATGTAATTAATAAATGAAATATAGAGTTATAATTAAGGAAAAGTGTGTTTTATTGATTTTCACCATCCAATATAAATCTATTTCTAAGAATATATTTAAACTTAAATTTAATTATTCAATTTGTTATTAAATTGATTTACTTAATTTGGGACTCCTCCATTTGAGAATTCTCTAGTCCATTGAAGGAACTACAACATTCAAATAAAAAAACTCTTATGTCAATATTGTTTATTGAATTTCTATTGGAGACAAAATTTTGAGGGTTTTTAGTTAAGACTTATTAAAGGTCCCCTATCTGACATCAAAGAAAATCATTCTCGTCTTCAACCCATTATATTTGCAATCATTGATCCACCAAAATCTCCATCATAGATGTTAACCTAGTTTCCAACTAAGTTTATCTTAGTTGCAGTTGAAACCTAGCGCAACACCACCATTTTCACCTTACCCAAAATAAGTAAGGCATCTCACCTAAGGCGTTTCGAGACTTGAATAGGAAAAGGGATTAGAACCAAATGTCAAGGAGTGTCATGACAATGATTTATCATCTACATCTATTCCAAGAGATCACATTATCAGACATGCAACAAGTGCAAAGTAGAGCTTGAGATACAACTAAAGAGACATATAACATTCACGTTCATGTAGAAGAAAATTTTAAAAGGGCCACATAAACCAACATATTTAGGGACATAGAATAGTTCCCTAACTTCTTTTCATTAAACATAAAGTATGATTACATCCTAGCACTACGACCCTTCAGGAAAAATCAGGTAGATCATCATGCAATTTGGCTCCGAAAGAGATGAGCCAAGAACATAACCACTTTCAATAGATTCAATGACAACATTTGGGCATATGATATTCACCTGTTTTTTTGTCGTCTTCTCCTTTTGGATTTTTTAAACTTCTTTTGCAACCTTTCTTTCCTAAACTCTCAGTCTTTCCCTCAAATACCATGTTCTTTCCTCTTTAGCGGATTTTGTGACTCGGTTGCAACTACTCCTTTTCTCCTCGATGGCCTCTGTGAACACCATTGCACTTGCCTTTTCCCACACTTTTCACTTTCCAACTTTAGTTTCTGACAGATCTTGGTGAATTTCCTTTCTTTTCCTTGTCAGTTTCCTACACAACTTCCTTTAAGTCAGACTTGGTCAAAATGTGTCAAAATTTTGTCCCACAAAATGAAGGACCCAACAACCGCCTTGTATTTTCACCACTACTCGTACACATTCTCTCAACCAAAATTTGAATAACCTTCTCAATTTGAGCCTTACTCCTTATAGATCAACTTGTTTCCCACATAAACCCCAGTTGAGACATAAGTCAATGCACAAAGGAGTTAATTCAGTTACCAAATCTCATAAGTCTAAACCAAATAAGAATGGAAGATCACCCTTAAGATTACATAGAGGATTTGGGGACTGATATTTCTCGTGCTAATCCACACTATACACTTCCACCATAGACATCATCTGATAATATAACTCGTGCATCAAGGTAACATCATTTAGACCTTATCCACACTTGCTTTCCTTAAAACAACAAAACTTGGAACAAGTGATGGCATTTCAAAGAGGTTTGCCTTTATCTCATGTCCCCACATTAATATAAAGCCTCTAGTTGAAACCCTCATCCATGGGAGTCTAAGTGTCCTAGGTGCATGCTTGAATTGCACTAACCCGTGCTTCCAATTATCATGAACCTAAGGGATATAGGAGTGGCCCACCCTCTGACTAAAAGAGAGGGTTCCTAGCTCCAAGGTTTTTTTGTTATTTTCTAAGGGATATAGGAGTGGCCCTATTAAAATGGTAATTAGTTTGAGGTCCGCAAGAAGGTAACTAATGTGGAAATGCTTGATGGTGTTTCTGGAATCCCTAACTATAATAAGTTAGTAAATATTTAGGTAAGTAATATGAAACAATAGTTAAAGAATACCATAAACCTCTACTCGGTTGTTAGTGACCTTTTCGTGACTCCATGAGAAAAATAATTCAACTTGCTCCTTAAGGCAAATGAGCGCATATTTAATAATTATTCTGATATTTTATATCAAATTCTAAAACCTTTATGTACGTGCTAAGAAAAAAGGTATTTAACCTTCCAAACTTAATAACAACATTTTAAAGTTTTTTATGCTAGTGGGAGTGTCTATTTTGGAATAGGGGCTCTAGAATTTAATTTAATTATCATTGATTATTTGGTGGATGGTAGTGATTTAAGCTCAATGAAATATCCATAGAAAAATCTTAATAGTTGTGGAGACAAACTATTGAGATTTATCACAAAAGTTGGTATTCCCTTTCTTCTTTTCAAATTAATTATAAAAAATGTCATGTCCACATGTGTCATTGAACTCTTATTGTTTATTGTTCTTTTAATATTTTTCTCTTGTTACATCTATTCCTTTTATAATAAAAAATAAAAATACAGATATAATTTAAATCGTCTTTATGGATGTTTTTTCTATATTTTTTTTTAGTAATGTCACATTTATCATGGAGAAAATATTTGAATATCTATTACAAATTGTTGTGATACCATGTATACACACACACATATACACACATTAGGCTTCAGCCTAGAAATTGTGCAATTCTGGGAGGCAGTGACCTACTGATCCTAGAAATTGTGCAATACCTAAGGGACAACCATCCCTGCTCAACCCACAAACTGTGCAAATCCCTTTCCCAAGCTTGCAGACTACTACATGTGCCTTCAGGTCAACCAGTCCCCACAGGGACTTAGCTATCCTGATTTTCATGCATAGGCTTCATTTCCCGAAATAACAAAAGGCATCCCTAGGTTTTAGGGATCTATTTTAGCAGCTAGAGGTTTCATGCAAAGATCATTTTAGAAACCTCCCGCCAAGTGTCACTTTTTATTAGATTTGTGGCATGTGTGTCATAACCTCGATCTTATCAAAACTCATTTTTTTGGATGCTACAGAGCTCATTCCTCACCTCGATCTTGCAACTTTGACATCCCACATCGCGTATAGGAGTCTTCAGCACATTCAACTCAAATTTTTCAAGGTAAGTCTGATTTTCATGTCATTTGTTGTTTTTCTGTCACTTTTCGTGTTCCTGTTTGTATGAATGTTGTTTACATGGTTTTGTTGAACACCTACTATCGTTTTAATGTATATTAATTTGTAGAAGCAACGTTTCATTTTTTGTTTACATCTCACTGTTTTCACATGCATGACACTGTTTTGCACTCATGGTTCCCGTTGCGGTGACTCGTTAAAGCATGCATGTTTTCCCATTTTCTAAACATAGCATTCACTATTTTCATGCATGAACTTTCACTTTTGATTACACTTAGTCTTGCCATGCATTCAAACCTCTTCATGTTTTCAGTCGCCCGTTGGCGTGTCTGGGCTGCTTTGGTCGGGACCTTACATTTTCTGGATAGAAATGCGCATTTCTGGAAGCGAAGACTCTGGCCTCCCTCTAAAAACTACACAAACCTGGCCAGCACTGACGTCTACGCTTGCATTGCACAATTATGGGAGGCAATACCCTACTAACCAAAAAAAATTGCGCAATGCAGTCTTTGGGCTTGCATACCCTTGTTGACTAAATTGTGCATTGTGCAGTTTCAGTCCTTAGCATGCAGGTCAGACTGTGCATTGCGCAGCTCTAGTAGTCAGTTAGCCTCCTAACAGCCCGTACTATGCCTTACGCAGTTTTGGCAATCAGTGTCCCAGCCTCCCGGTGGAAATCATGCAATCTTCACAATCAGTCATACAGGTATGTTGTCCTCAAGTTTGTTTTCGTTTTCAACTAATAGATTTCTTTCCATGAGTGTTTCCATGTCTCCAGGTATCACAGGTGTTCGTCTGCCTCTCAGCAGTACAAGTACATGGCTTCCCAGAGATCAAGGTCAAAGGACTCCGTTGGAAGTGCAACTGGAGACGCAGTTGAACAAATGTCTATGGGTTTGCCTCTTTATGAAGACACCAAGCTGCTCATAGATAGAGACATCACGATGAAATGACAGGATATCAACGATACATTCTTAAGCATATTTGAGGAAGATATGGAAGATCGCAGGATCTATGTCAACATCCACAAGTCTGGCTTATACCGGATTACATACAGGTATCCTACGTTCACATGCATGGACATGATACATTGGATTGTCTCACACACCGACCCTAAGACAATGATATTGAGCAGTGTCATTGGGACAGAGTTTGCCACCTTTAGGGCAAAGGACTATAAGGAGATGTATCAGTTGCCACAACCGTTGATCATGATGGAGAAACCCTTCAGCACATGTAGCAACACAAACTCCAGAGATATCTTGAAAAGTTGGGTGAAAGAGCCAACCAGGTTTAGGACAACACCCAGCCTAGTTTACAAGACTAAGATGTTGTGGAAGGCATATCAGTACTTGGTCATCTTTTCATGTCACTTATATGGCCAAGAGAACACAAAAACTTTCCCACAGAACTAGGTGATTGCATTGGACCTATTGGCCAGCGAAGTAAGGCCATCGAACTGGTCCGATGTCATGTTGTCTCTCAGGTTGAAGGAATAGGTGAGAGAAGCCTGACATTTTCCAAAAGGTCAGCAACCACATATATACATGTCTGCATACATAGTGGATGCTATCTATGCCCACCATCATTTCCTAGGCTTGAAGTGGGCAAGGACACCTTTGGAAACCTCTTTGCACACTTATTACAGATTGTTCTCCAAATGCAGTTTCCATGGAGTCATCACACAGTTGTCAGACCACTTTGTCACCCCAGTGTACAAAATGATATTTGAGCAAGATCCACCTTGCATGCTGCAGGAAGCAATGGAGGCATTGATGGACATAGCAGATTGGTATGCCTCACCCCTTGACACCTTCATATGGATGTACAAGGTGGAGAAGCCTCTATATGTTTTACCAAAGTTTTCCATGGACAAGCTCGTCATGCAAGAAGTGTCATATCACATCTCGACAAGGTTGTCAGCTAGATTTCATAGGAAGAAAAAGGCACCTTGGCCTGCTCTTCCTTTGTGGACCAGTTTATACAAGATATGAAATATCAAGCATGCTGATGCTAAGATGAAGGAGTTCAAAAGATTCACTTTCGGCACCAGAAGTTTCAATCCATATGAACCACATTTCTTTGTAAAGGACTACTATACGAGACTGAAATTTCCATAGATCCACGGCGCGTGTCATTATCCTGAAGATGACCCATGGAGATGTTGTCACAGCTCCTCCAGGTTCAATGAACTGGTCAGCATAGTTGTGGAATGGTTAGTGAAGCAGTGCGAAGAAACAACTCAGAGAGCACCATCATCAGCAGTAGCATATGGTAATGGAACTGCGCATGAAAAAGGCAAGAGAAAGGTTGATGACAGCAGAGAGGTAGAAGAAAACCGCAAGTTCAAATTGGATCCACTCGTGATGAAAGAAGCTTTGGAGATTGAGGCTAAGAGGTGACAAGAGGAACGCGTAAAGGCAAAGAGATAAATGGAGGATGGAAGAAGTAAAGAAAGAGTTGCAAGAGTTGAAGCAGGAACTCTGGGAAGAAAAGGAGATGCGCAGAAGGGAGAAGGAAGCGCAATAGGGACAAACATACCAGGAGGCACAGCATGCACAAATTGATGAAACTTTCCCCATACAGGTTATAGAATCATCCAAGGAGCTGGCACGGAGTAGGGAGGGTGAGTAGTCCCAAGAGCAGTATTTAGATCAAGAGATTGAACATATGCTAGAAAAGATGGATACAGATGTGGTGCAGCGAGAGTTAGATCAGGATATGGACCTCATACCTCATAAAAAAGAGGTCACCTCACCGGATTCACTAGATTTGAAATTAGAGCAAGTCCTAAGCAACCAAGGAGACACAGAGATCCTTGAAGACAATCTAGAAGCATAGATGCACAACATATCTTTCAGTGAGTTGCAACACAGAGTTATGCAGTCATGTAGAGTGCCTACCCTAGATGTGCATACATCTCCTATGCAGTCTGAAGAACGAGTGATCATATTTTATGTGCACAAGCATCTAGTAGCATTTCGCGATGGTACTAGAGCATATGCCGAAGCCACCAGCTCGAGTGTCCGATTCTTGATAGCAAAGAATGAGTGATTGGCTAAGGAATTACAAGTGGCCAAGCAGGGAGGAGAACAGATCACATCATCTACCAAAGAATAATTGAAGAGGGTGATACTAGATGAAGTATCATCCCTCAAAACAGTCATGTAGATGTTGTATTCCATATTCGGCACCATTCATAAGGCAGTTGTCCATCTCAACGATTGGCAACAACACTATGCTAGGAGAGCACGCATCTTTTCAATTATGCACACTTTTGTTGACCGCATGAAGACATGGACAATGAGATACAAAGGAGCCCCATTGTATTTTCCAAAGATGATGAAGCAGAAGGTGGTAGATTTGAAGTCATGCATCTGGAGTCAGATCTGGAATTATAAGGAAATCCCGCAGCTCATCACCAGTTTTCATGCTTCGCATTCACGGGTATTCAGAAGCATGGATTTCATTGTGTGAATGCACACGATTCCATATATTGGCACACTCACCAAGGAAAATTCAAAGAACCAATTCTGAATGGAGATGGACATGTACTTTCATGAGTTGATGCATGTAGCCACCAGTGCAGATTTGGAGATCAACGTAGACACTATGCACAAGTATGTTGCAGGTATAGCTGCACTCAAGACCATGACGCACATGTCAGCAGACGAGTTGGACAAAGGTCGCAGATCAGTGTACCCAGATGCAAGAGAGGCAGGAGTTTGCTTTTAGCGGGATGTCACCATTGAGCACGAAGACACCATCACGAACTACCAAGATTGGCATCAGTTCGCCACTGTCGATCATCACGAGGATGTCGAAGAGTTGGTCTTCCCATAGTTTTCTAAGTCTTAGTAGTGTCTTGCAAAGCTTGCTCAAGCCTATTTTATCTCACATGGGTACATGTGTAGATTGTATTGTAACATCTTGTAAAAGTGAAAGACCAAGTGTCGATAGTCGAATGTAATAGTTATGTAATAGTTGAAGATTCATGAGGGGAGGTGAAGAGTCATAAAGGGGAATGTCAAGGGTCACCCCAACCTTTGCTATTTATATAAACTCATAACTCATTCTACAGGATTTTGGTGGCCAAGCTTCTTATAGGTGTATCTTAGAGAAAGCTTGGAGTGTATTGTAACAAACCTTGGCTTCTTCACAGTGAAGAGCTAGTATATCTCTTTAGATTGTAGATTTAATAATAGTGTAGAAACTTGATGAATAAGAATAAAATGAATACTTTACTACACAATTCTATGAGCACAAAGTAGAACTAACATCACAAAAAAAACCTTCAATTTGACTTCCTTCCTAAAGAAATAATTGCTCATTCCTATCCATTAGTTTTCAAGAATATTCCAAATTCGGTAATTTAATTATACTCAGTTCCTATTTGTATTAGTTCAAAGGGTTTAAGGATTTGCTAAAGGCTCTGTTTTGCAAACAGGTAGAGGTAGAAGTGATGATTGTCGGAGGAGCAAAGGACAAAGGACCTGCAATAGTTGAACGGTCTCTTATGGTTTTAGGGCGGCCAAAGGCATCTTTCTTTGCTCAGTAATGAACAAAACATTGACTGACACTCAGTAAACTAACAATTTGATTTTCAATAAAGGTTGAATTTATGTTGATGGTATATTTTGGAAATATTTGTAGTTAATGGTTAATAGAGATATTTTTGAAATCTGTGATTCACATAAGATTATCTCTTAATAAATTTATGAGATTGTAACTAGCTTAGGTTTAATTCGATCCCAAATTTCCAAAATATTCTTAAATATGAGTGAGGTTAAATAATTGACATAGTTCATGTTCGTCATATTCTAGGAATCTGCAACTAATATAATACAAAATAACAACATTTTTACCACTAAGTGAACATTGCAGCTGATATAACTGAAATATTATATGCAGACTGCGATCTCTATTGTTTGCAGGGAACGGTAGCTCAGAGAAGTCATCAACAGTAGTGGTGGACTGTTGTATTCAAAATTCAGAGTGCATGACAATTGGGGTGAAAAAGAATAGCAAAAAAGAGAGAGGTTATCTCATCAGTACCAAGAAACAAAAAAACTTTTGGCTTCTCGCTTAGATTTTCATGAAAAGGAATTATGATCTCCACCATACTTGTAGCAGAATTAAGTCAAAACCAGCCGCATTTTCCAGAGGTTGATGACATGGTGATGATCAATTCCAACTGAATGGGAAGTCCAGTAGTGTTGCCTAGTGTAACTTATTCTTACAACTCAACTATATGTGAATATTGTTGGAAAAAATGTAGTTTGTATAATCTTGATCAGTATAAATCTAAATGTGGTAAATAGTAACTTTTAAAATTTATTAGGTAATTATAATCAAATTCACTAATATAATTATTAGCGAGATTATTATTTTAATTGGCATACATTATAGCTTTTAAAAACTTTTAAAACTCTCGAGTTATACCATTATTATAATTATAATTTGTAAACAAAATTATGTAATTTTAATTATTAATGTCAGGATTTTCATTTTTCATTTTGAACAAAACTCATAAAAAACCTATCTCCTTCCCGGGACAAAAACATAAAATGTGTATATTTTACCACTTCCATTTTGACACACTATAAATCAGTCTATTGGATGAACAATCAATTTTTGCAGTGCATTTGGGCCCTGAATCAGATGGGGCGGGGATGAACTCTGAACAACCTTTCCTGCACGGGACAAATTCAGTTTGTAAAACATTTTATCATCAAGGAAAAAAATATCATCTTACATCTTATTTATTTTAATGACTTTTTAAAAAAATAAAATAATAAAAGATTTTATCATCTTAATTTTTTTTTGTTGTCTTTACTTAGGGGGATTTTAACCTTGTGCCATGGGTTTTATCCCTAAAATAATTTAGAAACTAATTAAAGACACATTTAATGGCTCCGCTGTTGGAATTATAATCTTATTTGTTTGTTTAACAATTTTCTTGTTTTTCACAATTCTTGCAGTGCATTTGGACCCTGAATCATATGCTACGGGGATGAACACTGAACAACCCTTACTGGACTAGATGAATTCAATTTGTAAAACATTTTATTATCAGGAAAAAAAATATCATCTTACATCTTATTTATTTTAATGACTTTTTAAAACAATAGAAGAAATAAAAGATTTTTATCATCTTAATTCTTTTTTTGGTTACCTTGACATATGGAATTTTAACCTTGTGCCATGGGCTTTATCCCTGAAAAAATTTAAAAATTAATAATCAATAGTAACATTAAATTTTAAAGTAAAAGTATATATATTATATTTTTAAAAGTATATATATTATCTTTTTAAAATTTTATTTATATATCACTTTTAAGTTTATATAAAAAAAGAAATACACATATATAGAAGTTTACCGAAATTCTTTTACATGTTTCTAAATCTCCTGAAACTTAAATATGATCATCTGTTTGCTTCTAGGCTCTTTTATTTTATACCATGTCGTAGTTTCGCAGAATGTATTACTACATGCCTCTAGGGAATTTTCCTCTTTGTTTCCATTCAAACATACATAAATTTAAAAGTATCAATTTACTTGTGTTGTTGTAGTTTGTTCCTTTATCTAAAGTTCATTCAGTTATATTTGCTCTATTTGATGCAGTAAGGAAGTGACAAAGCTGCTGGGAAACGAGACAATATTCCTATAAGAGCTACTTAGTGATGCAAGGTAATTTATTTACATGTTTAGGTTGGAAGTATGAAATATGTTTACTAATTTATACCCTAGCGTTGTGGTTAGAGGTACTGAAATTGCACGCTGACCTTGCATGTCCGGTAGGGACTCCTGCTACGAAGTTGCCCTTGTTAGGGTTAATATACATCATTCAATTGTACACAATGGAAACTCTGGAGATAATTATCAAAATGTCTGATACTGTCTATTAGAAACCAATCTAGATAGTAACAATGTTTTTCGACTTTCATTCATTACACAATAGGGAAGACAACCCAACAAGTTTATGAAAAGTAATGATCTATTGTCATACTTAATACTGTATATGTGTGGCTGAGTTGATAAAACAAAATTTCTTACAATAGATTCAGAGCCACATGGTCATCATCTATTTCATTTAAATTATGACTAGCAGAAAACAAACTTCAGACGCACCGACCAATACTTGGAAAAGAAGTCACATAATATCAAGATTTGAAACTTTCAAAAAAACCAAAGCAATAATATACCAGCCCATTTCCTTGAGGGTTGTAGGGTTCGAACCTGTCAACCATAAGGAAAGACAATATTTTATAAAATATTATTTTATATTTTCTTAAAAAAAAAAAAGAGAAGTGCAGAAAAGAAACAAACGGATTAGGGTTAGAAAAATTGCGTGTAGGAAATACTTATAGAGTAAACACTCCATCTGCACACAAATCCAATGCCTAAAGTTAGTCAAAATTATAGGATATGTTACCTTCAAAGAGTGATTTAGAGAAAATTTAGATTTTAAACTCACCAATGGGCATGACCGAAATATTGGGTAAGTCATACCCTTTGCGAATTGGTACGACCTCCTTGAAAGTCCGCGTATACTTCCAATCCTGGCTATGCTTCCAAATGATCCGCAAATTCTGTACCACAAACTCCATTTACATTCCTCACTCCTTGGCCTTGAAAAATGTTATTTAACCATTCATTTGCTTCTTCCAGATTGTATGTTTCTAGAGGTAAAAGATTAACCAATTCTGGATGTAACTGCTTATCTTCCACTGTGCCACAGAAATTATTCCTCCTCTCTACAATTTCTTCAAGCTATAACTCTTCTCCCCCGGCGCCAACTGATATTCCATCGTTTGTGCTTTCTGCTAGAGACTCTACCGACATGAAATCAATGTCGAAATCTGTTTTGTGAAATACCCCAAAAGGTTTCAGCGGCTCGGTATTATTGAACAGCGGGATAGTATTGGGGCAAATTTTAATCCCTTTGTTTCTGGGCGCCATCGCATCAGCTTGTTGAGAATTTTGCAGATCATATATTGTGAAAGACAGAATGACCTCAGCAGCGGGACAACTGCCATAATTAGGATGCTGTTGTGCCCACTTCCCTTGCGTTCCAAAACATGTACCTTCTTTCATAATATTGTTGCATGAGTTCAAAAAACATGTACCTTCTTTCATAATATTGTTGCATGAGTTCAAACAACTAGCACATGAGCACATGACATTCCTTTCCGGATACCCGCAAAAATGTGTTCCATAGGATTGCAACCTAGTTAACCCAAGCTTCATTTTGCAACATACTTGTCCATGCGCTCTCTGGAAGGCCCCTCCCATAACTGTGCAATAACAAATATCTGAAGAGGCGTGTGCATGCAATATTGTACTGCAACCATTTACCTTTGGATCACATGAACTCATCCAATTAGGAGGAGAAGCAATGATGCAGTTGTGTGGGCATGCTGGCTTCTTCAGCAATGGCGTAGGAACTGATGAACGCGAGTGTAAAGAAGTGTTATAGAGCTTTCCACCCAGAGTGAAGTGTTTTTGACATCTGTAACATATGTATCTGGGCTGCATCTTCTTAGCTCGGCCGTTGTTATTCATATACCTAAACCTGCAATATTCCCAAGATTTACATCTGGGACATATGGCTTTCTTCTGCCTGAATATCTCCTCCATCTTTTTCTATTGAAACAAACACAAGTAACCAGAAGGAAAAGTATATGCAAAGATGGCTGCTACCTTAATTATCTATATATAAACCATCACACAACTTTTTTTTTAGATTTTTTAAGTTTGATTATTTAGTTTCTTTTTGTTGGAAGCTTAATCCAAATGGATTAAGCTTTTTTAAGTTTGATTATTTACTCTTTTTTTTGGAAGCTCAATCTATTTGGTTTAGCTTTTTGTTTTTATTTATATTAATTTGATTATTTACTTTCTTTTTTCTCGAAACTCAATCCATTTGGTTTAGTTTTTCTTTTTTCTTTTCATAATAATTTGATTATTTTTTTTTTTCTAACTCTCTCTCCATTTGATTTAGATTTTTTTGTTATTTTTAAACCTCTCCATTTGTTTTAGCTACAGACCAAAAACACCTTCAATTTTTTAACTCTGCAATTAGATTTCCAACATGAATGTTTTCCTATTGGGTCGTTGTTTATTTGATTTTTGTATTTTTTTGGTTTTTTTTTACTGATGAGGGAGACCGCTATGAATATTTTCATATTGCCTCGTGGTTTACTTGATTTTTGTTTTTTTTTTCCCTTTCACTTTCATAAGGGATATATGCTTCTTGTAAATCCAAGTAAATCTTTTTTTATGGTCCATTAGCATATATTATATTTTTCATAATTAGAAATACAGAAGAATACAATCTCATTGTCATATGGTAATTTGAATCTGATTGATGCCCAATTATTCTTTTATGATATTCACTTTTTTTTTTAATTATTATTTGTCACATACCCCAGTAACCTCGCAGGTAAAAGTAGGAAATTAGAATTTTTTTATACAAATTACCCACTAGTAATTTATCAAATTCATAACTCCACAATCATCATTAACCATTAGACATAGAGTTCATTAATTCATCAAGTAAATTGCAATAACAGACGGTAAGTTACATAACCATTAACCACCACTGTGGTAGTGTAATAATATAAACCATCTCATGAATCCTTGCATCCATTTCTTGATATCCTTAATCATGTTAGATAATCATGTACTAAGACATTATGGTTGTCACATCAAATAAAGAACCATCATCATCAAGGACCCATCATTATCAACAGACGCATAAGGCAATCACATCAATCACACCATAGAACACGGATATACCCTGGAAACCCCGTAGGGTGAAAACCAGCAAACGTTTAATCTTATTATTAAACGCTCGTGAGGGCTTTCACCCCTCACTCAATGGCTTATAAGGGATTCCATCCCTTAACCATTGTTATTAAAATCATTACAATGAATTATCATTAAGCTATCACATAACTAGCTATAAGCTAATACAGTTTTCATGTAATCTTTTATTTACATACCGCCACATGCAATAATCCTTGTGGCATAATTGTTCTAGCAATGGACAATACTGCAGCTTGGACTTATCTGCATGGACGAATAATCCTTATCCCGTCAATGTTAAACATCACTTTCCTTGGGCACCAACCACCATCGTTTCCTGTCAATACTATTGACAACAAGCTTGGCAACAATATTAGATACATTATCAATAATTCATTAAACAACCTTTTAAAAAGGATCTTTTATCTTCTACTCATCTGCATGAGCAAGCATAACATACTAACTCACTAGTACCTCTATTCAAGTAACTTCTTGTTCTACTTTACACAAAGCTTATTCACACTGGTGCATATCTCTCTCTAAGAGATCTAACCATTAGTTTACAAGTCCATGTTTTTTCCTAAAACATATAACACAATGGTCAAGATTTATCATAGTTTTGCTAACATACAAAGAACACATCCCCCTAACACGATGACTGTTCTTTGAGCCATTAGCTTATCCTAATATCCCTTCTTTAATATATGCAGTGGACATAGTCTTTTAAAGATACGAACATGGACTCATTAAGTACTTCTTTAACCAGGAAAAGAGATAAAATAATCAATCTTTTACCCTATACATTACCACATGCATTAACCTATTCTCTTCACAAGGGAACATATAAAATCAATCATTCTTCTAATGCAAGCACTAAAATTCTCTTTATAAGAATGCAGTTACTTATCTTTAAGTCTGGGCGCGAGTATTAAGAACTGTTGAATTTGGCACTAAATGTTTCCTCTGCTTCATTTTTCCCTTTTCAATTGCGCGCCGGCTCATCACCTCGATTCTGTGTGGTCAAACACCGATTTTCCTCTGGAAACTCGAGGTCCAGTTCATTGACAGGAGCATGATCAGGGATGTCTCCTGAATGTCTAGCTCGCATCTGTTTCACCCGTTGTCTGTGATATTCCAAATATTCATGTTTTTTCCTTCTTGCGGTCTCATGGGCGTCTGTTCCACCTTTCACAACCCTTTTTGCAGTCCCCTCGGCGTCTGCCACACCTTTGACAGCCGGGCGTCCAGGAGGAAGTCCAGATGAACGGTCCTCGACCCCTGAAGTCCACTCTGTTCTTGGAGCCATGCCGTGAGGAGACATGCACCCAATTCCAGACAAAAGTTGCAATTCTTTGATTAAACTACAGCCACTGTATAGTGTGCAGTAACTATAATGAGTCCTGTGACTGGTAAACGCAGTTTGGACTGTTGCTTGCTCGAGCGTTACTTCTCCAGAGTTCAAATAAAGTCCAAAAATGTTTGGCAAAAGTCCCCGGTTGACAGGAACCGAATCGCAGTAGTTGAGTGCAAGTAGAAGGTAAGTCCTTTCCCCTCGCCCCTCCTCCTTCCATAAGAGCACACTTATCTTTCCTTGAAAAATGGAGGTGTAACTTTTAACCGTCATCATGGCTAGCAAATGTAAGGCGAAGAACCCAGAACCATACGATCTCATCCTGTTTCCCATCAAGAATCAGTTATTACCAGTGTAGAGGACAAATGGGTGTCCGCCTGACACCGTCGTTAATGGTGGGTACATGGTTATTATCATTAAATGGGTCGCGGGTTCAAACCTGCAGTTGCACGTGGTTTTCGCTTTGACATATAACCATCACGTTGATTGTCAAGTTTATCACCTATTACCCACCGTTGGAAATCATTAACTATTATAGCTATCGCGTTGTTCAACTTCTCGTGAAGTTTGGCTAATAATCGTGAAGTGAAGAACCCGAAGAGGAAGTTATTGGTGATCAATGATATCCCTCGCTGCTTCCCTGTCAGTCCATAAGATTTGAGTGGCTTGAATAATAAGATAGTGAGTTATTGATGATCGGATGAGTTCTCTCTATTCCCTCGCCGACCCATGAGGAAACATGCCACTGGCAATTTGAAATTACCATAAAACATAGATCAAACAAAATCAGATAATTATTCAGTAAATAAAATAGACCTTCTCCGATTCGGAGATGCTCACTATCACCATTCAGAATCTGCACACTGCATTCATCTATTGCTTTGCTCAAACCAACACGAAGTTAAACTCCGCATTCTGTCAAAAATATTTACCATAGGGATGTTACATACTCCCCCCCTTAACAGGAACACCGTCCTCGGTGTTCATCTTTCGTCGGAACTTGATATTTTACTCGTGGTATTACCATCTAAACCACACAAAATGTGATCCTTTCTCTTTGAAATCAACGATTTCATTCCAAGAAAAGACGACAAACAAAATAGTAATGATATAGTCATAAGAAATATCATTAGTTATAAGCATCAATAGTCATAAGCATTCGTAATTGCAAAAATATGCAACTTCTAATCGCCACCACTTGGCCCTTATTCATTCATAATAAACAATTCTCTATGTCAACTTACCATTACTTACCATCTATTCTTGGAAATCATGAATACTTTCATGTAAGAATTTTAATAGTGGTTGGACAACTCTTCCACCCTCCATGGTAAGTAATTCCTGTAATATATGACTAACAAATTCAATCACATTAGTCACTATATTTTGAGTCAAATGAAATACGTTTGACTATCAATCAATTGTGCAATGCTAGATGATTTCTAAATCACAGTGCTTTTACAAGTACTTAAAGAGCACTAACACTAATCATCAAATGATGAATCACTGCTCACGTGCACACTGAACGAATTCTCACTAAAGACATTCGCAAGTGCTTCTAGATGTACCAAAAGAGCACCCAGCTCTCTAATCATCAAAACTGTCAATCACTGCATCATTTGGAAATGGTCTTAGCCCCTACTGAGACTTTCACATGATTAATAAAATGATACAGGAATTAAAATTTCCAATAACTCCTTATTGAACATTAAACTCATTTCCTGTTAAAAGTGCATAACACATTTCACACAACTATATATAGGATTTATTTTCAACATATCATATAGCTGATTCGTTCATTTCTTTAGCTATGAGCACCATAATAGGCTAAAGAATTCCCAACCCATGGGAACTGGTTTCCATAATCAACCGAGACATTTTCACATCCAGACAGTTTCTTTTATAGAGACCTTACCAGGTCTAACATGGGATTCCACTGGCCAACCAGCTCAAGAATTCCAGGAAGAGTAAATCTGGGCAGACAAGTACCATCAACCCCTCCGGGCAGGTAACTGCCATCAACCCAAGGCATTCAAGCCTTTCACAATCCGGGCAGACAAGTACCATCAACCCCTCCAGGCAGGTAACTGTCATCAACCCAAGGCATTCAAGCCTTTCACAATCCGGGCAGACAAGTACCATCAACCCCTCCGGGCAGGTAACTGCCATCAACCCAAGGCATTCAAGCCTTTCACAATCCGGGCAGACAAGTACCATCAACCCCTCCGGGCAGGTAACTATCATCAACCCAAGGCATTCAAGCCTTTCACAATCCGGGCAGACAAGTACCATCAACCCCTCCGGGCAGGTAACTGTCATCAACCCAAGGCATTCAAGCCTTTCACAATCCGGGCAGACAAGTACCATCAACCCCTCCGGGCAGGTAACTGTCATCAACCCAACTATCCGCAACTGTCTGGCATGTTAAATTTCTCTTTTATTATTCTTTCTCAAAGTAATTTACACAATGAACCATATGAACATTATCATGAGCACAACAAACATGCATGTATACCATGCATTTACACTTAACCCCCAACATGGGTCCACAACATCAAGATTGATGGGAAACATATCCATCATACACGTTGTATGCATGAAAATTTACCAAATAACATAATTCATGCATATCATATAACATCATTCTTTCTCATTTATAATTGCATTTCATATTGCAGCAATTTATGTGATGAGTTTTCTTGTTGTCGTTAAGCTACCACTACTTAATCCCATCAGCAACATTAGTTATAAATATGCATCAGTTAACATGTATTCCATTTCCAAGAATGTTCATGCATACAATATTGTCATGTATAAAAGCATATGCAAATACTCATTAATGTATAAATGTCAACAACAGTTGAGTTAATACTCTCAGCATTCCCAATTTTGCCATAGTCTGTTGTTCCAATTCAAATCATCATTAATGGAGTATTATCTTACGTTTACTATGGCTAGCTTGGGTCATGCATTGTTAATGTAATTAAACATAATCTCTCTAATATACAAAGATCATAACTCTATATCATAATGACTAATCTTTGTGCATACCATTGCTTATCATATAAGCCTTTCACTAGCATACTACCATCATCTCATACAACAAACTACATACCTCTTTCTTAAGGAAGTCATTTTAACCTCATTCTTCTATCTTCCGATGTGAGGGTTTCTCAAGATTCCCTTTCAAGAAATTATTAAAGATATCTATCTTTAGGCATAAAAATCAAGATACAAAAACAAGGTTTACTTATCCTTTATGTATCAAAATCAAGCAATCAACACAACTTATCTAGCAAGACAATCTTTTGCTCTTTCCTCAAGAAGTTAGAAATGAATATCTATGTGCCTAGAAGCACATCCTTAGCTATCTTTTATCATGCATGTAATGCATAATCATTTCACTAGAACTTAGAAACTAACTAGAATCATAATGCAATTAGCATATATATATATATATATATATATATATATATATATATATATATATATATATTCCAAGAAGCCTTTATCAAATAAAGATACATATTTTAATTCAAGAAAAACTTGGCCACCTTCCATGCTTTGTCCTCAGGACATTTATATGCCTCATCCTCTTTTCTCAAGAAGATACTTTGGCTATATTTAGCAAGGATTTTGTAGACGAGAGACAAGCATTCACACACAAGACTCACGTGGAGTCTTCCTAATAGGAACTACCTATTTGCTTTATTAAGAAAGTATATAAAATAATCAATCTTTAACTGCATGCCTTAACACATTTCCTTTGCCAAGAAAATCTATAAAAGAACCATTCTTTTACTGCATGCATTCAAATACTTTCTCATATAAAACATTCATACATGTTCTTCAAGAAAGTGAGCAAGATACTTATCTTATCCTTGGATCAACATGCATAACTAACAAATTAAACCACCCTTACCAGAAGCAATTGCTCTACTTATGCAATTAGAGGCATAATCTCCTAAGTGTCGCACATGCACCAGAGTTACCACTTGATGCTAGATGCAACTACTATCATAACACTACTATGTGACCTTTTCAGAATAATGACTTCAAGGAGACATTACGAAAATCATTAACATCAACACACTATGGTTATCATTTTTCAACTTCTTAAGCATGGTCAAGGGAATACTCACATGCACATCGAGCGCTATCTAGTCATCCCAAGACTTAGAGTCTTCTGCAAGATTCTAACACTCAAAGCTTGCTTTATCTGGTCATCACCAGACTTAGCGATTTCTTTTTCCCATCTCCGTCTGTCCCTACAGCACGGTCTTCTTCCTTCTCCTTGCTTCCTTTTCCTTTGGAAGCATCTATGGTTGGGGAAGGTAATTAGAGTTTACTGACAACTGTATTAACACAGGTAGTCTATTTATGAATAATTATCACATGTAATTATACCATGAATGGGTCCTAGAAATGTTACCCACTGAACATGCCTCTACCCTTAACTTCACACTGGAATGCAACATGCATAAGAAATCCATCATTCCCATAGTAGAGATAAATTCAACCATCATTAAATCGAGGCTCCAATGGTTTTTATCTCCCAACAAGTAATGATTAACATAAGCACATACCATGCTAATGGATTTCAGTTAATTAGAAGGTAATCATCATTAAAACTATTAGGACATAAGCATATACCATTCATCATGCATTCTCATGGTGAATAAAATTAAGAACTCTTCTCATAAACAACTGGAACTATAAAACAGAGAGAGTAAGAATCTTCACACACACATTCCATGCATGTGACATCAATCAACTTCACTTGTTTAAGAATTGTAGCAATCTTAGTCCAATTCAATTAATGCATATAAGTTCTATGGGTTAGTCATACTAACCAATCTCAACTACCAATCATCTTCATGCATCCATGACAAGGCTAAATCAAAAGTTAGTTATGACACTCAAGTCTCGCTGCTTGACCCATTGCATGTTTTTCAATATCTAAAGGGTTCTTCTAATGTCCTTTTTAAAACAATTCTTTTATCCTATTCAAGGATGTTTCCCCCTAATTTATATTCATGCATTGGCTCATTAAGTTTTGTTCATTGTAATTTCAATCTAGTTCAATGAATGCATTATTGTTATTGCCATATGTGCAAATCAAATGTTGGTAGTTGGTTGTCACTTCCTCAATGAGTGTTCAATATTGTTCTTAAGTGTGACAAAAGTTTCATTGTCTTTTATCCTCATCAGGAATCCAACGTTATGAACGTAGTTATGCAACAACTTATTACTTACTTCTCAAAGAAGTTATAAACATGAATCACACCTATCATGCCAAAAGTAGTGTACGACATAAATGAATATGCGAATGATTAAACTCATACCTGAGTTAATGCCTACTGATGGCGTACCTCAATATCCTTTCCGCTTACCAATTCCCAAAGGCGCCAATACTGCAACCTTTAGCTCTGATACCACTTTGTCACATACCCCGGTAACCTCGCACGTAAAAGTAGGAAATTAGAATTTTTTTATACAAATTACCCACTAGTAATTTATCAAATTCATAACTCCACAATCATCATTAACCATTAGACATAGATTTCATTAATGCATCAAGTAAATTGCAATAACAAACGGTAAGTTACATAACCATTAACCACCACTGTGGTAGTGTAATAATATAAACCATCTCATGAATCCTTGCATCCATTTCTTGATATCCTTAATCATGTTAGATTATCATGTACTAAGACATTATGGTTGTCACATCAAATAAAGAACCATCATCATCAAGGACCCATCATTATCAACAGACGCATAAGGCAATCACATCAATCACACCATAGAACACGGATATACCCTGGAAACCCCGTAGGGTGAAAACCAGCAAACGTTTAATCTTATTATTAAACGCTCGTGAGGGTTTTCACCCCTCACTCAATGGCTTATAAGGGATTCCATCCCTTAACCATTGTTATTAAAATCATTACAATGAATTATCATTAAGCTATCACATAACTAGCTATAAGCTAATACAGTTTTCATGTAATCTTTTATTTACATACCGCCACATGCAATAATCCTTGTGGCATAATTGTTCTAGCAATGGACAATACTGCAGCTTGGACTTATCTGCATGGACGAATAATCCTTATCCCGTCAATGTTAAACATCACTTTCCTTGGGCACCAACCGCCATCGTTTCCTGTCAATACTGTTGACAACAAGCTTGGCAACAATATTAGATACATTATCAATAATTCATTAAACAACCTTTAAAAAGGATCTTTTATCTTCTACTCATCTGCATGAGCAAGCATAACATACTAACTCACTAGTACCTCTATTCAAGTAACTTCTTGTTCTACTTTACACAAAGCTTATTCACACTGGTGCATATCTCTCTCTAAGAGATCTAACCATTAGTTTACAAGTCCATGTTTTTTCCTAAAACATATAACACAATGGTCAAGATTTATCATAGTTTTGCTAACATACAAAGAACACATCCCCCTAACACGATGACTGTTCTTTGAGCCATTAGCTTATCCTAATATCCCTTCTTTAATATATGCAGTGGACATAGTCTTTTAAAGATACAAACATGGACTCATTAAGTACTTCTTTAACCAGGAAAAGAGATAAATTAATCAATCTTTTACCCTATACATTACCACATGCATTAACCTATTCTCTTCACAAGAGAACATATAAAATCAATCATTCTTCTAATGCATGCACTAAAATTCTCTTTATAAGAATGCAGTTACTTATCTTTAAGTCTGGGCGCGAGTATTAAGAACTGTGGAATTTGGCACTAAATGTTTCCTCTGCTTCATTTTTCCCTTTTCAATTGCGCGCCGGCTCATCACCTCGATTCTGTGTGGTCAAACACCGATTTTCCTCTGGAAACTCGAGGTCCAGTTCATTGACAGGAGCATGATTAGGGATGTGTCCTGAAAGTCTAGCTCGCATCTGTTTTCACCCGTTGTCTGTGATATTCCAAATATTCATGTTTTTTTTTCCTTCTTGCGGTCTCATGGGCGTCTATTCCACCTTTCACAACCCTTTTTGCAGTCCCCTCGGCGTCTACCACACCTTTGACAGCCGAGCGTCCAGGAGGAAGTCCAGATGAACAGTCCTCGACCCCTGAAGTCCAATCTGTTCTTGGAGCCATGCCGTGAGGAGACATGCACCCAATTCCAGACAAAAGTTGCAATTCTTTGATTAAACTACAACCACTGTATAGTGTGCAGTAACTATAATGAGTCCTGTGACTGGTAAACGCAGTTTGGACTGTTGCTTGCTCGAGCGTTACTTCTCCAGAGTTCAAATAAAGTCCCCGGTTGACAGGAACCGAATCGCAGTAGTTGAGTGCAAGTAGAAGGTCAGTCTTCCAATCGCCCCTCCTCCTTCCATAAGAGCACACTTATCTTTCCTTGAAAAATGGAGGTGTAACTGTTAACCGTCATCATGGCTAGCAAACGTAAGGCGAAGAACCCGGAACCATTCGATCTCATCCCGTTTCCCATCAAGAATCAGTTATTACCGGTGTAGAGGACAAATGGGTGTCCGCCTGGCACCGTCGTTAATGGTGGGTACATGGTTATTATCATTACATGGGTCGCGGGTTCAAACCTGCGGTCGCACGTGGTTTTCGCTTTGACATATAACCATCACGTTGATTGTCAAGTTTATCACCTGTTACCCACCGTCGGAAATCATTAACTATTATAGCTATCACGTTGTTCAACTTCTCGTGAAGTTTGGCTAACAATCGTGAAGTGAAGAACCCGAAGAGGAAGTTATTGGTGATCAACGATATCCCTCGCTGCTTCCCTGTCGGTCCATAAGATTTGAGTGGCTTGAATAATAAGATAGTGAGTTATTGATGATCGGATGAGTTCTCTCTACTCCCTCGCCGACCCATGAGGAAACATGCCACTGGCAATTTGAAATTACCATAAAACATAGATCAAACAAAATCAGATAATTATTCAGTAAATAAAATAGACCTTCTCCGATTCGGAGATGCTCACTATCACCATTCGGAATCTGCACACTGCATTCATCTATTGCTTTGCTCAAACCAACACGAAGTTAAACTCCGCATTCTGTCAAAAATATTTACCATAGGGATGTTACATTATTAGTATTGAATTTTATATATTTATTAAGTTATTTTTTTATTAATTTTTTTCTCAAATTAAATTATTAATCTTAAATCTTATAATTTAAATTAATATTACATGACAATTACTAAATAAATTATCATTTTCAATTAAATTATTATTAATAATAAATTACATTTTTTTAAAATATTATTATTGTTATAAACAAAAATATAATGTTATTGTTTCCTATAAATAACAATGCTTGTGCACTTTCCATATTTAAGAATAAAGAATAATATAATGTCATTGTCTCATTGTTATGTGTAGAGTTTCCATATTTAGCAATAAAAAGGAATACAATGTCATTGTTTCATATATGAATAAAGAAGAATATAATGTCACTTTCTCACTGTTGTGTTTCTATATTTATTCATAAAAATAAATACAATGCCATTGTCTCATATACTTGTGTGTAGAGTTTCCATATTTAGCAATAAAAAAGAATACAATGTCATTGTTTGGTATCCATTGTTATGTATGTGGATTTTTTATATTTAGGAATAAAGAGGAATATAATGTCATTGTTTTGAGAAGTTTTTCGGTGGAAATCACATAGTAGAATTATTTGCTGAGGCTTTTGGAACCAACCAATGTGGTTCATAATGTCATTGTTTTATATATATAAAAAAATTCATTGATTTTTTTAAGGGATTTGAACTTGTGGATCCTAGATCTTATAGTTTAAGAGTTACCACTTCGACTATATATTTTAATTAAATTATTATTAATAATAAATCTTCAATTACTTATATTTCATATTATTTTAAATTATTTTAGAATTAGAATTTCATGGTAAATTTCAGGTTGTTGCAACCATGCCAAGAGTTATTATTGTAACTCAAGGAACAGGAGGAGGCAAGGGACCATGGGTTTCGAGTTGTTGTGCACTTCATTAGATGAAGACAACAGGTATGATGTGAATGCTCGCAATGCTCCCACCAATGTTTATTGACAATGACAATGTGGTGGTAGATCATGTTATCCCACCATTAACCACAGAGCCGCCATCAGCCATAGTGAGGTGCAAGTTCAACAAAGAATATCAATGCCATAAGAGGCTGGACAAAGGAAGATATGCTAGTTGCAAATGACGACATAGAGTTTAGGGGATATTTAGTTCGTGCCTCTGTAAAAAAACATGTGATTGTTGCCTCAAACATATATTAATAGATAAATGGGTTGACTCATACAAATTGTAGAGGGATTGTTACAATTATGAATACATGTGATTGTTGCCTCAAACATATATTACTAGATAAATGGGTTGACTCATACAAATTGTAGAGGGATTGTTACAATTATGCATACAGATGAGGATGTTGATGTGGTTGAGTGGTGTAAGGAGATGGCCCAATGACAATGTGGTGGTAGATCATGTTATCCCACCATCAACCACAAAGCCACCATCAACCATAGTGCAAGGTGCAAGTTCAACAAAGAACATCAATGCCATAAGAGGCTGGAAAAAGGAAGATATGCTAGTTGCAATTGATGACATAGAATTTATGGGATATTTAGTTTGTGCCTCTGTAAAAAAACATGTGATTGTTGCCTCAAACATATATTACTAGATAAATGGGTTGACTCATACAAATTGTAGAGGGATTGTTACAATTATGAATAAAGAGGAGGATGTTGATGTGGTTGAGTGGTGTAAGGAGATGGCCCAATTGGGACATAGGTTAGAGCTTATACAAATTAAATCCAAAAATAGCTCAAATCTATCAGCGAGGCCAAACCCCTTCAAAATAGGTTTCTTGGTAAATCACGATGGACTGGGTTAAAAAAAAGGCATCTAAAATTTGTGTTACGTGCCCTGCAATTGTGTCCAAGTTCTATGAGACTCTTTTTTCTACATATGAGCAACACTCATATTCCCCAAACCATATATGGAACTATGACAAAACAAGCTTACGAGCGGGAAGGAATTGTGGCATGTAGGTAATTGCCAAGAGCGGGAGCAAAAACATGCCTAAGATTTTTCCTAAGAGTAGGGAGTAGATCACTATTCTTTGTTGTGACAATGCAACTGTTTATTCAATCCAAGGTTTTTATCTATTCAAAGGTAAAACTCAACTAAAAAACTATATATAGAATTGTGGACCAAATGCATGCATGGATGAAAAAGGATCAATTCTTGAATTGGATTTGTTACTTTGTTGCATCTATACCAAGTAAAATGAAATAAACATATTATCAAGATATGTTGTTCCTTTGTTTATCTTCATATTTGATCTCTATATATGTTTGCTCATCATTTTTCTTTTCGGATAATAAACATATAGTCCAATGACATAAATTTTAACTCCACACTCCCATACTAATAAAAAGGTTATTGTAGTGTGGCATCATTAAGTCTTTTGTCGGAATTGTTTGAGCTATAAATTTATTGTAATTGTATTTTTAATAAAAATGATGCAAAAGGAAATAAAATTTAAGATAGGTCTAATAATCATGTTTTCTTAAATCTTTACCATTTAATAAATTAATTATTTGAATATTAATTAAGGTATTATTAATATATTATAATGAAAGATATTTATATGAGTATTGTTAACCTTTTTTTTAATTGAATTTTATTGCTTCTAAATAAAAAATATTACATTAGCAAACTAAAAACATTTAAATTACAATTTTTCATTTCTTGATATTAGATACCAAGATGATTTAGGGATTATTCTTTTTTTCCCTTTTGCATACATACATCAATTTATTTTTTCATTTTTATTTATAACAATGGGAGATCTACCTATTTCCTCATTCTTCTAATAAAGCTCTATAGCTACCAGTTCAGCTCGGATCACTACATCTTTCTCACTCTCTAAACAGTTAAATTCATGAGAATGCTTTTGGTCGTAGATAGCTGGCACAATTAATATTGATGTTGATTCACTACCCTTCGTCGGACGATTCTCATCTATAAAGAGATGGTTTGCTACAACTAGGGGAAAAACTAGATCTTGAGAGACTAAGTTGTCTGGGGGAAGGTTATTTTGTTGAGAACCCTATTTTTTTTAACTTGCATAGTTCTTGGAACCAACTGATGGCTTCAGTCTTGCCACCCATGGTTATATCTTTGGCACCTGGGGATGGAATGCATTTTTAGGAGAATGGCATGCATTATGAAGGTGCTCATGCTACTGGCACCTTTTGCACCAGAATGTTGATGTTGATTTACTCGATTCTCCTCTACTAAGGAATGATTCACTACAACCAGGGGAAGAACTAGATCTAGAGTGGATGATTTGTCTGGGTGAGGTTCTTTTGTTGAGAACCCTCTTTATTTTTACCTGCATAGTACTTAGAACTAGTTGATAGCTTCAGGTATCGTCACCCATGATTATATTTCTTTGGCACTTGCGGATGGAGTGCATCTTAAGGAGAAGGGAATTCATTCTAAAGGTGCTCAGGTTATTCGCACCTTTTGTACCTAAAAGTTGATGTTGATCCACTACCATTCCATAGATGATTCTCCTTGATAGATGGATGATTCACTACTATTGGGGGCAAAACTAGATTTAGAGAGGATAATTTATCTGGCGAAGGGTTCTTTTGGAGAAACCTCTTTTTTCTGACTTGCATACCTCTTAGAACCAATTGATGGCTTTGGGTCTCACCACCCATGGTTATATTTCTTTGACACCTAGGGATGGAATGCTTCTTCAAGAGAATGGTATGCATTCTAAAGGTGCTTAGGTTACTAGCACTTTCTGCACCTAGATGTTGTATTCTCATAATCAATGGTTAGATGTAATCCTTACCTTCACACCTAAGGATGATTTTATTTGGTAAACCTTTATTGAGGTTCACTTATACACATATTCGAAAAAAGGCGATGATCACTTATACCATTGTCACTATCCACTTCGATGAATCGCCTTCTAGAATATCGAATGTCTTCTAGGATCTCTTTCTAGATCCATTGAAGGGCTAAATTTGGAATTCTAACCCACTCAAGAATAAGCATATTTCATGGTGAGAGGGTTAAACCCTAGGAACCATAGTTGGATTGAAAGACAAGCTCTGTCCTAGAACCAAGGGCCCTTGTCAAAAACCTTCTAATGATATTCAATATTTTTTAAGAAAACCACAAAATAAACTTTCAAACAATATAGCAAGTCTATGTTATTAAACTAGTTCGGTTGAATCCACTCCAAGAGGGCAGATAACAAGGTCCAAAATCCATTAGACATGCATATAATTGCTCGGTAAGTATGGCGCCCTTAACTTGATGATAAGATCATTCACCTCAAGCGACGGGCTCTCTAAAGAGTGTTCCACCATGAAAGCTTGACCAAAGATATCCTTACTTTTTAGAGAGTTGGGTCTAGGATTTAGGGCATCCTTGAAAGACCTAAATTTTATTGTTGAGGAGGCCACATTTCCCATGGAGCCACCTTTCAAGCCTGAAACTATATATATGGTGGCATCCCTTTCGATACCATAACCTCCAAGACCTTTTTTCAATTTTAATTATCTTCGTCTATAGAGGAGTTTCATCTCCCCCAATGGGATTCTTGACCGCCATTGAATGTTGTCAGCTAGTGCAAACACATCATCTGTTGCCTTGACTTGGAAGTAAAGAGACTCTCCTGACATGGACCTAACAAATATTGAAATATTTTGGAGATCCAATTCATCATCACTTGGTAGGAGGCATTCTTCAAACACGTTAGAATCTTCACCATAGCCCTAGTGGGTATTTCCTTTTGGCATTTCAACAAATATTTTGTTTCCATCCTTGTCCTTGTCCTTCTTCAACCTAAAGACAAAGGGTTAAGAATCCATAGCAAAGGCCCAAACCCAAAACCGAGATAATTTTGGCCCCTTATCCAGCTTTAGAGCAAAGAGATTGGGATTTCCGCAAATGAAAAAAAAACCCTAATGAAACCAAAACTCGATCATGAGGTCATTAGAGTGTCTGTGGGGGAATGACATACCATTCCTAAATGGATGAGTCTTCGTACAACTCTTGGCAAGGGGGAGAAAACATTTGGGCATTGTAACCTTGTGTCTTCTTCCATCATGAATGACCAAGAGATGTCCTATGACGACGACAGTGTTTGAAACTCTACAAAAGCTATAAACTCTCATGTGCCTCATAGTGTCCATCTCGTGTCCTTTTCCGTAACTTTTCAAAACATTTCTATGTAATTAATAAGTGAAATATAGCATTATAATTAAGGAAAAGTGTGTTTTATTTATTTTCACCATCCAATATAAATCTATATATAATAATATATTTAAATTTAAATGTAATTATTCAATTTATTATTAAATTGATTTACTTAATTTGGGACTCCTCCATTTGAGAATTCTCTAGTCCATTGAAGGAACTACAACATTCAAATAAAAAACTCTTATGTCAATATTGTTTATAGAATTTCTAGTGGAGACAAAATTTTGAGGGTTTTTAGTTAAGACTTATTAAAGGTCTCCTATCTGACATCAAAGAAAATCATTCTCATCTTCAACCCATTATATTTGCAATCATTGATCCACCAAAATCTCCATCATAGATGTTAACCTAGTTTCCAACTAAGTTTATCCTAGTTGCAGTTGAAGCCTAGCGCAACGCCGCCATTTTCACCTTACCCAAAATAAGTAAGGCATCTCACCTAAGGCGTTCCGATATTGAATAGGAAAAGGGATTAGAACCAAATGTTTAGGAGTGTCACGACAATGATTTATCATCTACATCTCTTCTAGTGGATCACATTATCAGACATGCAACAAGTACAAAGTAGAGCTTGAGATACAACTAAAGAGACATGTAGCATTCATGTTCATGTAGAAGAAAATTTTAAAAGGGCCACATAAACCAACATATTTAGGGACATAGAATAGTCCCGCAACTTCTTTTCATTAAACATGAAGTATCATTACATCCTAGCACTACAACCCTTCAGGAAAAATCAGGCAGATCATCATGCAATTTGGCTCCGAAAGAGATGGGCCAAGAACATAACCACTTCAAATAGACTCAATGACAACATTTAGGCATATGATATTCACCTCTTTTTTTGTTGTCTTCTCCTTTTGGATTTTAGAAACTTCTTTTGCAACCTTTCTTTCCTGAACTCTCAGTCTTTCCCTAATATACCATGTTCTTTCCTCTTTGGCAGATTTTGTGACTCGGTTGCAACTACTCCTTTTCTCCTCGATGGCCTCTGTGAACACCATTGCACTTGCATTTTCCCACAATTTTCACTTTCCAACTTTAGTGTCTAAGAGATTTTGGTGAATTTCCTTTCTTTTCCTTGTCGGTTTCCTACACAACTTCCTTTCAGTCAGACTTGGTCAAAACGTGTCAAAATTGTGTCCCCCAAAACAAAGGACCCAACAATCACCCTGTATTTCCACCACTACTCGTACACATTCTCTCAACCAAAATTTGAATAACCTTGTCAATTTGAGCCTTACTCCTTATAAATCCCTTTGTTTCCCACATAAACCCCAGTTGAGATATAAGCCAATGCCACAAAGGAGTTAATTCAGTTACCAAATCTCATAAGTCTATACCAAATAAGAATGGAAGATCACCCTTAAGATTACATAGAGGATTTGGGGCCTGATATTTCTCATGCTAATCCACACTATACACTCCCACCATAGACATCATCTGATAATATAACTGGTGCATCAAGGTAACATCATTTACACCTTATCCACACTTGCTTTCCATAAAACAACAAAACTTGGAACAAGTGATGGCATTTCAAAGAGGTTTCCATTTATCACATGTCCCCACATTAATATAAAGCCTCTAGTTGAAACCCTCGTCCATGGGATTCCAAGTGTCCTAGGTGCATGCTTGAATTTCACTAACCCGTGCTTCCAATTATCATGAACCTAAGGGATATAGGAGTGCCCCACCCTCTCATTAAAAAAGAGGGTTCCTAGCTCCAAGGTTTTTTCCTTATTTTATAATGAGTATGATGTCGAGTTAGTTTGTTTTAAGATATGAGCTACTTAATATTAATTCAACCACTTTAACAGTGATCTGGCCCTATTAAAATGGTAATTAGTCTGAGGTCCGCGAGAAGGTAACTAATGTGGAAATGCTTGATGGTGTTTCTGGAATCCTTAACTATAATAACTTAGTAAATATTTAGGGAAGTAATATGAAACAATAGTTAAAGAATACCATAAACCTCTACTCGGTTGTTTGTGACCTTTTCATGACTCCATGAGAAAAATTATTCAACTTGCTCCTCAAGGCAAATGAGCACATATTTAATAATTTGATATTTTATATCAAATTCTAAGACCTTTATGTATGTGTTAAGAAAAAAGGTATTTAACCTTCCAAACTTAATAACAACATTTTTAAGTTTTTTATGCTAGTGGGAGTGTCTATTTTGGAATAGGGGCTCTAGAATTTAATTTAATTATCATTGATTATTTGGTGGATGGTAGTGATTTAAGCTCAATGAAATATCCATAGAAAAATCTTAATAGTTGTGGAGACAAACGATTGAGATTTTTCACAAAAGTTGGTATTCCCTTTCTTCTTTTCAAATTAATTAAAAAAATGTCATGTCCACATTTGTCATTGAACTCTTATTGTTTATTGTTCTTTTAATATTTTTCTCTTGTTACATCTATTGCTTTTCTAATAAAAAATAAAAAATAAGATATAATTTAAATCGTCTTTATGGATTTTTTTCTTATTTATTTATTTATTTTTTTTTTCTTTTTCTTTTTCTTTTTTTTTATTTTTTTTTTCTGTAATGTCACATTTATCATGGAGAAAATATTTGAATATCTATTACAAATTGTTGTGATACCATGTATACACACACACATATACACACATTGGGCTTCAGCCCAGAAATTGCGCAATTCTGGGAGGTAGTGACCCGCTGATCCCAGAAATTGTGCAATAGCTAAGGGACAACCATCCCTACTTAGCCCACAAAATGTGTAAATCTCTTTCCCAGCCTTGCAGACTATTGCATGTGCCTTCAGGTTGACCAGTGCCCTCAGTGACTTAGCTATCCTGATTTTCATACATAGGCTTCATTTCCCAAAATAACAGAAGGCACCATGCAAAAGGCATCCCTATATTTTAGGGATCTATTTTAGCAGCTGGAGGTTTTATGCAAAGATCATTTTAGAAACCTTCGGCCAAGTGTCGCTTTTTGTTAGATTTGTGGCATGCACGTCATAACCTCGATCTTATCAAAACTCATTTGTCAGATGCTACAGAGCTCATTCCTCACCTCGATCTTGCAACTTTGACATCCCACATCGCGTATAGGAGTCTTCGGCACATTCAACTCAGCTTTTTCAAGCTAAGTCTGATTTTCATGTCATTTGTTATTTTTCTGTCGCTTTTCGTATTTCTCTTTGTATGAATGTTTTTGCATGGTTTTGTTGAACACCTACTATTTCTTTAATGTATATAAGTTTGTAGAAGCAATGTTTCATTTTTTCTTTGCATCTCATTGTTTTCGCATGCATGACACTGTTTTGCACTAACAGTTCCCGTTGTGGTGACTTGTTACACACGCATGCATGTTTTCCCATTTTCTAAATCTTGCATTCATTGTTTTCATGCATCAACTTTCACTCTTGATTACACTTAGTCTTGCCATGCATTCAAACCTCTTCATGTTTTCAGTCGCCCGTTGGCGTGTCTGGGCTGCCTTGGCTGGGACCTTGTCTTTCCCGGACAGAAATGCACATTTCTGGAAGTGAAGACTCTGCCCTCCCTCGCGAAACTACACAAACCTAGCCAGCACTAACCTCTACGCTTGCATTTCACAATTATGGGAGGCAGTGCCCTGTCAACCCAAAAAATTGCGCAATGCAGTGTTTGGACTTACATACCCTTGTTCACTGAAATTGTGCATTGTGCAGTTTCAGTCCTTAGCATGCAGGCCAGACTGTACATTGCACAATTCCAGCAGTCAGTCAGCCTCCTAATAGCCCGTACTATGCCTTGCGCAGTTTTGGCAGTCAGTCTCACAGCCTCCATCATGCAATCTTCACAATCAGTCATACAAGTATGTTGTCCTCAAGTTTGTTTTGGTTTTCAACTAACGGATTTCTTTCCATGAGTGTTTCCATGTCTCGAGGTATCACAGGTGTTCGTATGCCTCTTAGAAGTATAGGTACATGGCTTTCCAGAGATTAGGGTCAAAGGACACCGTTGGAAGTGCAACTGGAGACGCAGTTGAACAAATGTCTATGGGTTTTCCTGTTTATGAAGACACCAAGTTGCTCATAGACAGAAACATCAAGATGAAATCACATGATATCAATGATACATTCTTAAGCACATTTGAGGAAGATATGGAAGATCACAGGATCTATGTCAACATCCATAAGTCTAGCTTGTACCAGATTGCATACAGGTATCCTACGTTCCCATGCGCAGACATGATACATTGGATTTTCTCACACACTGACCCTGAGACAATGATATTGAGCAGTGCCATTGGGACAGATCTTGCCACCTTTAGGGTGAAGGACTATAAGGAGATGTATCAGTTGCCACAACCGATGATCATGATGGAGAAACCCTTTAGCACATGTAGCAACACAAACTCAAGAGATATCTTGAAGAGTTGGGTGAAAGAGCCAGCCAAGTTTAGGACAACACCCAGCCTGGTTTACAAGATTAAGATACTGCGGAAGGCATATCAGTACTTGTTCATCTTTGCATGCCACTTATATGGCCAAGAGAACACAAAGACCTACCCGCAGAACTAGGTGATTGCATTGGACCAACTGGCCAACGAAGGAAGGCCATTCAACTGGTCTGATGTCATGTTGTCTCTTAGGTTGAAGGAACAGGTGAGAGAAGCCCGACATTTTCCCAAAGGTCAGCAATCACACATATATGTGTCTGCATACATACTGGATGCTATTTATGCCCACCATCATTTCCTAGGCTTGAAGTGGGCAACGACACCTTTGGAAACCTCTTCGCACACTTATTACAGATTGTTCTCCGAATGCAGTTTCCATGGAGTTATCACACAATTGTCAGACCACTTTGTCACCCCAGTGTACAGAATGATATTTGAGTAGGATACACCTTGCATGTTGCAGGCAGCAGTGGAGGCATTGATGGACATAGCAGATTGGTATGCCTCACCCCTCGACACCTTCATATAGATGTACAACACGGAGAAGCCTCTGTATGTTTTAACAAAGTTCGCCATGGACAAGCTTGTCATGCAAGAAGTGTCATATCACATCTCGACAAGGTTGTCAGCTAGATTTCATAGGAAGAAGAAGGCACCTTGACCAGCTCTCCCTTTGTGGATCAATTTATACAAGATACGAAATATCAAGCATGCTAATGCCAAGATGGAGGAGATCAAAAGATTCACTTTCAGCACTAGAAGTTTCAATCCATATGAATCACATTACTTTGTAAAGGACCACTATATGAGGCTGAAATTTCCATGGATCCACAGGGTGTGTCATTAGCCTAAGGACAACCCATGGAGATGTTGTCACAGCTTCTCTAGGCTCAATGAACCGGTTAGCATAGTTGTGGAATGGTTAGTGAAGTAGCACGAAGAAACATCTCAGAGAGCACCATCATCAGCAGTAGCATATGGTAATGGAACTACGCATGACAAAGGCAAGAGAAAGGTTGATGATAGCACAGAGGTAGAACAAAGCCGCAAGTTCAAATTGGATCCACTCATGATGAAAGAAGCTTTGGAGATATACAAGAGGAACGCGTAAAGGCGAAGAGATAAACGGAGGATGGAGGAAGCAAAGAAAGAGTTGCAAGAGTTGAAGCAGGAACTCTGGGAAGAAAAGGAGTTGCACAGAAGGGAAAAGGAAGCGCAATAGGGACAAACATACCAGGAGGTGCAACATGCACAAATTGAAGAAACTTCACCCATACAGGTTATAGAATCATCCAAGGAGCTGGCACAGAGTAGGGAGGTTGAGCAGTCCTAGGAGGAGGACTTAGATCAAGAGATTGAACATATGTTAGAATAGATGGATACAAATGTGGTGCAGTGAGAGTTAGATCAGGATATGGACCTCATACCTCATAAAAAGAGGTCACCCCACCGGCTTCACTAGATTTGAAATCAGAGCAAGTCCCAAGCAACCAAGGAGACACAGAGATCCTTGAAGACAATCCAAAAGCATAGATGCACAACATATCTTTCAATGAGTTGCAACACAGAGTTGTTCAGTTGCATAGAGTGCCTACCCTGGATGTGCATACATCTCTTGTGCAGTCTAAAGAACGAGTGATCATATTTTATGTGCTTAAGCATCTAGTAGCATTTCCCGATGGTACTAGAGCATATGCCGAAGCCACCAACTCGAGTGTCTGATTCTTGATGCACAGAATGAGTGCTTGGCTAAGGAATTACAAGTGGCCAAGCAGGGAGGAGAACAGATCACATCATCTGCCAGAGAATAATTGAAGAGATAGATACTAGATGAAGTATCGCCCCTCGAAACAGTCATGTAGATGTTGTATTCCAGATTCGACACCTTTCATAAGGCAGTTGTCCATCTCAATGATTGGCAGAAACGCTATGCTAGGAGAGCACGCATCTTTTCAAATATGCACATTGTTGTTGACCACATGAAGACATGGACAATGAGATACAAAGGAGCCCCATTGTATTTTCCAAAGATGATGAAGCCAAAGATGGTAGAGTTGAAGTCATGCATCTAGAGTCAGATCTAGAATTATAAGGAAATCCCGCAGCTCATCTCCAGTTTTCATGCTTCGCATTCATGGGTATTCAGAAGCATGGATTTCATTGTGTACATGCACATGATCCCATATATTGGCACACTCACCAAGGAAAATTCGAAGAACCAAGTCTGAACGGAGCTGGACATGTAATCTCATGAGTTCATGCATGTAGCCACCAATGCAGAATTGGAGATCAACGTAGACACTATGCACAAGTATGTTGCTGGTATAGCTGCACTCAAGACCATGATGCACATGTTAACAGACGAGTTGGAAAAAGGTGCCAAATCAGTGTACCGAGATGCAATGGAGGTGAGAGTTCGCTTTTAACGGGATGTCACCATTGAGCACGCAGACACCATCACGAACTACCAAGATTGGCATCAGTTCACCACGGTTGATCATCGTGAGGATGTCGAAGAGTTGGTCTTCCCATAGTTTTCTGAGTCTTAGTAGTGTCTTGCATGGCTTGCTCAAGCCTATTTTATCTCACATGGGTACATGTGTAGATTGTAATGTAACATCTTGTAGAAGTGAAAGACCAAGTGTCGATGGTCGAATGCAATAGTCATGTAATAGTTGAAGAGTCATGAAGGTAGGTGAAGAGTCACAAAGGGGAATGTCAAGGGTCACCCCAACCTTTGCTATTTATAGAAACTCATAACTCATTGTACAGGATTTTGGTGGCCAATCTTCTTATAGGTGTATCTTAGAGAAAGCTTGGAGTGTATTGTAACGAACCTTGGCTTCTTCACAGTGCAAAGCTAGTATATCTCTTTGGACGAGAAGGCGACACTAACTGTAACATTCTGTTGTTGGAATTGGTTGGTCATGGTTCTATTGTATGATTGGATCTTTCACTCTTAATATAACAGAACCAACACATTTCATGCATATGTTGTTATTGTATTTCAATTGTCTTGGTTGCTCTAATGATATATGTAGTTGTTTACTTACACATATATGTATGGTCTCTCTCTATATATGTATGTACGAATCTTGTTGAGATGTGCTATTGGTTTAGCCACCACTTTGGATTGTTGGTTCACCAGCCTTCCAGCTTGTCATGTACCTTCGCTCATGTGTTCCCTTCCAAGCTACGTGTTTACACAGGTTTCCAAGGGGTGCACTCATTCCACCTTTCGTGTGTTAAAACCCTTCATGCACCTTCCTTGTCTTGCTATGCTAGTCACACCCTTGCTACCAACAAGGACATCCTGCTTGCATCTACGTGCAACCACGGTCAAGGTGATACTATACAACCCACTGTTGGGACTCCTACACCAAAGAGTCTGAGGTCTAGTTAGGACTTCTTACTGGGGAGATCCCCTGACCTGTTGGCGGGTCCAACACCGTCAACATTTCTGGCACTAGAAGGAGGTCCAGATGACAATCTGAGCCCTTACATCTTGTTTTGAATCTTCACATGTTGGTCATGTATATCATTAGACTCATCCCTCCGTGATGTTTGTCTTATGTTGAACATGTGGACATCACAAGGGAGTTTTTTGATCTCTTGTCGGAATTCACGTATGACGGTGAGGGTGAAGTGGCCTGGCCTAAGTACTTACAAGAATTCTATGAATTTATTGATGATGTAGATGACTTCTCCGATGAAGAGGCCAGCTTGTTGCTTTCACAGACACTTCGCGAATCCCCACAATGATGGTGCCACAACCTACGTCATGGTAGTGTGCACTCACTTGACGAGTTTTGTGATATCATTGAATCTACTTTCCATAATTTTGATCCAAAACCTCTTGACAAAAACTATTAAAACAATGAAAGACTCCCTAGGAATCGCCTATGGATTTTTGGCAGTGCTTCTGTGTATTGCAGTTTGAAGCTCCGAAAAGAGAGATGAAGTTTCAATATCTTTGGGACATATTTGATTATTGTCTTAACAAATATCTTAATCCCAAGATGAAGTTGAAGTTCAAACCCCACTCAGCATACTTCGGTGATGGAGTTGTGCAATTACAAATAGACATAGTCATTATCACAAGTGATTGTCTGTCATCCCCTCATCAAACAACTTCACCACCACAAAGTGATGTGGGAGAACATGCACACATGTTTGTTCAACTTTCATATCCTCCCAACATCACTTCTCTCAATTTTCGCACAGATTTGGTTGTGAAGCCCATGGGTTGTCACATGCACTTGTTACCATAGCCTCCATCTTCATGTTTTACTGATCCTCCGTATTGCACTATCTTGTGTTCTTCCATTCCAGACTCTACACCTATTGTGAATGAGGATCAAGCCATCAACAGAGTTAGTGTTGCACAACCAACCTTCTTTTTCATTCATGATGAGTATGACTATGAACCTAAACATCAACTCGCGGTGAAGGATGATATCCTTCCGTCTATGCCTCCTCCACTTTTTCCTGACATCTTTGGTGATTCTGCCATCACTGATTTTCCTACATCCCCATCTATGGATGAACCCATTCGTGATCATTCGCAGACCACACCAGATGTCAAATCATCATTCGACAGTGGAGAGGATAAATGCTTCATTAAAAATCCACTTGATTTTTCATCTTCCTTTTCTAGAAACGCAGAGGGTGAACATTCTTTCTTCTCATCTATCCCTCTATTTGATTTATCTGATCATGAGGATGCCGACAAAATCATTGATTTTTCTGATTGTAGTCATCGTGGTATTTTACTCCAATATTTGATCATGATTATGATTCTATCATTGTCGATTTTTTAAAGCGCCTATTTATGATGATCTATCTGTTGATGAAGTTGAAACCCTGCAGACTGTCGAGGCACTTCAGCCTGAGCTGACGGTTATGTCAGACTCTAACTATCCTGAGGTTGGTTTCACTTCTGGTCAAGAAATTGTTGAAACACCAAAGGCTCCTCATCACTCATATGTATGCATTGAAGATCAATCCCACAGACAGATTTCACTTCCTCCACTCGAACTACATGATCCCATCGCTCATGTATTGGAAGAATCTTACACTACAAGCACATGAGCGTGACACAAGTTGTCTCTGTTTCTCTCATTTTCTTGCATGTCACAAGCAAGAGAATGTGTATGCTTAACATCTACACATAGTATCGCACAGAACCATGGTAAGTCCATGGATTTCATGTCACACACATACACTTATCTATGTTTTGTGGACGCATTTAGACTCAGAGTGTGTTTGTATTCATTGTTATATCTTTCATGTTTCTTGGTTCACGCAACTGCACTGTTCACAAACCATGCCTTCACCAACATGGGTCAATCAATGGGCCGATGGATGCAATGGAAATATCACTTCTCGTGATCAGGGCCATGCACCATTAGCTAGGAGTAATGTTTTCTTTACCTTTTTTGCTTGCATGCATGTTTGCTTTCTTACTTTTTTGGTTTGTTGGCCTGATTTCTTCTTTTCTTACTCGCTTTGCTTTCACATTTTTCTTCTTCTCTTCACTCTTTTAGTTGATTGTTTTTTTTTTATGTTCATAAGTTAGTTTTTCATGATCTCACTTATGACTCTTCAAACAAGCAAGGGTAAAGTATGAGGACTTGTGCAATTATCAATACTTGGTTTTCTGTTGTCTTGTCTCTGTATGTCGAACTTGTTATCTTCATTCCATGATACACCAATGGAAAATACATGTTGTTCGATGTGAACCTTGATAAAAATGCAATGCTTACGTGCTAACTAGTATCACCTACTCTAGTCAGTTGTTTTGGGTTAATCATTGTTAGCTCAGTCAAGTAGAGTAAGGTGAGGGGGAAAACCTTAACAAGTATGTCAGAGGTATATACAAAATACTTATCTAAAGGAACAACCTCTTTTTCTCTCAATAAGTTGGGATTCCTCTTCCGCCTCTGAAATGAATAAGTGCTATGCACAGTTATGAAAAATGAAAAATGAAAAAAAAAAATGAAAATATGAAAAAAATTGAAAATGAAAATGATAAGGCGAAAGAATAGAAAGGCTTCCTGTGAAGAGATGTGATGCAAGTAACTTCGATGGGGTACTGACTAGGCTCTTTGGCAGTAGAGCGATGCTTGTGTTCCTGCGTGACTCCGTTGGGGTACTATCTAGGTCTGTTGGTAGTGGAGCGATAGCAGAGATGAAACTTAAAAAAAACTTTGATTATCGTATTGCTTATGTACTAATATACCCCTCATCTCAATCGAAAAAACTGTGTTGACTTGGATTGGAATGTGTGTTGATAGACCAAGAGCATGGCAGGTGTTACATCTTTGAATCGAGCTAATGAGGGAGTCAAGATGACCAGAGAACTGAACAATAATTCTAGAGGTGTTAGACTTGATTTTCATGAAACAAGAACCATTTAGAGATATGGAGTTCTACCAGTGTGTCACCAAGTGTTGTAGAGGCTACAACCACCCTCCAAAATTTTGCCTTAGCTTCATTTTGGAGCCTCCCTACCAGCCATCCTTAGCAGCATGTCTTGCATTGTCAATTACATAGCCTTCGGCTAAGTTTCAGTGACCTGCCAGTCTGTGCATGTCAACTTGTTTGTCTCCCATCACAGGCTACCATTCCGAACTTGGGTTATTTTTAGGTTAAGATTTTCACTCAAAAAATTATGCAATTCTGTAGGGGGCCCAACCTTGCCTCCAGAAATTGCCCAATTCTAGTGGGCTCCATTATTGTGCAATCTAGCTAGGCAAACCTCCCTCCGAAAATTGCGTAATCTAGCCAGTCACTGGGCTTCAGTCCAAAATTTGCACAATTCTAGGAGGCAGTGACCTGCTGACCCCAGAAATTGTGTAATACCTGAGGGACATCCAGCCCTACTCAGCCCAGAAACTATGTAAATCCCTTTTCCAGGCTTGCATACTGCCACATGTGCCTTCAGGTCGACCGTTCCCATCCGGGGCTGAGCTATCCTGATTTGCATGCATAGGCTGCTTTTCCTGAAATAGAAAAATGCAACATGTAAAAGGCATCCCTAGATTTTAGGGATCTATTTTAGCAGTTGTAGGCTACATGCAAAGATCGTTTTAGAAACCTCCCACCAAGTGTCACTTTTTCCTATATTTGTGGCATGTGGGTCATAACCTCAATCTTATGAAAACTCATTTTTCGGATGCTGCAGAGCTCATTCCTCACCTCGATATTGCAACTCTGACATCCCATGTCGCATCTAGGAGTCTTCAACACATTCAACTCAACTTTTTCTGGGTAAGTCTGCGTTTCATGTCATTTGTTGTTTTTTTGTCGCATTTTGTATTTTTCTTTGTAAGAATGTTGTTTGCATGGTTTTATTGAACACTTTCTATCGTTTTAATGTATATTAGCTTGTAGAAGCATTGTTTCAATTTTTGTTTGCATCTCACTTTTGTCGCATGCATGACATCGTTTTGCACTGATGGCACCCGTTGTGATGACTTGTTGCACACACATGCATGTTTTCCCATTTTCTGAAACTTGCATTCACTGTTTGCATGCATGAACTTTCACTCTTGCTTACACTCAGTCTTGCCAAGCATTCAAACATTTTCATGTTTTCAGTTGCTAATTGGCAGGTCTGGGCTGCCTTGGCCCAAATCTTGCCTTCCCCGAATAGAAACACCCATTTATGGAAGTTAAAGGTCTACCCTCCCTCCAGAAACTATGCAAACTTGGCCAGCACTGACCTGCAGGCTTGCATTGTATAATTATGGGAGGCAGTGCCCTGCTGACCCAGAAAATTGCGCAATGTCATCATTGGGCTTGCATACCCTTGCTGACTGAAATTATGCATTGCATAATTTCAGTTCTTAGTAGGCAGGATGGACTGTGCATTGCACATTTCCAGTAGTTAGTTACCCTCCTGATAACCTGGATTGTGCCTTGCGCAGTTTTGGCAGTTAGTCTCCTAGCCTCCCGGTGGAAATTGCACAATCTTCACAATCAGTCATACAGGTATGTTGCAAGTCAGTCCTCAAGTTTGTTTTGGCTTTTAATTGAAAGATTTCTTTCCATGAGTGTTTCCATGTCTCCAGGTATCACAGGTGTTCGTCTGCCTCTTAGCAGTACAGGTACATGGCTTCCCAGAGAGCAAGGTCAAAGGACACTATTGGAAGTGAAAGTAGAGATGCAGTTGAACAAGTGTCTATGGGTTTGCCCGTTTATGAAGACACCAAGATGGTCATAGAAAGAGACATCAAGATTAAATGGCATGACATCAACGATACATTCTCAGGCACATTTTAGGAAGATCTAGAAGACCCCGGGGTCTATGTCAACATCCACAAGTATGGCTTGTACCGGATTGCATGCAGGTATCTCGGGTTCCCATGTGTGGACATGGTACATTGTATTGTCTCGTACACTGATCCTGAGATGATGATGTTGAGTAGTGTCAGTGGGAAGGAGTTTTCCATCTTCAGGGTGAAAGAATATCAGGAGATGTATCACTTTCCATAGCCGGTGATCACAACAAAGAAACCCTTCAGCACATGCAGCAACGCAAACTCCAAAGATATCTTGAAGATTTGGGTGAAAGAGCCAACTAATTTCAGGAAAATGCCTATCCTGGTTTACAAGACGAAGATATTGTGGAAGGAATATTAGTACTTGGTCATATTTACATCCCACTTATATGACCAAGAGAACATAGAGATCTTCCAGCAAAACTGGGTGATTGAGTTGGACCAACTGGACAGCGAAGGAAGGCCATGTAATTGGTCTGATATGTTGGCAAGGAACAAGTGACAGAAGCCCGACATCCACCCAAAGGTTATCAAGAACAAATATACATGTTCACATACATACTAGATGCAATCTATGCCCGCCAACAATTCCCAAGCTTTTGGTGGGCATGGACATCTTCGAAAACCATTATGCACAGTTACTGCAGATTATTCTCTGAATGCAGTTTCCGTGGAGTCATCACACAGTTGTCAAACCAATTTGTCACCGCGGTGTACAAAATGATATTTGAGCAGGATCCACCTTGCATATCGCAGGTAAAAATTGAGGCATTGATCGACATAGCATATTTGTATGCCTCACCCCTTGGCACCTTCATACGGATGTACAACAGGGAGAGGCTTCTGCATGTTTTACTGAAGTTTGCCATGGACAAGCTCATTATCCAAGAAGTGTCATATCACATCTCGACAAGCTTGTCAGCTAGATTTACAGGAATAAGAAGGCACCTTAGCTCACTCCTCCTTTGCGTATCAAGTTATACGAGATACAGAATCTCAATCATTTGATGTTGAGATGGAGGAGTTCAAAAGATTCACTTTTGGCACTAGAAGTTTCAATATATATGACCTACATTTCTTTGTAAAGAACCACTGTGTGAGAGTGCAAGTTTAGTGGATCCACAGGGCATGTCATTGGCCTGAGGAAGACCCATGGAGATATTTTCATAGCTTATCCAGGCTCAATGAACCAATCAACATAGTTGTGGAATGGTTATCAAAGCAGTGCGAAGAAGCATATCAGAGAGCACCATCATCAGCAATAGCAGAGGGTAACAGACCTATGTATGACAAAGGCAAGAGAAATGTTGATGACAGTGCAGAGGCAAAAAAAAGCTAGAAGTTCAAAGAAAATCCACTCGTGATGAAAGAATCTTTGCAGATTGAGGCTAAGAGGCAACAAGAGGAACGCACAAAGGAAAAGAGATAAACAGAGGATGGAGGAAGTAGAGAAGGAGTTGCAAGAGTTGAAGCAACAACTCCAAGAAGAAAAGGAGTTGCGCATAAGAGAGAAGGAAGTGCAACACGGACAAACAGTCCAAGAAACACAACATGCACAGATTGATGAAACTGCACCCATATAGTTTATAGACTCATCCAAGTAGCTGGCACAGAGTAGGCAGGGTGAGTAGTCAGAGGAGCAAGACTTAGCTCAAGAGATTTAACATATGCTAGAACAGATTGACATAGATGTGGTGTAGCCAGGGTTAGATCAGGATACGCACCTCATTCCTCATAACCAAGAGGTCACCCAACCGGTTTCACCAGATCCAGAAGTAGATCAAGTCCCAAAAGCATGGAGACATAGAGATCCTTGAAGACAATCCAAAAGTGGAGATGCACAACATATCTTTCGACGAGTTGCAACACAGAGTTGTGTAGTCGCGCAGAGCACCTACCCCAGATGTCCATACATCTCCTACATAGTTTGAAGAATGAGTGATCATATTTGATGTGTGTGAGAATCCAACAACATTCGTCGATTCTACCAGTGCATATATCGAAGCCACCAGCTCGAGATTTTGATTCTTGATAGCAGAGAATGAGCGAATGGCTAAGGAATTACAGGCGGCCAAGCAGGGAGAAGAAAATGTCCCATAATTTTCCATAGTAGAGTTGAAGAGATCGATACTAGATGAAGTATCATCCCTCGAAACAATCATTCAGATGTTGTATTCTAGATTCGACACCGTGCATAAGGCAGTTTTCCATCTCAATGGTTGGTACAGTGCTCTGCTAGGACAGCACGCATATTATCAAATTTTCACAATTTTTTTGACTGCATGCAGACATGGACAATGAGATACAAATGAGCCCCATTGCATTTTCCAAAGATGATGAAGCAGAGGGCAGTAGAGTTGAAGGCATGGATCCGGAGTCAGATCCCAAACTATGAGGAACTCCCGCAGCTCATCACCCATTTGCAGGCTTCGCATAAACAGGTATGAAAAATAATGGAAGTCATTGTGTGCGCACACACGATCCCATCTATTGGCACACTCACCAAGGCAAAGTCAAAGAACCATGTCTGAATGGAGTTGGACATGTACTTTGATGAGTTGATGCATGTAGCCACTAGTGCAGAGTTGGATATCACGTAGACACTATGCACAAGTATGTTGCTGGTTGGACTACACTCAAGACCATGATGCACATGTTAACAAACGATTTTTACAAAGGTGCCAAATTAGTGTACCTAGATGCAACGGAGGTGAGAGTTCCCTTTCAACAAGATGTCACCATTGGGAACATGGACACCATCATGGACTGCCAAACTTGGCATCAGTTCTCCACCATCGATCATCATGAGGATGTTGAAGAGTTGGTCTTCCCATATTTTTCTGAGTAGTAGTGTCTTGCATGGCTTTCTCAAGCCTATTTTCTCTCACATGGGTACATGTGCAGATTGTAATGTAACATCTTGTAAAAGTGAAAGACCAAGCATCGATGGTCGAATGTAATAGTCATGTAGTAGTTGAAGAGTCATGAGGGTAGGTGAAGAGTCACAAAGGGGAATGTCAAGGGTCACCCTACCCTTTGTTATTTATAGAACCTCATAACTCATTGTACAGTCTTTGGGTGGCCAAGATTCCTATAAGTGTATCTTAGAGAAAGCTTGGAGTATATTGTAACAAGCCTTGTCTTCTCCATTGTGAAAAGCTAGTACATCTCTTTGGAGGAGTAGATGGAAGTGATTGTAACATTCCGTTGTCGGAACTAGTGGTTGGTCATGGTTGCACTGTATGATTGGATATTTCACTCTTAATATAACAGAGCCAACACATTTCATGCATATGTTGTTATTCTATTTTAGTTGTCTTGATTACTCTAGTGATATATGTAGTTGTTTGCTTACGCATGTATGTATGGACTTTCTCTATATATGTATGTATGAATCTTGTTGAGATGTGTTGTTTGTTTAACCATCACTTTTGACTATTGGTTCACCAGCGTTCCATCTTGTCATGTATCTTTGCTTGTGTATTCCCTTCCAAGCTATGTGTTTAAACAGGTTTCCAAGGGGTGCACTCATTCCACCTTCCATTTGTTAGAACCCTTCATGCACCTTCCTTGGCTTGTTGTACCAGTCACACCCTTGCTACCAATAAGGACATCCTGCTTGCCTCTGTGTGCAACCATGGTCAAGGTGATAGTGTATGACCCACTGCTGGGACTCCTACACAAAACAGTCTGAGGTCTAGTTGGTATTCTTATCGAGGAGATCCCCTGACATGTTGGCAGGTCCAACATCGTCAACACCATCTTAGGGTTAATTTCTATTTGTTATTAATATTGACTCCCTATTTTCCTCATTCTTATGTAAGGTCCTGCAAACTTTTCCCTAAGAGGTTGATGCAACAAAAATAAAAGATAAATCATGATTCATAATGATAAAATGTAAGAAAATAGTTAGTTCATAATAAAGTGCTTGTATATAATCCTAGCCTAATCCCTATTCCCTTCATTAGCCCTGATCTAGTTCATGACAAATGCATGAGATATTAAAATGAAAGGATTTATGAGAATCCCAAATCTGGTCAATAATAAACCACTTCATATTTAATGGGTCAATGGTGTATAAATGAAAACTTGTAACCTAAGAAATGCAAGAAAAGGAAAATAAATGAAGAAAAAAAGAAAGAGGGGTGGTAAAAATAGGCCAAAGGGGTAACACAAGTCTCATGATTACTCCTTCTTCACATTATAACACTCAATGATGATGAAATTTCTTAGTTGTTACAAATATTATGACATCCTACATGAAGTACCATATCTTTGGATGCTTGCACCTACTGAGTGATGAGTCAACCTAGGAAATGTCCCCTCTCTAGGGTTAGAAGCACTTAATAAGGCCTTTTTATAACCCTCCTAGTTCTAAGTATGGTAACTTGTTTACAACTCATTAACTATTAAGACATTTGAAGATGATATTTGTGTGAAGTAAATTGTTTCCTTTTGCATTAGATATGGCCCACTATGATACTTTGATGGTTATTCTACTTATGATGTTGATATCACTTGATTTTTAGGCCATGTTTCAGATTCTTACTCTCAAGTGTAGTAGTCGTTTCTTTGAGCAATTGTATGAAACTTCTCCAACACTTTAGAGAGGGTGTCTAGTCTTGCTAGATGACCATTATATGCACCAAAAATTAGGACATTAACCACATTTTCAGGAATGCTGACCTTGGGATGTATCTAGAACTAATGATGAATTTCTCCTCTCCTTACAGAGTCTAAAATGTCATGCATTGAACTAAGATGTTAACTAGAGATATGATTTACAATAGAGAGAAGGAATCCCATAGGTTTGCTTTTTAATTTCTTGATGTGTGTTTCTTTTTTGCTAAGTTAATTCGATGATGAGGTGATTTAAGACTCCTCTATAGGGGATGGTACGCTTTCATAGACGATGATGATTCCATTCTATATCCTTTTGAAATTACCTTCATTTGGCTTGGCGTGATTGTGTGGGATTGGTTGATTATGATGTTCTTATGAGGAGGGTTTTGATTGATGATTAGATGCCTTGTTAATGCAAAAATGGAATTTTCAGTGAGTAGCACTCTTTGACCCATCCCCAACATATTTTGATGGATATATTAACTTTTAGGGAATGGTATCACCCTTGGATGCCTCTTTAATCACATGTGTGGATTGAAAGGAGGTTTATTGTTAAGTTTTATTATTAAGATAGCTATATTTTAGGTTGGCTTGTGACATGTTTAACTTTCAGTCACATATTTTATCATTTTAGGGTTTTTAGCCAATTTTAATCCTAAGTAAACTTGATTGGCCCCCTATAAATAGAGGAAAGTAAATTTGGAGATTTCATTGTAACACGGGCACTCATGAATTATAGAGTGTGAATTAGTAACCTTTATTTCTCTTGGATGCAATGGAGCATTGACATTTCAAATTGTCTTGGGGCTGATATTATAATTGGAGAGAATTTTATAATGAATGATGAAGTGATTCTATGGTGATATTGTGAAAATTTATTGTGACTATCTCCTTCCATTTTGAACTTTTTGTAAATTTATAGTTTCACTTAAATTTTCATCTTAACATATTGAATATTTTATGGCTCTAACAAATCCTTTTGCAAAATCATAACCAAAATTTCCATCTAGGAACCTTAGTATAGCTTCATGCTCTTAAATTTCCAATTGATTAAATGTCACTAGAGTTTGATGTAGATAAATCTCTTTGTAGCATTTTCTCTCTCATACATAATTCTAGTAGTTAATTTTCCATAGACCTTGCCCTTTGACTCCATTAGCCTAAGATTGAGGAAAGGAACTAGCCTATTTAATGTGTTAATCCTTTAAAATTTTAAATACTAAATTTTTATTTTTATTTTTATTTTATTTTTCTACAGTAAATTGGGGTTAGGTTATGGAAAGTCTACATTTGATACATAAAATACCTTAAATCCCATAGTCTTAAGATTAGGCCTTGCATATACTATTTTGAAAAATGAAAAAATCATATTTAATGCATTTTTAGCTACCTTTTTAGGGTTTATGTTTATGGTTTCATATATTTTTGATGCATTTTTATCCATTAAAAAATTGTTGCAACATATTTCCTTGTTCATTCATCAAATAGTCTTAATTTATTTATTAATTATCATTACTTATATGATATTTTGTTATTATTGTCATACATTTTATTGATATGCTTCTTAAAAATCATAATTTATAACAACAATTGATAATTTAATGGTAGCATGTGTTTGGGATCTATTTTAGCCTCTCTAGGAGTATTCAAACATTCTAGATTTAGCCATAGGTCCTCTCAACTCTTTACCTTGAATTATCTTTCATCTCATTTGAAGCACTACTTTATTGAATATCATATTTTCTTGTTTTTTTTAGTGTAACCCTTGGAGGGTATTTATCCTCACAGTTATTAAGTTATCTAATTTCTAACATCTATTGGGAAAACCTCCCTTGTGGAGATAATATCCATCCATAGAAAAACAAAGAAATGATTACTAATGTGAAATTGGGGGTTGATCCCATTGTTTCCCTTAATATAAAGTGCTTATTAAGGACTTTGCACTAGGGTTCTAGATGTTGCAGTGACAATTAACGATTAATTACCTTGGGCATCATATAGAAATAGGAATCCGAAGATACAATTTTTGGTGGGATTGTGATTATTTGTTATTTAAAATGTGTTTTCGAATCCATAAATGGATTCAAAAGTTTTAAAAATTCTTGTGTCACTCAAATTATGCATATTACATAGCTCAAACTTACAGTTCCAACAAATCCCTACTAGATTTTAGGCAAAGTTGACCAAAAAATATGCCTAGATGTTATATAAATATTTTTACCATTACCATTATTTCATAACCACTACTAGAATAGTTTTAATTCTTCATTAGTGGGCTCATTGCTATAGTTGTTTAAATATATTCAATAAGAGAATTTGACCATATTTAATAAATGCATTTATTTAGTATACCTGCATAATAAATGAGATCATATTGAGAAGCATACAAAGTACCCTCTAATCAAAGGCCTTACTTAAAGAATATGTAATCATTAATTTATTTATGTATGTTCTTGTCTACACATAAGATAAACCCAAATCATTTAAGTTTATCAATTATTCTCTTTCTCTAAAAATTTCTTAAAGATACTTTTAAGTAAGCTTTTGTTGACATAATTTATAGTTGCAATGTTCTCACTAAAATTTTTCAAACCATAGAAAATCAAGCCAGCTATAAAGTATAATTTTTTCAAAACCACAGAAAATCAAGTCAGCTATACAGTATAAAATATAAAATGTAAAGGATTAAAAGCACATGTCTAAATATAAGTCCAATTTGAATATTTTTCATTGACGCAACCTCTCTTATCCCTTTGATAGTCTCAGAGAATATATGAAAGGACTATTTATCATTAAAATGAAGTTCTAGGAGCCATATATAATTGTTGTAATGTTTTTTTTGTTTACTAACAATAATTATTTCATCCCAAGTTAATGATATCCTTTTGACCAAAACTTATATATAAATGTTCCAATTTTCTTTTTCTTACAAAGAATACTTATTTTTTCCTAGTATTTATCATATTTGTTTGACCACTCCTTCATGAAAATCTAAAAAAAATTATTTATTGAAAGCTATGCTACTACCAAATTTCAAAACTTATCGTTTCTATTAACTTGTATATCATCATAATGGGGTGGCTCTTCTCCATATTCTCAAAATAAATATCATATTTTTCCCTATTATATATACCTAATTTTGATCAAACATTAATATGCATATCATAGAAAAATAAGTACCACAAAACTGTAGTACATTGGATTTAATTAGGTCTAAATTTAACTAAAAATATATATGATAAATTGTACCAACGCTAACATGCTTACATCTATTATGACCAATACCCATAGAAATTGATTCTTGATACATGAAATGAAATGAATCCATAACCATGTATGACATCTCGTTATACTCATTACAAAAATTATAATTTTTTTAATTACTTTTTCTGCAACATAAACAAAGTTAATAATTAGAATTATTAATACAAATTTACAAAAGATAAAAAATGATATTCTATAAAAATCATAAGGTGTGTAATTAAAAATCACCAAATATACTTACTATTTTTTTCATTGGTTGTAATTAATTTACCTTTACTTCAATCCTACCACTATAACCTCTAGATGCACCACATAACCCCCAAGCATGGCACATGGGATAAGTGAGGCTAGATCTAGTGACTTTGCAAAGAGTTCTGTAACAATAAGTTATATATCCAACTAATATTCACACCTTGAGATTTATGATACACTATGGATTTAAGTACATAATATCCATGGAATAAAATGTATGCATAATTTGACATAAACATTGAAATTATTCCCATGCATAACATCAACATATGCATAAATATAGGGACAAACCCTCTAAATTAAAGACATATCTAGAGATTAACCCTCTATATTTCTAACCCACTAACTAACAATCATCAAGGTGTTCTCTTTGCAAAATTATTTTGCCTAATTATATTTTTGTATGTGGAATTAATAGTGCGTATCTAGCTACCATAGTAAATAGAATGTTTTTTAGTAGAAGTGTTAGTGGAAATTAATATAGAACCACCTGCCAAATGAAAAAATAAACTAAGTCATAATGGTTGGTGAACTTATAATTTGAGTTTTGAGATTTAGCGAACCTTAAAAAAAAATAGGCTTTCCTAGGTTCATCAAACCTCAAAGACGAATTTCCACAGGAACACACTTTTCCTTATCGAGCTTGACCCTCACAATTATAAACCCCTCCATTATGATTTTGAACCCTTAATTATTGTAACCTCACCATGGTGACTATAAATTGAACATTGTAAGCCCTTCACCACCACAATGTCACATTTGAAGAGAGAGATTGAATATCAAAAACACTATATTTCCATACCCTCACATCTAATGAGAGAGAGTGAATGTTGCAAACCCTCCATCATTTTGACCTTGTGTTTCAAGAGACCTAGTAATAAATCATAAATGTTCCACTTGACCCTCTGCATTGTGACCCTACAAGTTAGATCATCTTAAACCTCGATGGTGGATAGTAAATACTTGTTTATTGATATTGATATGCATGACATGTCACTACCACATCACTTTCTTCCATGTGCCTTGCCAAACCACTGTCATGTGTCTTGCCATGTCATTACCATGTCTCACTTAGAAAAAGGTCACTTGACCACCCAAAAATGAAAAATCCAGCTGCCACAGGTCATCTTGTACACATGTATTTTCCAACAGTATCCATGTCATTGCCTTTTGCCACGTGGATATGCCACTTATACTGCTATGTCATTTCACCTGCCACTCATCACCCATGATTTTGTGTGTACATCATTTGGACCTCGCAGTCCAATAAGAACTTGGGTGCTTAGGCCCAACAGCCTGTGACTAAGGGCCTTGTTGCTCGTCACTCATTCAAGTTTTTTGTGCATAGAATGGGCTAGGTGGTCTGATAAGTACCTGGGTAATTTAACCTAGGTATTTATGGTGAAGGGATAGGACCAAAAACTTACCACTCACTTACCTTCAGAGTATTCCTCTTGATCTTGTGCCTTGTGTTTTGTCTTATCATCAATCCATTGAGGTTGGTCCCTTATGGAACCATGAGCCTGTGGAACCCTTTTTTTACTTTATCACTACTCTGACCTTATATTTCTCCTCTTCCCTTGGGAGTTAGGCTAAGTAACATGTACCATTGGAAAGGTCATCAAAAGGGCTATCCAACCAAGCAATTTTCATGTGCTTTAGAAAATTCCCCTGAAATTGACATTAATGACTAGATTTGATATCGATGACAACAACCATCAACTTTCTCAATAATTTCATATATTAATGCTAACAATATTTATATAGAAACTGATTACTTTACACTTATAACCTCTACTTTTTATAAGAAAAAGAATTATAGATAACAATTGTTCCTACAAAAAAATAGAACAAGATATTTTTAACCTTAAAAAATGAAGGTAGTATCCTCCTACTTGGAGACTTTAATACTAGAATTGTAAATAATCAATATGTTCATCGCAAAAATGATTCCAACCCTAATCCTCTTTGGCTAGATGAGGACCTTGTTTACACTAACATGTATAAAATTAACTCTAATGACAAAATCAAGAATTTATTTGTTAATAAGATAATCAAGTTCTATACTTCTCAACATATTATGATTTGTAACGGTCCAATGGAGTGGCCAAATTCTAACCAAATGACTTGTATGTTGGGATGGGTAGCAATGTTATGGATTATGTGATTTCAAATATCCCCATATACAACTAAATAGTAAGTTTAAACCTTTTAAATTCCCATGGACATCACATTGAGACTAGACCATTTGTGATAATTATGAAATTTTCCATACACAAAAGCTCCATTGAGGAAAATTCTTATAATCAAAGTCTAAACTTGATTTTTGAAGAAAAATAAAAATGAAAACACTTAAATGTGGAACCAAATATATTTTCATCCAAGATAATATTTAAGACATATATAGTTTCCCAATAACAAAGAATAGTGGATGGGAACCATCAAGAAACTCATCAGGAGAGGAGTTTTTTTGCGATGGCGAGGGTTTCTAAACATGTTGCATGCATCAGAGCATTTCCTCTTCCTAGCGATCTAGGTCACAAGGAAGTATGTAGGCTAGGAGCTCGTAGTCTCCACAGTAGACTGGAGGAGGGAGAAACACCCTATGTCAAACAACAACTCTCTCGAAAATGTCAAGATCTCTTAAACACAAAAAAAAATTCCATTGGCAAAGGGCGATCGTACCTTCCTTGGATCTAATTTTTGTCAATGAAGAGGGTCAGATCTTATCAAATCGGTTTACCAAAAACACAGATCAATCGCCATTTTTGTCAGATCTAGAAGTTTTTCCTAGATTTGGGCTTACCCTCTACAGATTCGTAGATCTAGAGATAAAATACAAATCGAGGTCTTTTGAAACACCTGATGGATGGATGAAGATGGTGCAAAGAAAATGCGTAACAGAGGTTTGGGCTGAGAAAACAGAAACCCAATGTCGAGCAGAGCTTGAGGAGGCAATAGAGAGGGATTTTTCACATCTTAACTTACAAATCTAGCGATGCATAGACACTGACTCCTATCTTATGAAGACCGATTGGACCTCCCTAGGAATAGATCTGCCTCCTTTATCAGGGATAAGCTACAATACCCCAGATCTGGAGCATAAAACTATAATTGGGTTTATTGTTTGGATGGATACTCCTAAATCAGAAACCCTCGTAGTGGATTTGGACTTGAGGAGGATAGTTCTGACTAATGCTCCACAATTTCGGGTTTTTCGTCAGCCTGAGGATTGGGGTTTTCTAGAACATAAATAATGAGGCACTAAGATGAAGATCTATGGCATCAAAGGAGCAGAGGCATCCTCGATATATTATTTGATGGCAGAGCGTCGTATAAGGCCATAGGTTATGGATTACCTTGGGCCTACATATGGAAATTGTTGGTCGGTACCACGAGTCTGGAAACTAAATGTCCCATATCTATAGCAAGCACTAACAATTGAACATGATCTTCACGAAGCAGTGACCAACCCACTTCTGGATCTTGAAGCACCCACATCAGAAACACTCGAAGGAATACAAATTACTCTCTTTATCAAATCTATCGAAGGGAATAAAGTATGCATTAATATAGGGAGCTGGGAGGAGATAAAAATCCTTAAACAGAGGATACAAGAAAGGATGGGTATTCCATCTAGAAAAAAACTCTTGATCCACGCAGGAAAAATATTGTGGGATGAATACAAGCTAAAGGAATATGACATAGGTTGCGATTCAACTATCTTCCTCAACATAAGACTCTGTAGAGGTTTCCATGGTGCAAGCTCCCAGGACCTGCTTCCTTCAAAGATGTAGTAAAAGGGAAGATTGGGACTCAAATACAATTAGAACAACAAGTCATGACCCCTAGTGCCTACATCGTCGAGCGGACAACTCAGAACCTTGCTTTAACAATAGTTATACCCGAGGTAAATGAGATACATGATGATTATTTATCTAAATCAGTAATATGCACATTTAATGGGTTCTGGCCCAAACCGAAAGCCCTCAGCCAATGGATTTACTCCATATGGATAAAAAACTATGATATACACCTATGCTCAAAAGTATTTTTCATTGTCAAATTCTATACAGTCGAAGACAAGGAATATACATTGAATGAAGGACAGTGGTTCTGGGGTAATGTTGGTCTTTTCTTGAAATCATGGTTTCTGGAATTTGATGCAAATACCATGGTGATTTCCAAAATTCATGTGTGGGTAAAATTATATAACCTACCTCTACATTTTTGGCACATCAAAGTATTAATAGGCGCTGGAAATGCCCTTGGGAAACGAGTGTCTTACCAAGGATATCTACACTTTTTCCAGAATCACGAGCGTCTTACCAAGGATATCTATACTTTTGCCAGAATCTGTGTGGAGGTTGATCTCAGTCAAGGCTTACCAGATCGTATTCTCTTACTCTACAACAAAAAGCAATGGTCTCAGCCCCTTGATTATGAGAACATGACCTTAAGATGTCATATTTGTCATCAAAATGGTCATCTGCAAAGTGCTTTCCCACAAAAAAAAAAAAGACAACCACCAAAGCCGAAATGATGGCAGTTTTTAGCCACTCCGAAAAACGATATAGAAGAGGAAGAATACATAGAAACTACCACAAACACCACATTCCAAGAAGCAGAATACCCCATAAATATCACAATATTCAATGCAAAGAGCACCCAGTTCAGCTCACAAAATGATGAGAACCAGAACTGCTCTGCTTTAGTTCCAAGGAAATCCAGTCCATAGTAGCAAAGTGAGAAACCCACTCCAGGGAAATAAATCGATGGCAGCAAGCGATCACATGCAATAGAAAGATAAGATTCTGACAAAGAAACACCATCTACTACCAAAGAGGCTCAAATGTCTTTTGTAAGATCCACTCCCAACACTGGTGGTTGGCGGAAAGTGGAAAAAAGAAAGGTAGGAAATAATAGATAGCTTTTAGTTTATTGTTTTTGTTCCTGTGTATCAGGACAAGCTTATAAAGCATATGCTATTTTAGCATCTACAACATGTAATTTTTCTCATTATGAATAAAATTATGATTTTTCCAGCAATTTTTTTTTATTTAAGACATATATCATAAATTTATCACAACCCTCTTCACTTCCATTAAAAATTTTTCTATCAAGGTGTTATGTAAAATGAAAAATAGGAAAGTCAATGCTTGGTATGAAAATGAGTGTTAAATCGCTAGGAAAACCAATAGATATGCCTCTAATGAGTCCTTAAAATTAGATAAGGTAAAATTATACAAAGTCAAAATTGAAAAAGAAAAGGAACTCCATAAATAAACAATAATAGAAGCGTGTACACCTATCAAAGGTGGATCCTAAGAAATTCTCGTCAAAAAAAATTGAACTCATAAAATAAAATAAAATCATAGGACCTAAAAAATATGTATGGATCCATTATTGTTGTGGAAATAATTTTATTTTTTTTCTATAGAGGATGACATGTTTTTTATAGAAAACACAAATCTTAGGGTTAAACCAGTTGCAAAAGGTAAATCTAAGGGCATTGAAGGCTAACAAGTTGAAATTTGAAACCGGAAGGCCTATCATCATCCATCACACACGTAAGCTCTTCAATTTGTAAGGAAGGCTTCCCTAAACCCTATAACCAAAGCCTCATTTTTATTAAAAATGGGGATAAAAGTGCTCCCTTTAATTATAGGACCATTATAATTAGCCTCATATTCACCAAGCTATATACCAATAGTTTGGAAAATAAGGATAATGTATGGCTTCATTGCCATTGAAAACTAGATAAAAGGAAATCCAGATTTAGGGGATATAATTCAAATGTGAACTATCTTGTTACACTTCAGATCGTTGTCGAGGAGTTTTGTAATAATAAAACCAACCTCATTTTTTGTTTTGTTAGTGTATAAAATATTTTGACATAGTGCCTTGGACTAACCTTTGGAATAGGTTAGAAGAGATAAATCTTCGTCATGATCCAATATATACTATAATACAAGGCTATATGAGAGTGTTATGAGCCAAACTTTAAAACAATAAGAGATAATTAGAATAAATTAATTGAAATATAGAAATTAATAAAATTTGTCACATGTCCCTTTGTTATGCAACCAACTCACAAAAATATAGATCAACGAATTAAAAAGTATCCTCTTCGAGGGGGAAACCTTATTTACATTACATAGATGAAAAATTCTTAGATGACACAAATGAAAATACCTCCTTTGTATATATAGGAGTCTAAGGGGTCACAATATAATCAGATCCTACATAACAATTAAATAATCTAAGGGCACAACAATAACAATAGTGGGCTTCTATGGGGCATGATAATAACAATATGGGGGTTACATGGGAACAACAATAACGATAAGGGGTATACACTAGCAATATCAATAAGGGAGCTACACTTGTATTATAGGGATGTAACATGCCCCTCTCCTTTAAAAACGTGTTGTCCTCAATGGTTGAGTAGTTTTGGATGTTTTTTTATAAAATTCTCATCCTCCCATGTGGAATCTTCGGCGGGTAAGTTCTTCCACTTATGAGATACTCTGAAATTGATCGATTCTGTAGCTCTTGCGTTCTCATTTTTGTGACTACTTCAGGCTCAAATGTGATTTTTCCTTCTTCGTCAAGTTCTGGAAACACTTTTTGAACTTGAAGCTTGTCACCGATAACCTTCTTTAAGCATGAAACATGGAAAATTGGGTGTACTCAGGAAAATGTAGGAAGCTCCAATTTGTATGCGATAGTACCAATATTTTGCAACACTTTGTAAGGACCATAGTACTTTGATGATAATTTATTATCCTTCTTAGGTTTCTTGAGAGAAATTTGTTTGTATGGTTGTAGCCGTAAAAATACCCAATCACCTATATCAAAAATTCTTTCACTGAGATGTTGATCTGCCTATTGTTTCATTTGATTTTGTGCCATGGTGAGGTTATCCTTTAAGAGTTGGAGAACTTGTTGTTGATTCTTGATGTGATCTTCCACTTCTTGAATCTTATAATTTTCTATTAAAAATGATGTGATGGATGGTGGATTATATCCATAAAGTGCCATAAATGGCATCATTTTTACTTCAATTTGGAAGGAAGTGTTAAACCACCATTCAGCTAGAGGTAACCACTTGACCCATTGTGTTTGTCTATCAGATACAAAGCAACGAAGATATCCTTCCAAACATTTGTTCACTATCTCAGTTTTCCCATCATATTGAGGATGATAAGATGAGCTATGAGCTAGTTGAGTACCAAGACAAGAAAATAATTTCATCCAAAAATTTCCAGAGAAAATGAGATCTCTTTCACTTACTATAATATTTGGGTTTCCATGAAGCTTTTGAATTGTTTCCATAAATGCAGTAGCTATTGTACTAGCTTTAAAAGGATTAGATAATGAACAAAAGTGTGCATAAATGGTAAGTCTATCAACTACCAAAATGATGACACTCTTTCCTTCAAACTTGGGTAAACCTGTGATAAAATCCATTGATACCTCCTCCCAATGTTGACTTGGAATGGATAAAGGTTTTAACAGACCCGTTGTCTTAATTGTCTCAACTTTTTTTTCTTGGCAAACCAAACATTTTTCCACAAACTTCTGAATATCAGATTTAAGGTCATCCCAAAAAAATATATTATTTACCCTATGGTAAGTTTTAAAAAATCTTGAGCGCCCTCCTAAGGGAGAGGTGTGAAATTCCAAAAGAATGTTTTGTTTGAGTTGGGAATTCTTACAAAGATATAAGCAATCTTTGTACCATAATGAGTCATTTTTCTAGCTAAATGTATCAGATGTACCAGGATCTTGTTGTAACTTTTGAATGAGTGACGACACCTCTTCATAATTCTTCCATTCATCCCTTACTTCAGTTATCCAATCAGGTTGGATAATAGAAATGGAACAAATAAATGATTCCACATCCTCATCCTTTCTTAGGAGTGCATCTACACCAACATTTTGCTTCCCTTTTTCGCAGATTATTTCAAAGTCATAACCCAACATCTTTGTCACCCATTTTTGTTTCTCTTCTAAAGATAATCTTTGTTCCAAAATTATTTAAGACTATCATGATATGTTTTTACCTTGAAGTGTCTTCCCATTTGGTAAGGTTGTCATTGCTTTAGTGCAGGTAGTATTGTTAACATTTCCTTCTCATAAATAATATTGTCTAAACACTTTCCTTTGATTGGATAACTTTCAAAGGAAATGGGTCTTATTTCTTGCATTAAAACAACACCAATTCCATTTCTTGAGGCATCACATTCCACTATAAAAAAAAAAAAATTGTAAAGTATGGCATAACTAAGATTGGTGCTTGGCACGTTGCCTCTTTAAGATGTTCAAAGGCCTCCATTGCTTCTAGAGTCCAAGTTAATGCATATTTATTTAGTAATGATGTTAGAGGTGCATCTATTCTCCTATAATTCTTAACAGACGTATGATAATACCTTGTCAACATGAGAAAACCTTGAAGATGCTTTATGGTTGTGGGGATTTTCCATTGCTTAATGGATTCAATTTTGTTAGGGTCTACCTTAACACCCTCATGAGATACAATATGACCCAAATATTCCACCTCTTATACTCCAAAGAAACATTTAGAGGTTTTGGCATATAATTGTTTCTCCTCCAATAGTTTCAACACCCTGTCAACATTTTGAACATGATCCTTACAAGGCTTGTTGTAGATTAGTATATCATCAAAAAATACTAAAGCAAATTTTCTAAGGAAGGGTTTGAAAATGGAATTCATCAAACCTTGAAATGTGGAAGGTGCATTAATAAGGCCAAAAGGCATGACAAGAAATTCATAATGACCTTCATGAATTTTGAATGTTGTTTTGAGAATGTCTCCAGTCTTAATTCTAATTTGATGATATCCTGAATGAATATCCATCTTGGTGAATTAAATTGCTTCATGTAATTCATCCAACAATTCATCAATGACATGAATGGAAAATTTACCTTTAATAGTGAGCTTTTTGAGCTCCCCATAATTCAGAAAAATACGACATGATTCGTCCTTCTTATGCACTAATACTACTGGAGCATAGAAAGAAATTTGACTAGGTTGAATTATAGTAGCCTCTAACATTTCTGCAACCATACACTCAATTTCACTCTTTTGGGCATAAGGATATATGTAAGGTTTGATGTTTGGAGGAACACTTTCTAGAATAAAATGAATAGCATTATCATGATCATGAATAGGTGGGAGGCCTTTGGGAGTTGAAAACACCTTTGAATGATTGTCCAATATCTATTGGAGATCTGGAAAAATATATGATTTTGATGTTTTAACCTCTAGAGAGCATAATTATGCAATTATGCCTCATTGATATTTCTTTAGAATATTTGTCATGTCATTAGAGTTGATTATATTTCCTTGTTTCCCTACGATACCTCTTAATTCAACTTCCTTTCCTTCCTAAAAAAAAATCAAGAAAAGTTCTTGAAAATTGAAATCTATCATCCCCAAATATAGTAACCATTGGACTCCTAGTACAACATCAATACCACCCATTGGAATGGAAATCATTGTACTATTCAATACATATTCCCCCATGGTTAGCTTGATATTATGGTGCTTTCCATAAAAATTTATAGTTTCTATATTTGCAACCATCACATGACACTCTGGTGTTGGATATAGGATGCAATTAAATTTCTTGGCCATCTTACAATGAATAAAATTATGGGTGCAAGACAAATCAACCATCACTAATACCTTCTTCTTCTTGATATATCCTTCTATCTTGAGAGTTTGAGGAATCGTAATTCCATCCAATGCATTACAAGATATGGTCAGGTCCATTTCTTGTTTCTCTAGGTTTCGTTCCTGGAACATATCCTCCTCTTTTGATGTTTCTTATTCCTTTCCTTCCTCCTCCTCACAATATATATAGAATAATTTCTCCATAGCACACTTATGACCTTTAGTGTATTTTATATCATAATTGTAAGAAAGTCCTTTTGATTTTTTTCCCCTCCAATTGTTGTGGTTTCAACCTTGTAGGTTGTGGAAGACTACGAGCAACAACACTTCCATATTTATAGTTGTGAGTGGTAGACTTCCTTGTTGCCATAATTTTGCTTTCAACTTTTCTTGTCACACTGAATGCCTTCTCCAATGAATCAGGTTCCCAAAGGTGAATCTCATGTTGGATGTTATCTTTTAAAGTCCCTGTTAGCACTCAAAATGTACCTCAAGGCTGAGAAAAGGCAATTCCAAAGTAACCACAGACCAAGCTTTCGATATCGCATCTAGCCCTGCCAGACCAGAGAGGGCTCTCCCTTTGCCAACAAGATGTGGCTGCAATCAATGATATTTTAGGCTAGTTATGGAGTGCGGGGATTTGTTTGAAAGCTTTTTGGGTCGAAAACAATCAGAGAAAGGACCATTGGGCTATGGGGTCGATGCTAGTTTCTGCTGGCAAACTTGGGGCAAAGTAAGTGCAATGTTTAGCCAGATAAAATATTACAAATGTGAGAAGAATAGGGGAGAAATATCGTTGCCCTGTAGGCATCAAACAGGGGATGGATCTATAGTAGCAACGTTAGATGAAAGAGGAACACACGGTTGCTCAATAGAGAATCTAACAAAGTATGGATTCTACAAAGACAACCCCTACACTTGACAACAAAATCATCACGGAAGGAGCATCATGTATAGATGACTTCCTAACACATCTATTAGACAATGCTATAAAAAGGTAGAAAAAAAAAATATGTAAGTGAATTACAGGAAAAACATACTAAACATTAACACTATGATGGATCCTAGGTCCAAAGGGTAGAAACTGCTTTATTAAAATAATATTCATGTAAACTTTACACAGTCCAAATGCCTCTTCCTATTTCAAAAATCGAACCCTTACATTATAAAACTAATCTTATTTATAATATTACATACTAATTATGATTTCCTAAACATAGGAATCAAAATAATAAAAATAAAAAAGAAAACCAAATATGTGCTACGATCAAATTACATGAACTAAATTATAACTAAATCTTCATTAAAAAGAACAATTGATTCGCTGCCACAAGTCGAAATGCCTACCAAAGTTTTTTTGGAACCATCGCTGTAAATCTAGAATGTTTAACATTTGTTGATTTCAAGTCCGTAAACTTTGCCACTTGTCCATTGGAAAGTTTGAACGCTTCCATCTATCCCCTTCAAAAACTCAGTGCTGTTGATTTCATGGCTAAAACATTTGCCATCAGTTCCTAGAAAAATTCGAATAATGCCACATGCATCTTTCAAAAACTCAATTGACTGGTCACCTTGCACCCGCATGCACCAATCTCTACTGATCTTGTTGCTCTTTGGATGTTTCTTTGACTACAATGGAAACACACCTGCCACGAATATGGAAGAGAGTTCCAGGAGCAAATAATTCTTCTTCTGCAATTTCAATTGGTTTTAGAGCCAATGGGTTTGGATCCCCTTTGTCCAAAGATAGTCCACATAGGGTTTTATTGAAAGTTACTTCAGATCATGCAGTTTCTTTCTTACTTTTATTACCTAAGTCATTTCCACTACATAATCTTGCATATGCAACATATTTACGGGCTGCATCTTGTGGAGATGACAATGCTTGCATTGTATTTACTATAAGATCTGCAACACACTTTCGCTCTTCTCTCTCCAAGAGGCTTGTCCAATCAGTAAGATGGTTTTAGAGCCAATGGGTTTGGATCCCCTTTGTCCGAAGATAGTCCACATAGGATTTTATTGCAAGTTACTTCAAGTCCCGTGGTTTCATTCTTACTTTCATCACCTAAGTCATTTGCATTGCTTAATCTTACATATGCAGCATATTTACGAGCTGCATCTTGTGTAGATGACAGTGCATGCATTGTATTTGCTACAAGATCTACAACATCCCTCCGCTCTTCTCTCTCCAAGAGGCTTGTCCAATCAATAAGAAGTATTTCATTTCGTAACCTCGCTAATGACACCCCACTCATCCTTGGGATAGCATCATCCTTCAACACCACTATGGTGACAAATTCAAGACAATCTTCTACAAGTTTTTTCTAGGTATAAGGTGGAGTTGCAATTCCAACAGTAGATACAATATTAGGACTAAAACCTAGCTCTTTTCTGATCTTTTCCTAAGCATTATTGCTAGCAATGCTGCTGCAAATCCTCCAAGTGAATGCCCTACTAATCTTAATCCAAAACCCTGGTGCATTTCAAGGAACTTCTTTAAGGTCTCCAGATCATGGCAAAAAAAACCAACGTGCAACTTCAACTATCCCAAAATGAACTTGAAATCCATCAAAAGAGACTTCCTAGTTGCTCAGAGAAAGCATATCAGTAACAATGTCATGGACTGTGTGTGTTTCACGGATACCAAGTACTACCAACTTATTGCGAATGTCAACTCCAATATAATATCCAGGCCGCATCACATTTGAATTGCTTACAAACTTCAAAACGTTACTTTCTCGAATGTTTTTACATGCCAGACCAGCAACATCTTTCATGTAAGCACCTTATGCCAATTCTACATGATATATCAGATCCTTAACCACATATTCAGAGAAGATCTGTTCACCCCTGATATTATCAACCACCATTTCAGAAGCATGATGAAGAGAGAGAAGATAAAGACCCAGAGTAAGATCCCCCAAGCTCCATTCTTGCATTCCAAGAGTACTCCAATGCAGACTTGTAGCACTTTCTACAAGAGAATGAGTACTAGCAGGGCTAGGTCCATTTTCAGAGTCACCTGGTGGCAGAACCTGCTTGTAGAGTTGTAAAGTTGGCTCCAGAATATTTCTAAGCCATGCCAGTTGAGAGCTCCATTTTTTATCACTCAAGTCCTTTGGATTGCCACTTTGTTTATCAGTAGATATTTCCTGCCCAGAGGACAGTTGTTCATCCAATTTAGGTGGCTTGGCACAATGAGCTTTGCCATCTTTCATTTCTAACTTATTTCCATCTAGTTACTCTGCTTCAGATTACTGCCAACCATAATGAGAGAAAACATGTTGAACGGATTTGCTACATGCTTCCAACTGCTTTTTCATAATATTGAATATGTTGATCATTTAGCGTAGAGCTTACTTCTGATATCGACACAGATCACACAATAGAGTAGAAGGTGGATCCATTTCCTCCAAATGACAACTCTCTGATGCAAGTTTTCCCAATTCCGAATCAAACAAATCCTCCTCTCCTTCATTCTCCTGCTCATTGACAATGCGTGAATCCCATTTTGACAGACGGGTTCTGCGCACAACACCACACTTCTAGAAGCACAACGCCATAGCCAGGAGCGCAGCGCCACACTCCAGATTGGCTTGACTTTCGATTTTTTGACTTGGCTTCAATTTTTTGACTTGTGTGTGTTGTTGATGCAGGGGCACTTGGAATTTGGAGCATATCGAGGGGGAAAAAGGAACCTTCCCACCTGATCTTCCTGTTATGAATTTATTATGTCCAAATTGAACTCTTGCACATATGTCTGTCCTGTAGCTACCTCCGACTTTATCTTTCTCTTCTTTGATTCTATCTTGTTAGGATTTCCCCTCTGGTGTAATGGTCTATTTGGCTGCATTTTAAAACAATTCCCATTCTGTAACCACAATCTGGTTGATTGCATTTTGCAAGGACTCCCATTCTGCAATGTTGATTTTTCCTGTGATGAAATAATTTCTTACAAAAGTGTTCTCTATAGCATTGTAGTTTCCTGGATTGACATTCTCATCATTAAGCTCCAAGCCAATGGCTGCACTTCAGGGATTCCTAATGTTTAATGCCATTTGGTTTTCAACCCTTCTGAGACTAGAAAAACTGGGATTCTTGAACCAATGCCACAATATTATTTACCACCACTGGTTGGTATCATTTATCTTGCTCTTTTTCTCCTTCTGCCTTCTATGACAAAACCACTTGTGGACTTGCTATTCTGATAACATTAACTCTACTGCAAGTTTTCCTCTCATAGGTTCCGCCAAATATTTTTCCTCCTAAGTAACTACAACGTTTTGTGAGTGGACTTTGATCTTGGAACACTCGAAAGACAATGACATCTACCTACTCATCAATTGCAACCTCCCCAAGATTCATACTTATAATTCTCCAAGTAATTCCTCTTAAGAACCATGAGACCATTAGTTGTAAACCTTTCACTAGCAATATCCCTGTCAACAATGTATAGTTCCCTCTGCACAGGATATCTCTTTCAATCAAAGTAGAGAAACGAACTCGCCATATGTTGAGAGGAGGATTAGCAGCACGATAATAGGGCTCAAATGCTATGTTCTTTCCTTCTCTATCACACTCCAGCCACTGACATCTCCTAGTTTCCTTGGGATCATTAAACACATAAACAGCTACATGGGGAGATCTTTGAGTCAATCATTCATTCGGTCATATCCTTTGATCTGGGAGTTGGTTTTGGGAGTGTGGTATACTGTTGGAGAGCTTTTTCTGAGCTGCTTCTGATGGACACACTTATGACATGTTTTGTGCTAAAGATCATGTGCAAAACATCTAATAAAACCAAACATAGTAAGAGGCCCATTTTGATCACTGAAGGAAGGCCAAAGGACTAACTCTAACAGTGGTGCCATTAGGGATGGTAGCTCCTTGGAGGTGCCAAGAACCATAGATCTCTGGGAACTTGTAGATTAGTGCCTCATCCATTAGGCAATATGGTCAAACAACTACAAACCTGAACAACTTATACCGATCCAAAAACATAGATACATGGAAACCTATACATACACAAATACCGAAAGCAAAAATGCTGCCTTGGGCAACTTATTTATACACAAACCTACCCTACTTTGTAGAAAAATCAATATATCAAGTGATATTGTAATTCCAAATCAACCAATCAAGTAACTGTGACAAGGATGTTGTTTGGAAGTACTTGAACTAGGACACAAATGTAAATTCTTGTAGCCATACATGCACATAATGAGTTTGGTTGTGTGAAAGACAATCTGACCCATCATTCAAACTGAAAAAAATTTCCATGTACGTTGCAATAGGATCGAAGAAACCAGACTCTATTTTCTACCCCAACTCCTCAATACATGCTTCTAGCTAAACTATCAATGCAAATATCCACGGGTAACCTTACCTTCTCTTCCTTTTGCTAAAAGAGGTCCCCAAAGAATGGGACTCGACAGTCCAGATCCTAGGACTGTATTTGGGTCTCTAATTTAGTTAGATCTCCTTCAATTTTGATGGAGAACTCTTGCAAAAACTTGAGCTTAACTTCATGGCTACATTGACAGGATTTCAGATAAGAAGAAAGAGATGAAGAAAACTTCTCATCTACCTCATCATTCGTGCACATATCTTCCCATTCTCTAAAGCCTTGAATAGAGGTCGCCTTTATTTCGAAATCTTCCTCTTTCTCCATCCATGTTTCAAGAAAGATATGCCAAAAATCTACAAAGGACTTAATAGATATGATAGGAAAACCTTCAAACCATCTTCTACATTTACCTTGAAACAAATCAAAGAATAATCTGATGAAGACATCTTCATTTTTAAATCTAAGAATTTTCACAAATGTTTTAAAATTTTCTATATGTTCTAGGGTCAAAGTTAGATCTTCCCCATTGAATTTAGCGCCATTACTCAAAATGTATGCATCCTTTGGTAATTGATTAGGAAAAATAGGAAGATTAGAAAAATCGATACATAAATACCTTGAACAAATAGAAGCAACATCTAAGTCCTTCATTTAGCCAGTGGAGCCACCATTAATACTTTGAAACTCGGGATTTCGAATAGTGGAGTCCCCAGGTGGATGTTTCAGCCTTCATATGTGTCTGACTGCTATCCACCATCAGCAACCAGATCTGCAACTTGAACGATCTTTCCCGGAGAAGATCTGTCACCTCATCCTCGAGAACGGCGCCAAAATGTTAGCACTCAGAATGTACCTCAAGGCTAAGAAAAGGCAATTCCAAGGTAACCACAGACTAAGCTTTCGATCTGGCATCTAGCCCTGCCAGACCAGAGAGGGCTCTCTCTTTTCCAACAAGATGTGGCTGCAATAAATGAAATTTTAGGCTAGTTATGGAGTGCAGGGATTTGTTTGAAAGGTTTTTTGGGTCGAAAATAGTAAGAGAAAGGACCATTGGGCTATGGGTTCGATGCCAGTTTCTGCCGGCAAACTTGGGGAAAAGTAAGTGCAATGTTTAGCCAGATAAAATATTTAAAATGTGAGAAGAATAGGGGAGAAAGCCCACTGCCCTGCAGGCATCAAACAAAGGATGGATCTACAGTAGCAACGTTAGATGAAAGAGGAACACAGGGTTGCTCAACAGAGCATCTAACAGAGGATGGATTCTGCAAATACAACCCCTATATTTTAAAACAAAAGCATCATGAAAGGAGCATTGTGTATAGATGAATTCCTAACACATCTCTTAGATAATGTTGTAACAAGGTAGAAAAATAAAATATGTAAGTGAATTACAGGAAAAGCATACTAGACATTAACACCATGATGGATCCCAGGTCCAAAGGGGAAAAACTGCTTTATTAAAATAATATTCAAGTAAACTTTACATAGACCAAATGCCTCTTCTTATTGCAAAAATCAAACCCTTACATATTAAAACTAATCCTATTTATAATATTACATACTAATTATGATTTCCTAAACATAGGAATCAAAATAATAAAAAATAAAAAATAAAAAAAAAACAAATATGAGTTATGGTCAAATTACATGAACTAAATTATAACTAAATAATCTAACTAAATCTTCATTAAAAAGAAAAATTGATTCTCTTCCACAAGTTGAAATGCCTACCAAATTTTGTTTGGAACTATCGCTTGAAATCTGGAATGTTTAACAACTGTTGATTTCAAGTCCACAAACTCTGCCACCTGTCCATTGGAAAATTTGAACGCTGCCATCTATCCCCTTCAAAAACTCAGCGCTGCTAATTTCATGGCTAAAACATTTGCCATCGGTTCCTAGAAAAATTTGAATAATGCCACATGCCTCTTTCAAAAATTCGATTGACTGCCACCTTGCACCCACCTACACCAATCTCTATTGATCTTGTTGCTCTTTGGATGTTTCTTTGACTACAATGGAAACACACATGTCATGAATATGGAACAGAGTTCCAGGAGAAAATAATTCTTCTTCTACAATTTCAATTGATTGTAGAGCCAATGGGTTTGGATCCCCTTTGTTTGAAGATAGTCCACATAGGATTTTATTGCAAGTTACTTCAGATCCTGCAGTTTCTTTCTTAATTTTATCACCTAAGTCATTTGCACTACTTAATCTTGCATATGCAGCATATTTACAAGCTGCATCTTATGCAGATGACAATGCCTGCATTGTATTTACTACAAGATCTGCAACACCCTTCCACTCTTCTATCTCCAAGAGGCTTGTCCAATTAGTAAGATATTTTTAGAGCCAATGGGTTTGGATCCCCTTTGTCCGAAGATAGTCCACATAGGATTTTATTGCAAGTTACTTCAGATGCCACAATTTCTTTCTTACTTTTATCACCTAAGTCATTTTCACTTCTTAATCTTGCATATGCAGCATATTTACAGGCTGCATCTTGTGCAGATGACAATGGCTGCATTATATTTACTACAAGATCCGCAACAACCTTTTTCTCTTCTCTCCCCAAGAGGCTTGTCGAATCAGTAAGAAGTATTTCATTTCATAACCTTGCTAATGACACCCCACTCATCCTTGGGATAACATCATCCTACAACACCACTGTGGTGACAAAGTCAAGACAATCTTCTGCAATTTTTTTTGAGGTAAAAGGTGGAGTTGAAATTCCAACAACAGATACAATATCGAGACTAAAACCTAGCTCTTTTTCTGATCTTTTCCTAAACATTATTGCTAGCAATGCTGCTGCAGCTCCTCCAAGTGAATGCCCTACCAATCTTAATCCAAGACCCTTGTGCATTTCAAGGCACTTCCTTAAGGTCTCCAGTTCATGGCAAAAAAAAACCAACGTGCAGCTTCAACTGTCCCAAAATGAACTTGAAATCCATCAAAAGAGACTTCCTGGTTGCTCAGAGAAACCATATCAGTAACAATGTCATGGACTGTGTGTGTTCCACGGATACAAAGTACTACCAACTTATTGCGAATGTCAACTCCAATATAATATCCAGGTCGCATCACATTTGAATTGCTTACAAACTTCAAAACATTACTTTCTCGAAGCATGTTGTTACGTGCCAGACCTGCAGCATCTTTCATGTAAGCACCTTTTGCCAGTTCTACATGATATATCAGATCCTGAACCACATAGTCAGAGAAGATCTGTTCACCCCTGATATTATCAACATCCATTTTAGAAGCATGACAAAGAGAGAGAAGATAAAGACCCAAAGTAAGATCCCCCAAGCTCTATTCTTGCATTCCAAGAGTACTTCGATGTAGACTTGTAGCACTTTCTACAAGAGAACGAGTACTAGTAGGGCTAGGTCCATTTTCAAAGCCACCTGGTGGCAGAACCTGCTTGTAGAGTTGTAAAGCTGGCTCCAGAATATTACTAAGCCATGCCAGTTGAGAGCTCCATTTTTTTTATCACTCAAGTCATTTATATTGCCACTTTGTTTATTAGTAGATATTTCCTACCCAGAGGATAATTGTTCATCCAATTTAGGTGGCTTGGCACAATGAGCTTTTCCATCTTTTATTTCTAACTTATTTCCATCCAGTTGCTCTGCTTCAGATTGCTTCCAACTGTGTTTTTAGAATATTGAATCTGTTGTTCATCCAGCGCAGAGCTTACTTCTGATATGGACACAGATCACACAATAGAGTAGAAGGTGGATCCATTTCCTCTAGATGACAACTCTCTGATGCAAGTTTTCCCAATTCTGAATCGAATAAATCCTCCTCCCCTTCATTCTATTGCTCATTGACAAAGCGTGAATCCCATTTCGACAGACGAGTTCTACGCGCAGTGCCACACTTCCAGAAGCGCAGCGCCACACTCTAGATTGGCTTGACTTTCAATTTTTTGACTTGGCTTCAATTTTTTGACTTGGCTTTAATTTTTTGACTTGTATGTGTTGTTGATGCAGGGGCGCTTGGAATTTGGAGCATATCTCGGGGGGGAAAGGGAACCTTCCCACCTGATCTTCCTGCTATGAATTTATTATGTCGAAATTGAACTCTTGCACATATGTCTGCCCTGTAGCTACCTCCGACTTTATCTTTCTCTTCTTTGATTGTATCTTGTTAGGATTTCCCCTCTAGTGTAATGGTCTATTTGGCTACATTTTAAAACAACTCCCATTCTGTAACCGCAATCTGGTTGATTGCATTTTGCAAGGACTCCCATTCTGCAATGTTGATTTTTCCTATGATGAAATAATTTCTTACAAGTGTTCTATATAGCATTGTAGTTTCCTGGATTGACATTCTCATCATTAAGCTCCAAGCCAATGGCTGCACTTCAGAGATTCCTAATGTTTAATGCCATTTGGTTTTCAACCCTTCTGATACTAGAAAAACTGGGATTCTTGAACCAATGCCACAATATTATTTACCACCATGGTTGGCATCATTTATCTTGCTCTTTTTCTACTTCTACCTTCTATGCTTAAACCACTTGTGGACTTGCTGTTCTGATAACATTAACTCTACTGCAAGTTTTCCTTTCATAGCTTCCATCAGATATTTTTCCTCCTGAGTAGCTATAACCTTTTGTGAGTGGACTTTGACCTTAGAACACTCGAAAGACAATGAAATATACCTCCTCATCAATTGCAACCTCCCCAAGATTCATACTTATAATTCTCCAAGTAATTCCTCTTAAGAACCATGAGACCAACAGTTGTAAACCTTTCACCAGCAATATCCCTGTTAACAATGTACAGTGCCCTCTTCACAGGATATATCTTTCAATAAAAGTAGAGAAACGAGCTTGCCATATGTTGAGATGAGGATTAGTAGCACGGTAATAGGCATCAAATGCTATGTTATCTCCTTCTCTATCATAGTCCAGCCACTGACATCTCATAGTTTCCTTGGGATCATTAAACACATAAACAGCTGAACGGGGAGATCTTTGAGTCAATCATTCATTCGATCATATCTTTTGATCTAGAAGCCAGTTTTGGGAGTGTGATATACTGTTAGAGAGCTTTTTCCGAGCTGCTTCTGATGGACACACTTATGACATGTTTTTTTTTTGCTAAAGATCATGTGCAAAAATCTAACAAAACCAAACAAGAGGCCCATTTTGATCACTGAAGGAAGGCCAAAGGACTAACTCTAACAATCCCCATGAAGACATCAATCCTATAGCCCTCTGGGGTATCGATTACCCTAATATTCAATTTTTGGAAGTCTTCGATGTGATTCTCCATTGAACCCTATTATTTGAGATTTATCAATTTGCCAAAGAAGGTATTTCATTTTATATCTTCATAATGTGCTATCATTTTCTCCACAAAAATTGACTAGATGACAAGTGGTTTATAAGAAAAAATCCATCTATACCATACCAATCGATCATGTTCTAAGTATAAAGATGCAATACATACCTTTTGTGAGGGTTGCACATCCTGTAGATCAAAATATTGCTTCATCTATAGTATCCATGTTACCGTATCCTTGCCATCAAAATTAATCATATCTATCTTTGGAAGTTTGTGGTTCTTAAACCCCACATTGGAGTCTCTAAAATCATAATTCATATTCCTTTTGTTCTCATCATGATTTTTATGGACTACCTTATCACCACCACGAATCCTTTCTTGCGACAACTTTGTCAACCCTACCAAATAGACATTCACCGCATCCATGTCTACTTTAAAATAATCCATGTTGCCTTTTATAACATCCATATCGCTTTTTAATCCATCTATGTCATCTTTGGTTTCTCTTTGTGAGAAAAAATATTGTTGCACTTGGTTTTGTAATTTTGATATATCATGTTGCAATTCTTCTTCTTCATGTGTCATAGTAGAGCTTTCTGAGGGATTAACGAGTGTATAATTATTTTTTGGGGGGAGGAATTTTAGAACCAAATACTGATTTCTATGCTTAAATATGCGCCCTTTGAATCACTTCAAATTGATTTTTCAAACAAAATTTATGCAAAATTAAAAAATAGACACATTTTTCCTGCCTTTTAGGAGCTTAGTCTTGAAACGGTTGTAACTCTGTAATTTCAAATCTCCAAGGTCTGATATTTGGTCTCCTAGTAGCCCTATGAATCTTCTTTAAAATGCCACAAGTCAGACCAATATTGGATTCTTCAATATAGATTTATTCCAAATCTCCCACGATGTCCTGATTATGGACTAGTTCAGTAGAGAGAAGTTGTATGGCATTCCATGTGTCACTGTTTTGACCTTCAGCCCTAAACTTGCTATACAAAACACTACAATTCGTGTAATTTCATCCACTTTTTACAGAATTCAAACTGATGCCTGAAATGAAAGTTATGAATATTTTCCCTAGGTCACCTACTTGAGACTGAATTCTAGAGCATGAAAAAACCCTAACTTCTTTGGACCATATATCAGCAAATATAGTGAACGAAGATGTGAAATTCCACCACAAATTTCACCAAGATTTCAGCTCCACTTGGTCAAAATTTCAACTTATGAAGCTTCGTAGAAAAAAACATTATAGTGAAACTTCCATGATGACTTGTTTGAAGCAATGAAACCCTAGAATCCAAAGCTCTCGTACCAAATGTTACGCAACTAACTCACAAAAAGATAGATCAATGACTTAAAATGTATCATATTCGTGGGGGAAACCTCCTTTACATTACATAAATGAAAAATTCATGGATGATACAAATGACAAGACCTCCTCTGTATATATAGGAGTCTAAGGGGTCACAGCATAATCAAAGCCTACATAACAATAATAATGTAAGGGCACAAAAATAATAATAGTGGGCCTCTATGGGGCACACAAATAATAGTATGGTTGTCACATGGGAACAATAGTAAAAATAAATGGGCTACACTAGTATTACAGGGACCTAACAACCTTAATCTCTTTGGCATATACATTTAAAAGTTAAAATCTTGGTTGAGAGATGGTGGTTATATGGCTTGAATATGATTGGTATAATCATAATCCTTCTTCTTTATGTTGATGATATTGTTCTTATGACACAAAAATACTATGGCCTTGGTAGTCATGTGAGATCCGTCAAGGATTTATTCTCTCGTGTTGATATGACTATGAACATAAACAAAACAAAGGTTACGCTAGTTAAATCCCAAAAAATCAATTATGACACTTTCATGTATCAAAATAATAGTTTAGAGGAAGTGACTGCATACGACTATCTTGGAATTCATATGTATCACAAGCTCAATTGGAACTATAGTGTTGAGAAAAGTATAAATGGAGGGTGGAAATCTTATTATGATATTGAAAATAAGTGTAAATTAATGACCCTTTGGTTTTCGGATAAGAAAAGGCCCTAGTTGATACTCTCTCTACACTTGTTATCTTATACGTATGTGAAGTGTGGGGATGTAGTATAAATAGAGAATATTGGAGAGCGATAAAGCAAATACAAAGTAATTTTACACTTATAATATTAATATTAATATCAATACAATCCATACTATCCTCCTCATAGAAGTTACCCTTCGCCCATTTAGTGCATGATCACAATTAGGTACTTAAAATAAAACAACATGATAACAAAAATTTATGACAAGAGGCTCCCCAGCATTGCTCCGAGTTCCACCGAAAACCACCAACGACTCAAGCTAGCTCATTACAATGACCTACAAAATGTTGTAATTTTATACATCACGAACTTAATCGCGCAATCCAAAATGGATGAATATTCAATATTAGAATTATCTCATAGAGTGGATTCCCTTGTCAATATTCCATAAATTTTGGTTCCCAAGTCTTTACCAATTTCAACTGAATTTATTGATTTATGCTTGGTCGCTTCGACTTCCCATGCATCATCATCCCACTTGGTCGTGTAAGGTACACTAAGACAAGAGTGACGAGGTGGATTGAATTATTTTCATTGTTGAAAACATGAAAGAGACTCTTTGTTTAGCTTCATTTGCTATAGAAATTTTATGAGACCCTCCACGATTAGCTTTGAGGATGGGGCCACAAAATGCTTAGATGGAGACAAGGGACTTAGGTCCAACTTGGGAGGGGAAATTGAAATTATCTTCTCTAAATGATGATGGCCTGTAAAAAAATGATAGAAACAATGTTAGTGTTCGAATCTGAGTAATATTTGACAAGATAATTAGCATAATTCACATGACAATCAAGGAAATTATCGATATATATGAGAGAAGAAGGGTTGTAAAAAAGTACAGAAGCATTGTTAGTGTTAGAATGTGGCAAATATTAAGCACCATGCAGTAAACCAACATTAGCTCATTTCCTTTCCATCTTATTATTTGGATTAGAATAAAGTGATATTCAATGATAGGATGAAAAAAAAGTGAGTTAATCATTGCCTTAGTGCATGGTTCTTAATATTTATTGTTAGAATCTGGGTAAGATGTGACAGGAGAATTAGAGTAATTTACTCAACAATTGAGGCAACTATTGGGGGATATGAGAGCAGAAGAAAATGGTGACAAGGGCAAACACAGAGGTGGTGGAGAAGAATGGTTTACTAAATCCATGAGGTATATAAGAGTTGGTTTAAGTGGAGTTTGAATTTCATAGGGAGGGTTTGAGGATGGAAGCGACTTTTATGGAAATAAATTATATTCCCAAGGGCGTCCAAGTTTGACATAGTTTTGCACAATTGTAGTAATAACATCCCATTGTGGGTAGATCATTATTTTATCTATTAGATGGGCTCGTCCTCGCCTAGGCTTGACCTAGTTAAAGAAAAAGTAGAAAAAGAATAGACAACTAAAATATAAGTAGGAGATTGGATTTGTGATGCCTTCAACTTCACCCTTTTCTTGTAGAGATAATTCAAGGGTGACAATTTACTTGTCAAAATCATTCAGAAATAAATTGTGTAGATGTTTACCTTATCCGAAATTTCGAATAGACACTCCAACCATAATCTAGGACTAGAAAGCAAATAGATGATAAGAGTGATTATTGATTATACCTTAAATTGTGATATTGGCCAAGAGAATAGATTAATGGTGAAAATATTATTAAATTATTAAATGAATTATTAAGTGGTCAAAATTTTATTGAATTATCAAATAGGTTAATAAGTAATCAAATATAAATAAACAGTCAAAAGATGAAGAAAATTAATAAGGAAGGGGTTGTTAGATAAACAAATAAATTAGATTATATATATAATTGAATGAACTATATATTATTGAATGAATTAATGAGGGAAATCATGAAAAGGGGGACAATAAAGAAGAAGCTATGAAAGTAGAATGACAATAAAAATAAGGATATATACAAAAGGGAAAGGGAGAAAACAAATTTAAGATAAAAAAAAATAAATTAAAAGGGGGTATTGAAATGACAAAATTATAGAGCAGATGGATTGTCAGTTTCTATGAGGGCCTAAACTTATAACCATATTCCACGTTGAAGTTGTTAGGGTTCCTTTTAACCTTCAAAGCTTCCCTCATGATTCAAGTATTATGAAATGGAATATAAGCTACGATCAGAGCCTTGTAAAAAAAAATAGGAGTTTGGGCATATTTTACTTCGAGCATAAGGATTTGAGCATAGCTTACCTGTTATATGTTTTAGAGATGTTTTGGGCGTATTTTCTAATGGAATGTGCCCAAAATTTGGCAAGGATTTGTTGGAACCACAAGTTTCATTTGTGAACTCTCCACATTCTGAGTGCTCAAGGGGTTTTTTATAGTATTGAATATATCTATTCATTCAAAAACACACTTTAAACAACAAAAACTCACGAATAAAAACTCCAAACATATAATAGTTAGCCAAGACCTAATTCCCTTCCCATAAAACCATCTTAGTCCAAAGTCCCATTGAGCAACGTTGTTGCAAAGACAGTGCAACACAAAGGGGATCTATCATAGGTTTCACTAACGTCATTCCTTATCTGAAAAGTAGTTATGTTAACATAAATGGGGGTAGCATGATAGTAAGCTTGCGACACTTCGAGAGGGAGGTGCAATTGCCCAAGGGTATGCATAAAGAAACAACTATGTTATGGTAATTACATAAGGCTGTGTGTCCACAAGGTCCTATATAGACGGTGATCGGGTGCATTTTTAAGGAACTTCTAGATGTAAAGTCATCGGTTCAATTCCCCACCCTATTTGGGTGTTATTCTTGGACGTGAATGTGATGTAGCCTCACCAATGCCAAAGTTACAAAAAATGCATCAGGGTGTGTGCAATAACATGTGGGATGCAGCTATCTTTAAAGACTCCATGGGCATATTCACATGAATCTCCATGCCTGAAGCTTTATTTTATGAACTTAGGACACACAACGCTAGAGTAATGGAATCATATAGGGTCTTTGTGTTGATTCATTTCTCCGGGATGTGTGAAGAGGCACTCAGTCAAGTCATGTGACTAGCCGCATGTGCATCGACGCAATTTGAACCCATACATTTGGAATTCTCCACACAAATATGTGTCAACAGTGGGCCAAGAAGCCTCTTCTTCTTTGTCGGATGGAAAGAATTTGCACAGAATAAAAAGAAGTAGTCTATCTGTTATAAGTTTTGGATGGTTTGTGGCATATTTTTCGGTCTAATTTGATGCAAAATATGTTTGAGATTTGTTAGAATCACAAGATTGAGTTTTGAACTCTCCATAATTCTAGTGCTTCAAGGATTTTCAGGTGTTGAATCCATATATGTAGTCAAAAACCCATTTTAAACGACAAATATTAAAATTTTGACAAAAAAGAATCGTTGGGTTCCAACCAAAAACTCCAAAACGTATAATATTTAGAAAACCCTGATAAAAAATTTTGTCCCTCAGGATCATTCGGGTAATTTATTATAGTCATTTATTTTCATTTCAGAAAACTGTGGACTTAGTATCGTGTGGGCATACTTTTCTCCATTTTAATTTAAACATATTTTTTTTGTAAGTTCATAAATGGAGACGCTACAGCATGGTCATGTCCAAGAATAACACCTGAATCGGGCAGGGAATTGAACTTATGACTTAACATCTAGGAGTGTCTTAAGAGTGCACCTGGTCACCATCTATCCAAGACCCCATGGACAATTTAAACATATTTTAATTACACCAATATATACGTCTATTTTGAAACAGAGTTTTCATAATATTAAATTAATTATTTATAATTACATGGATGGTAGAGATTTAACTTCCATATAATGTTCTAAAATATTCATAATAATGTTCATCGATCAAAAGTTGAGACTTAATATTATTAAGTGTTTTTCAAATGTAGATACTTTTAATTTATATTAATTATTTTTATAGCTAGTGTACCTATTTAAATTAAATTGTTGATAAATGCATATAAGCATCAACCCATAATAAGCACCGAGTGGGCCTAATGGTTAAGAGCATGTGGTTCCTCCTAAGAGGTCACAGGTTCAAAACCAAAGGAGGGTAGTGTATGTATGCCTTCGTAGTAATAATTATAATTATCTATAGAACTCAATTAAATAAAAAACATAAAATAATTATAATTATAATTATCTGTAGAACTAAATTAAATAAAAAACATAAAATTAATCTTGAGATGATCAATAGAACTAAATTAAATAAAAAACATAAAATTAATCTTGAGATGATCTATAGAACTCAATTAAATAAAAAACATAAAATTAATCTTGAGATGATCTATAGAACTAAATTAAATAAAAAACATAAAATTAATCTTGAGATGATCTATAGAACTAAATTAGATCAAAAACATAAAATTAATCTTGAGATGATCTATAGAACTCAATTAAATAAAAAACATAAAATTATAATAATTATAATTATCTATAGAACTAAATGTGATTCGTTCTCCACATTTCATTAGTTTCAATCCCACTTCTTCACCCCTGTGAGCATCACCCGATGCAATGAGTGCTAAGTGAACTATTCAAAAATCATGAGAAATTAGTCACTTTACGACTACCTCTCATGGAAATGGTCATACTTTGAATGACTTAACGCAGTTGAATCCCAAAAATGATATCTAATATAATGCACTGCGAAAATCCCCCATACTTAAATTCAAAAAGAGTCAAGGGATCTCTACCTGAATGGTTCATGAGGCACAATACTTGCTAAAGTTTTGCAAATGGGGTAGCAAGCTAAGTGGGCTTGATTGTGGGGAAAAAATCCACAGTTAAGCGCGCTTGAGCCAGAGGAGTTCTGGGATGGGTGACCTCCTGGGAAGTCCTGGTTACCGGGTGCAAGCCCCGGAAGTGATGATTGATGCTATGTGATTCGTTCTCCACATTTCATTAGTTTCAATCCCACTTCTTCACCCCTGTGAGCATCACCCGATGCAATGAGTGCTAAGTGAACTATTCAAAAATCATGAGAAATTAGTCACTTTACAACTACCTCTCATGGAAATGGTCATACTTTGAATGACTTACTTAACGCAGTTGAATCCCAAAAATGATATCTAATATAATGCACTGCGAAAATCCCCCATACTTAAATTCAAAAAGAGTCAAGGGATCTCTACCTGAATGGTTCATGAGGCACAATACTTGCTAAGGTTTTGCAAATGGGGTAGCAAGCTAAGTGGGCTTGATTGTGGGGAAAAACTCCACAGTTAAGCGCGCTTGAGCCAGAGGAGTTCTGGGATGGGAGACCTCCTGGGAAGTCCTGGTTACCGGGTGCAAGCCCCAGAAGTGATGATTGATGCTATGTGATTCGTTCTCCACATTTCATTAGTTTCAATCCCACTTCTTCACCCCTGTGAGCATCACCCGATGCAATGAGTGCTAAGTGAACTATTCAAAAATCATGAGAAATTAGTCACTTTACGACTACCTCTCATGGAAATGGTCATACTTTGAATGACTTACTTAACGCAGTTGAATCCCAAAAATGATATCTAATAACATAAAATTAATAATTATAGTTAATTATAGTTAATAACCAAGTGTGGAGAGGGATCAAATCTCTTGAATCTCTTTTTTCTCTAAAAGATGTATGCATTTCAAGAGATTTGATCCCTCTGAGATCTAGGTTGGTTCAATTCATCCCTTTAAATAGATATATTCCACATGAATGACATTGGGTAATACCTAGTCAAAATGTTTACATAAAAGTAATAATTATACTTAATAACCAAGCGTGGAGAGGGATCAAATCAGGATCAAATCTCTTGAATCTCTTTTTCTCTAAAAGATGTATGCATCTTAAGAGATTTGATCCCTCTAGGATCTAGGTTGGTTTAATTTGCCCCTTTAAATAGATATATTCCACATGAATGACATTGGGTAATACATAGTCAAAATGTTTACAACATCTCTTGCTCGACAATAAGTTAAACCTATATACATTGAAAATAAAAACACAGAAGATGATTTTAAACCATAGAGATTTACCACATTTTACCATGGCGCTTCTTAATCTATAAATAGGCCTTGCTATCATACCATGAGCCTATACTATGGCATATCAATATCACATGCCCAAAAATCCATAATTCACTTCATATGACATTTTTTAGTTAATCAATTTAATTAAAAGAGTAAAGAAAGCATAACTACTTTGGAGATAAATCTCAGTGATTGATTTGTGTATACTACTATAAAAATTCTAAAATATTTCATAAATTTCTTATTTTAATAATAATATAAATGAAATAAATATTTTGTTAGTTACCATAAACTATTATTTATCAACATTTATCAATCATTTAAATTATTTAACTAACCTCATTAAAAAAAAATCAACTTAAATTTTAATAAATAAAATTAATTATATTATCTAAATTGAAAAAATATAATATTTATTTATTTTATTTTTTACAACAAAATCGTATTAGCATTGTTTTACGTAAAATACTTAACTGAAAAATGGAATATTTTAACGATGTCCATAACTCCCCTCCCTTAAAAGAAAATTCACTCTCGACCACTCTTTGGATGTCATCATATGGATAGTCAAAAGTAAAAACTCATGTAAAATCTTTAAGATCTTAAAATGTAAAGGAAAAATATCTTTCATTTTTAATAAAATTTTAATTTTAATTATTTTAAAAGTATATAAAATTTTAATTCATTAAAAATTTGTGTAAATATTTAAATGGAAAATAACATAATAAACACTACCCGAAAGGTTTTCAAACAAATAAACATCTCGCTCACAGTCCTATAGAATGGAAGGTCATCGACGAGATGGTGGATTAATCCATAACCATGTATGACATCTTGTTATACTCATTACAAAAATTATATATTTTTTAATTATTTTTTCTGCAACATAAACAAAGTTAACAATTAGAATTATTAGTACGAATTTACGAAAGATAAAAAATGATATTCTAGAAAAAAAAAATCATAAGGTGTGTAATTAAAAATTACCAAATATATATATTGTTTTTTTATTGGGTGAAGTTAATTTATTTTTACTTCAATCTTACCACCATAACTTCTAGATGTACCACATACCCAAGCATGGCACATGGGATAATTGAGGCTAGATCTAGTGACTTTGCAAAGAGTTCCTTAACAATAGGTTATGTATCCAACTAATATTCACACATTGAGATTTATGATACACTATGGAGTTAAGTACATAATATCCATGGAATAAAATGTATGCATAATTTGAGATAAACATCGAAAATATTCCCATGCATAACATCAACATATGCATAAATATAGCGACAAACCCTCTAAATTAAAGACATATCTAGAGACCAACCCTCTATATTTGTAACCGACTAACAAATAATCATCAAGATGTTCTCTTTGTAAGCTTAGTTTTCTTGATTATATTTTTGTATGTGGAATTAATAGTGCGCATCTAGCTACCATATTAAATAGAATGTTTTTTAGTAGAAGTGTCAATGGAGATTAATATAGAACCACCTACCAAATGAAAAAATAAACTAAGTCATAATGGTTGGTGAACTTAGAATTTGGGTTTTGAAATTTAGTGAACCTAAAAAAAAATTAGACTTTCCTAGGTTCATCAAACCTCAAAGATGAATTTCCACAGGAAAACACTTTTCCTTATTGAGCTTGACCCTCACAATTATAAACCCCTCCATTATGATTCCTTTGATTATTGTATCACCATGGTGACTATAAATTCAACATTGTAAGCCCTTTACCACCACAATGTCACATTTGAAGAGAGAGATTGAATATTGAAAATAGTATATTGACATAACCTCACATCTAAGGAGAGAGAGTGAATGTTGCAAACCCTCCATCATCGTGACCTCGTGCTTTAGGAGAGCTAGTGATAAATCATAAATGTTCCACTCAGCCCTCTACATTGTGACCCTACAGGTTAGATCATCTTAAACCTCGATGATGGATAGTAAATTCTTGTTTATTGATATTAATATGCATGTCATGTCATTGCCACTTCACTTTCTTCCATGTGCCTTGCCACATCACTCACATTTATCTTTCCATGTCATTACCATGTCTCACTTAGAAAAAAGGTGACTTGGCCACCCAAAAATGCTAAATCCATCTGCCACATGTCATCCTATACACATGTATTTTCCAACAGTATCCACGTCATTGCCTTCTGCCATGTGGATATGCCACTTATACTGCTATTTCATTTCACCAGCCACTCATCACCCATGCTTTTGTGTGTACATCATTTGGACCTGGCAGTCCAATAAGAACTTGGGTGCTTATGCCCAACAACCTTTGACTAAGGTCCCTATTGCTTGTCACTCGTTCTAGTTGTTCATGCATAAAATGGGTTGGGTGGTCTGATAAGTACCTGGGTAATTAGCCTAGGTATTTATGGTCAAGGGATAGAAGCAACAACTTACCACTCACTGGCCTTCATAATATTCCTCTTGAGCTTGTGCCTTTGTTTTGTCTTAGCATCAATCCATTGAGGATGGTCCCTTGTGGAACCATGAGCTTGTGGAACCATTCTTTTACTTTATCACTACTCTAAACTCCGATTTTTGCTCTTCCCTTGGGAGTTATGCTAAGAAACATATACCATTGGAAAGGTCATCAAAAGGGCTATCCAACCAAGCAATTTTCATGTGCTTTAGAAACTTCCCTTGAACTTGACATCAATGACTAGATTTGATATCGATGACAACAACCATCAACTTTCACAACAATTTCATATATTAATGCTAACAATTTTTATATAGAAACTGATTACTTTACACTTATCAACTCTACTTGTTATAAGAAAAAAATATAGATAATAATTGTTCCAACAAAACGATAGAACAAGATATTTACAACCTAAAAAAATGAAGGTAGTATCCTCCTACTTGGAGACTTTAATACTAGAATTGTAAATAATCAAGATATTCATCACAACAATGATTCGAACCCTAATCCTCTTTGGCTATATGAGGACCTTGTTTACACTAACATGTATAAAATAAACTCTAAAGACAAAATCAAGAATTTATTTGTTAATAAGATAATCAAGTTCTATACTTCTCAACATATTATGATTTGTAATGGTCCAATGAAGTGGCCAAAAATTCTAACCAAATGACTTGTATCTTGGTATGGGTAGCGATGTCATGGATTATGTGATTTCAAACATCCCCATATTGTTGGCCAGATAAATCGATCTTGCGAACAAGACCGATCTCCCTAGTATTAGAAGATAATCTAGCAACAAACAAACAAACAAATCTATCTTTCTCTAGACATATGCGATTTATAAATAAATACTATAAAAGTGTTAAGACCCTACCTTAGATCCAATGCTTGTTCATAGTAGCCATCCTCCAATCGTTCAAAAGAATTACCTTTGAGAACCTGCAATCACAAACAAGCAAACATTAAATAGCACCTGCATAGCAAATATCATAAATCATGTATATTATGGTGATCAAGGAATCCATAAAATAAACCATGAATCAACAGCTTATTGAGAAAAACAAACTTATTTGTATTAACTTTGAAAGAATAACCTTACAACCTTTTTAGCCTTGATGTTGAACAAGCTCTTCCTCAGGTCCAAAACAGGAATTTCCTTTACTTTGACAAGCCTTGCACTCTTCCAAATGAGATCATAGAGGTATGTAATCTCTCCTCATAAAAACTCAACTAAGAAGACTAAGTTCCAAAAACATTTCACTTAAAAAATATTTAGCTTCTAACCTCTCAAGTAACCAGCCCAATGCTTCATTTTATAGTGTAGAGGAGGAGGTTACAGGTCCACCTATGAAGGGATAGAATCCTCCTTCAAAGGGATAAGCTCCTCACATCAAGGGGTTAGCTCTTTAAGGTATGGGATGCATGAACCTTAAGAGAGCGAACTTGCCACCTCAAGATTCCTTCTAGAAGCTTCTAGAAATGACTGAAAGTGAGTTTTTTAGAATATACTTGCACCTTTTTAACTTTTACAGGGTTCCGCACCCATGACACAGAGAGAGAGTGGTTAGGTGCGCAGGAGACATGACCATTAGGTGCGGGACCATAGGTAATGCAAAGAGAAAGTGCGGAACTAGTGTTTTAGAGACTTTTGAGGGATTTCTCTTATTTTCAAGGCTTGATATGAGGAACTGAGGCTTAAGACTTGGAAAGGAGGAAAGTATGAGTGGTAATGGACTCACACAGATTGGAGAATATCAAGGTGACAATTTTTAGTGCAACAGATTGCCCCCTAAAATGCGAAGTCTGTAGATGAAGATAGAGTTTGTCATGTATGAAGAGTGAAGTAATTTATCATTTCAAGGATCACCCTGTGGACACCCCAGTCGGAACCTATAAAAAATTCAATGCAAAATATATATATGTGAACATATCATCGCTGAGGTAGGCATTCCCATACTGAGATCAAAACTGACTAGAAAACTGACTAAACTGTTCTGATATAGGAATGATTTTGTAATACATCAAGAGTATAGACATGTGTAGACACAGTATGGGCATAGCCATCTGTTTACGAATAGTCCACTATATAATGAATAACAAAATTTCTTGCAGCCTGGATGGTAGAAACTAGATCCAGGGTCTTCATTTCTGCTTCTCGAACTAGTACGATTCTATCCATGTGAATGGATGTGTCGAAGTCAAACATGGTAGAAACCACTTGATTACTAGTCAATGATGTGAACTCTTAACAAGTGTGAGAGAAACCACTAGTAATGTCAATGGCTCTCAAAGTACCCAGTACAATCCATGAAATGTGAATAAATGAGCTGAAGTCGAACATGTCATAGAATCATTCGATCGAATGTCAATGATGCAACCTATTATCGAAGGCGAGAAACCTGCCATTAGGGCATGAAGATTTCAAGGTACTGATAATTTCTAGATCATCTTTCTAGATAATGAGTTGAAGTTGATAGAAAGCAATCTGTTGTAGGCAAGCCCACAACATGAAATCATAGATCAAGTTTTTAAGAAATATATTAGCAAGGATTGACTCAAGGATGGTAAAAAATGGATGACAGATATTTTTCAAATGAATGGTTTATTTGAACTGACAACTTGAACACATAATGACACTGTATATGGTTTGGTGATAATTGACCCAAAGCTAATATCCAGAAACCGGCTGAACACTTTCAATATGGTTTGATTAACTGTTAGGCAAAGGATTTCCCAATCTAGGTAAACAAAAAGTGTCGTGTTCAAGAGTGGTTAACGGCTTTCTAAAACACAAAGTGTAACAAACAGGTTCATTTTTCTCTCTTTTCCCCCACCATTTCTAGCAAGTACCTCTTTATTTTTGACAAGCTTGAGGAGGATAACATTTTCTTGTTTAGAAGATCATCCTTCGGATGAGTCCAACTTAGTTTAAAATTCGAACCCTAAGAAGGAGTGGTTCATTCCTCTTTAAAATTGAACAAGTCCTTTACTATTAAATTTTAACGAGTCCAGTATAGGAAAAACTCGATTTTTTTCAATTTTAGGGAGACAGGAGAAAAAATTAAGAAAACTCCATGGGGGTCCTTTTCCGTAAATTTGTGTCCCTCGAGCCCGAAAAAGTATAAAATAGTACTTGAGAGAACCGCTTGACCATTACGATCAAAGAGTACTTTTCATAATTAGTGGCTCCGATCCAAAAAAGTAAAAAAGTGATCGAATACACGTCATTTCAAAACCAGTATCAAACCTGAAACGACAAAAGTATGACGATCTTTTCATGTTTATATGGTTAGAAAAGAGCTGTAAGTGGACCACCTTTTCATTCTGTTTAACAAGTTAAAAGGGAAAAACTCGGCTATCTTTTCATATTTTACAAGTCAGAAAAGAGCTTAAAGAAGACTCGTCCTAGAGGAACGAGTGGTATAAAGGGTAGCAATTGGTTCTGGCAATGGTGGAACTGCTCAAAACATGTAATGGTTAAGAGGCTAGCTAATAAAACCACTGATCGCTGCGGTCCCTCAGGAAAGGAAAAAAACCAAGTGAAAGCATATGATCAGCCAAAGAGATGGTGGCGATGGAATGAAAACAGCCAAGGCTCATCTAACAGAATTTAGCGGATAAAAATGGCAATCACGAGATGTAAAATGGGTATGGGTTCATTTTTACACAAGCTTGAACCATAGAGAACTCTGCTTGGATTCGGTTTCACGTTTACACAAGCTTGAAATGAAAAACTATACTTGTTATAAGTTCACATGCCCCCAACATAATGACTCAAATCGAGGTACGCGCCCCCCCAAGCTTCATTTCATTCAACGAGGTGGATGGAATGAAAATTCACTTTTGAGATCTTCGAAAGACTCAAATACTCGATTTGGAAAGGGAGTTGTTTCATTTTTTAATGAGGTTGACATAGTAAAAGAACTATCCTCATAACCCTTGCTTCGTTTTTTAAACAAGCTTGACACAAGACAAGGAACTATGCTCCATAACCCTTGATTCATTTTTTAATGAGCTTGACACAAGACAAGGAACTATGCTCCACACACCCGGTTTCATTTTTTAACGAGGTTGACACAGGAACAAATTATCCTTGAGACTCCTTGTTTCATTTTTTAATGAGCTTGACACAAGACAAGGAACTATGCTCCACTCACCCAGTTTCATTTTTTAATGAGGTTGACACAGGAACAAACTATCCTCGAGACATCCAGTTTCATTTTTTAATGAGGTTCATACAAGAAAAAACTATCCTCGAGAATCCTTGTTTCATTTTTTAACGAGCTTGACACAAGACAAGGAACTATGCTTCACTCATCTGGTTTCATTTTTTAAGGAGGTTGACACAAGAACAAACTATCCTTGACCTTGATCAGGAATCAGAAAATGACTGTACAACCTGATATGCAATTTCAAAGGGACTCAAGGGCCTTGCGCCATCAAATGAATCCACCTTAGAATCAGAAGGTACGATTCGAGGATCATCAAAAGCAATAGTGTCCGATGAAATCATATGAATATTTGCAATAGAAGGCGATACGTTAGGAGGAGGGAAGGAAAAAGTTCATAGTAAACCAAAATCTTTAATCAAACCTACACCAACATCCTTGTAAGGGATAGTCGTTTTACCGACGTGCTGAACACTATCTATAGAGGCTCGGTCGGATGAGAAATAAGTTAGCTAGTCTATCGTAATGATCTTTCCGTTATGAGGAAACTTTATAAGTCGAAAGACCGATGAAACGGTAGCAGTCATAGCATAAGACCAACTGCAACCTAGGAGAAGGTTGTAATCTAGAGGGGCATCAACCACTTCAACATTTATATTTATGGTTTTGCCTTCGACCCCTATAGGTAAATCCTACAAAATACCAAAAGGAAGGAACTCTCGGCCACCAAAAGCCTTTAGAATCGTTAGAGACTGATTGAGTGTGGGAGAACCAAGCGATATCCAACACTAGATCGACATAATACACGTAGAAGCTGCTTCATCATTCACAGTCTGAAAGCAAGGTCTGTTTTTGACTAACACTAGAATTTGGAAATCCATTTGATGAGGTAGGTGGGGTGTATTATTCTCTAAATCGAAGATTATTAGGTTTGAATCCTGAATATCAACATCTCATATAACAAACAATAGTAATTTACGTTGTGCTGGGCATGATTGCAGCACTTCCAAAGCCGATATTGTTGAAGGGGAAATAGCTAAGTCTTCAACAATGTTATAATTCTGAGTAGCTCTCGCATTTGGATTGAACGCTGATTTCCGAAATATACCTTTAGCAAGTGGTTGGCCGAAACTCATAACTATGTCAATTGATTTCCATGTATTGCATTAGATGGAAACTGTGCATATATTTTCTTGACGGGAATTGAAAATTCTGTCAAGTGATCTCCATGCATATATTTTCTTGATGGGAACTGATAATTCTGTCAATTGATCTCCATGTACTGCAGCTCCCGTTGACGCTAATTTTCGAACCTCTCTGCGTGGTGTTTGGCACCTTTACATATTGTCTTGGTTGGCTGTGATGTAAGTATTTCTAGCCTTTGTCACCTCACTGAGGCCGATCAGGGTTAAAGATGGATAGGTTGGGTTACTAATTGGTATGTGTAGAACTTTTGACACACTGATGCCATCTGCACTAAGCTGCTACTGTCCACTTTAAGAATTCGTTTCTGTCTATGATGGAGTCTGTGTGTTTTAAGAAATTATATATTAAAATTTACTCTTTCCGTCTCTATTTCAGTCCATTGCAGTTCAGTCTGGGGTCATTTATTTGCTGAAGTTGTTCCCAAGGGCATATTTTTACTAAAGGTGTCCCGAGGGCATTTACATTTCTATGCTTGTCATTTAAGACACCAGGGAAAGTATGGTTTTGTAATTCTCGACAGCTTTTTAGATGGAAATTGTGGATATATTTTCCTGATGGGAATTGAAAATTCTGTCAGTTGATCTCCATGCATATATTTTCTTGACGTGAACTGATAATTTTGTCAATCGATCTCCATGTACTGCAAGCTCCCGTTGACGTTAATTGTCGAACCTCTATGCGTGGCGTTTGGCACCTTCACATATGTGTCTTGGTTGGTCGTGATGGTAAGTATTTGTTACACTAAAATTTGTCACCATGACTATTTGCAGTTAGTATGGCTCCATCAACTGTCATACTATCCTCCTTGGCAAGCCTCATACCTCTGCTCTCCATGTCAAACTTCAAGAAAGAGAGAAAGTCATTAAAAATCTATATATCTCTGGGTACGCAGTTTCTCTTAGCCTTACCTGTGTGTACACACTCCAAGTTCACAATACCTGCGTACTTGTACGCTCTGTATGTAAAGAAATGGGTGCGTACTCCTGTAAAGGTCAAAAGGTGCAAGTTTCACTCCAAAAAAGTTACTTGTGGTCATTTCTAGAGCCTTCTAGAAGCTTGTTTGACGTGTATGGAGCGCCTCCAGATGGTTCATGTATCCCTACCGAAGAGGAACTTATCTCATCAAGAGGGGAGCTATCCCATCCAAAGAGGGGCTTATCCCATTGATGGTGGACCTGAATAACTTCCTCTAGAGCACTATAAATACAGGCATTGGGCCAAAGGGAGGGAGGTTGAAAGCTGAACATTTCTAAGGGTAGATGCTGCTGGAATTAGGACTCCCTTGTAAAGCTTGAGAGGAGAGATTCCCATCCTTTCCTAGCCTTATTTGAGAGTGGGTGAGCTGACCAAAGTAAAGGAAAACTCTTGCTGGACCCTAAGAGGGACTTGCACAACACCAAGGCTCAAGTTGTAATGGTTCCTTCTATTACCTTTTAATGCAAATGAACTTATTTTTCTCAACAAATTATTATTCATGGTTTGTTTCATATACTCCTTGGTCTGTATGATGGATATGTATTGTTTTATGAGTTTATCAGGTGCTATTTAATCTTTTGGCTTGTTAGTGAATGCAGGTTTCGAAGAGAAGGAAGAGCTCATCCGGATCGGCGAGGCTGGACTACTACAAAGCGTTGGACTAAAGGTATGTTAAAGATCCCCTGATTACTTGTATTTGCAATGCATGTTTAGAGAAAGGTAGCTTATTTGTCTTGTTTGTCACTAGAAAGCTTTTGCTTCTAGGGAGGTCAGTTGTGTCCGCACTAACAACTCTTTCCGCATGACAAAATGGCAACTCCACTGGGGACTCCATTAATGTGAATGTTTTTTCCTTTGTATGAACTTTTGGTCTGAGAAAAGTTATTTGTTTTCTAGTTTTTGGCTGTCTGACTGTGTGTTTGGGTGGGCTAGCTTAAGGTTAATTTAGATTTTAGTTTTTCTTTGTTTTTCTCGAAGTACGTAGCCTCTGAGTTGAGCACAGTGTGTACCTGTACGCACTGTCACTTTGTGCACACAGCGTACCCGCACCTGTGCAAACAGGTCGCCTGCGTACCCCTGTCAAAACTAAGAAAATTTCATTTTCCTTCTTTTTGCCTTTTACATTTTTGTTTTTAATTTGTTTTTCTGCCCAGATCCATTAGTTTTATGTCATAAATCTTCACCTAAGCTTGTTCCGTTAGTGTCGAGGGTTTTAGTAAAATTCATAGGGATTTTGCCTTAGGGTTTGATTTTTAACTGGTCCTGTAGTGACTTTGGCGTTAGAGGTTGTCAAACTTTGGATCTCCCTGGTTTTGTTCAGTCCTCTTAGGAGTCGGGCTTGTCATAGAAATCACCCTTGTGAGAGACCTACCTTTGTGTCTTCTCTTTGCGAATCTCGAAAAAGTTTGCTGTTTGAACTTTGAATTTTATTCTTGAGAAAAAAGCAAAAAGATTTCGATTTTTGTTTTGACTAGTTTTTGGTTCTGCATTAACTAGTCCTTAGTTACATTTTGACTGAGTAAAACATCCAGGAATCATCTTTAGTAAGCTTTTGACTCGTTAGATTTACTTTTATATTTATTTCTCTTAGATTTGCTTTTGAGTGAAATTGAGTTGATTTGATTGCCATAGCTTTTTTAACTTTGATTTTTGTTAAAGTAAGTTTTACATGCTTTATTAATTAGGAAAAAATACAAAAATATCTTTTGAAGGAAAGTTTGCTTTGGTAGCATTTGTGTCTTTGAAAGAAAAAGGAATTTTCATGAAGTGAATAGTGGTCATGTGCCATATATTTTGAAAAGAAAAAGAGTTTTGTTTCTTTGATTTCGTTGCCAAGAAAGTTGTTTTTATTTCAAAATTGCATTCTCCAACTCTCTTAGCTAGGAAATTCATTGAAAAAGGGAAAATTAGTGTAAATCATCCTAAGTGCATCTTTTTAGTGGATTTCGGTCGAGTCTACACACCATCAGTTTCATCTCCACTACCTTTTGTCTTAAAAAAGCCATAAAATTAACGCTTAAAGTAAAATCAACTTAGTAACTTTTATTTACTAGGGCTCTGAAACACCAATATAGATCAGGCTAGTGTCTTGGAGTAGGAGAGTAATTAACTCTCCAAAACAGCAAAACCAAACAAGTAGCTCATCTTGTGGTAGGATAAATCCAATTGTTTCATTTGTACTCTGGGAAAGCTCCTCTTAAAGGAGAAGCACGAGCTCGTGTCTGAACCAGTGAGGGGATCAATCCTCCCTTGTTGGGAACGACGCCAGACACGCACGTATTACAAACGGTAAACCTCGGATTAACCATTGTCGAGGAGCCAGGGGTCACTTGTCGGTAAACCTTGGATTATTGTCAAGGAGCTGGCAAGGGGATTGAGCTTGATACTCTGCCCTTGCGTGCTGTCGGAGTGTAGACTATTCCCCCAGGTGCATTTGTTGCTGGTTGTAACCTTAGTGACCATTATCTTTAGGATTCTACCGAGGTGACGATGGAGGGAAGATCCCACTGTACCTGGAGCAGACGTCGGCTAGACTCACTTGGATTTTCCGGGGGGTTCACTTCACTCGAGACGGTTAAAGTGGAGGAACTTGTGCCGGTCTATTCATTAAGCAGGTTGTCGGGGTAACTGTTCCACCCTCCACTTCTGTACTGAATTCGGCGATGTTGGGCTTCATCACCAACTAGTGTTTTCGGTCTGGAAGGCTACTGTTTGTGCATGGTTTGACGCCCTAGATTCTTTAGGCGTGTGATTCAAATTTGTTTGGTTCTTTATAGACTTTAGGTGGTTTTCTTTGAGATTTTACTTTGTTTGCGTGTGCAGTAGTTAAAAGTTTTTAACTGTGGCGGAATTACCGAGACAGTCCCATCGACTTCGGGGCAAGTCTCCTGAGATTGTTTCCGTGGCCGAATTGTTGAGGAAGTCCCGTAGACTTCGGGGTGAGCCTCCTCAAGACATCCCAAGTCATTACGAAGGTTTAAAGGTCCTTGTAACTCCTAGTGACAGTAAAGTAGGTTCACCTAAAGAAGGAGAATCGTCGTTGGTAGTCCATCCAGATTACCAAGGTCTAGAAACAGGTTATAATCCTGAAGCAATTGCAGTTTCCGAGCTTGCTGGTAGTTTTTCATCTACTAGTGATATAGGCGAAGAACCTGAAGTATCTGAACCTGTTACTCCAACTTCTAGTGCACCAGATTCACCTAGGGTAGAAAGAGTCATCACCGAAAATCTTCCTGCTGGTTTGATAGCGATTGAAGAACTTGCTCTAGAGGAGGAATTAGGCGTATCTATCCTTGAAGATCAACCTACTATTGATCTAAGGGAGCGTGAATCTATCTTTTACAGTCCTCCTAGAAGTACTACTTGGTACCTTTCGTTAACCAATTATTTAGACAACTCAGGGATAAGTTTTTCTCCACCTCGAACTCCTTTTCCACCCGGAGGTATTTATACTCCTGTAAATATGTCTGGTCAGTCGTCTGTATTCACTCAATCTCCTGAATCTTTCTTGTACGGCGGTCCTTCTGTTCCCTTCGGGTATCAGTCACTTTCTGGTACCTTTGCGGGGGCATCTCCTCAGCCCATTGATCATGGGTTATTAGCTGGAAACAATGGTAATAAACCGTTGGGTGTAGGAGACATTTACATGATGTCAGGTTCAGTTCTCGGTTCTCAACCTCAAGGTGGTCAATTACCACCTGGGGGGCAGCCTCAATTAACGCCTGGGGGGCAACCTCAAGGTACACAACTTGTGTCTGGGGGGCAACCTCAAGGACAGTATGTACCCATAGTACAATACATTCCTCAAGGTGAACCCCAGCCTCAATATGTACCCCAGGGTCAACCTCAGTATCAGTATTTACCTCAAGGGTATCAACCTCAAGGTCAAGGTCAACCCCAGTATCAGTATTTACCTCAAGGTTATCAACCTCAAGGTCAATACTCAAGTCAAGGTTATCAACCACCTCAAGGTCAATCATATGTTCAAGGTACGGGAACTGTGCCTTTCAGTTATCAATCCTATCCTCAATCCGGTTATGGATCTCAGTATCCTCAACCTGTCATGGGTCAATACCCCGGAATGAACATAGTGTGGGATCCATCGCAAGTTCAATAGGTATTGCATCCAAGTATACAGTTGTCATCTCAAGTTGGACAACCCTTAGTTGTTGGTCCATCCCAGCAACCAGTCCAGTCTAATGTTCAAACTTCTGTAACTTCGGTAGTTACTCAGCCACCAATCGCACCTAGTACTCCAACTCAAACAACGGTTGCTGCAACTACCGCAACATCTGCTCCTTCCACCACACTTGCTTCTGGAGTATCGACAGCTCCGGTTTCTACTGTCTCTGCAACTACTCCTTGGACATCTTTACCATTGTCTGGATCTACGATTCAAACTACGGTTCAGATGCTTGCAGGACAACCTAGTTTAAGTACGGTTGTCACTAGTCAACCACAATTTTCTTATCAACCGTACCAGGGACAATACCAATACGGGCCTGCTGTCCAACAGCCGGTTTACCAGTATCAACCGTATCCTAGGTACACTTATCAACAACCTCAGCAACCCCAGTACAGTTCGGTTAATCCTGGTTTTCCAGGAGGATATAATATCCCGAATGCGATTCCAATTCCAAGTTATCCTGGGTATCCTCCTCCTGGGACTGGCCTTGTGACCCAGAGTTTTAGGGATCCTAATCGGCAGTTACCATTTATCGCAACTTTGGATTTACCAGACTTGTCGCGCCTAACGAACAATCCAATACAATATCTTCCATTCTGGCCGCCAATGCCAAATAAGTTGTCGAGCGATATACCCAAGTTCGAAGGTAAGTCTGGAGAGGATTTGTCCAATCACGTGATGACTTACCACCTCTGGTGTGCTTCAAATTCCATCTCGGATGATTCGATCCGCTTACGTCTTTTCCAGCGTACGCTCATTGGTCTCGTGGCCAAGTGGTACATTGAGTTACCACGGGCCTCTTTTTACAATTTTAGTCAGTTAGCTACCTCGTTCCTAACTCATTTTCAGTTGCTGGTCAGATATGATAATGGCACGGAGCTATTAACTTCATTAAAACAGTCGGCCTCCACTTATATTTCCGATCATATCCATGAATGGAGACGTCGACGACGATTAGTGAAAGTTTTTATTCCGGACCAAATCTTAGCTGAATGGTTTGTTAAATCATTATTACCGAAGATTACTGAAGATGTAGCTAAGGCCGGAGTAGTTACTGAAGAGAAAGTAATTGCTCAAGCGCAGTACCTTGACTTAGTTTACACTCAGTCAGGTACGTTACATGAAAAGATCCCAGATCTTCCAAAGTCAAATCAAATCGCTGCTGCTCCTTCGGGATCTCATGCTACTGATGGCATGATTGGTACGGTAAATACTAAAAGCAAGAATAAATCTTCAAAGAATTCTTCACCCATTATAACCTTACCCGATTCCCCGACAGGAGAGTCTTCTCCTGAAATTTCCGCCGAAATTCACGCTGTAGAGTCATCTACGGCTAAATCAAAAAACGGTGGAAAGAAGAAGGGTAAGAAGAAGGGTAAAGCAGACAAGACTCCAAAGGAGAAAACAAAAAAGTCGGAATCCAATGAAGAAAAACACAAACCTTGATATCCTTGTCTTATTTGTGAAGAGGATCATTTTACAAGAGATTGCCCCCATCGGGCCGAGGTTGTGAAAATTGTCAAAGGTTCGTCAACTCCTGCTGTTTTGAAAGATCCATTTCCAAAGCAAGAGAGTAAAATGATAAGTTCTTCCTCGAGTGCCACTGAAGAACCCATATTGATGATGTCTCATGTGAGGATTGCGACTCGATCTCACGATTATGGTAGTAAAAGTCCTGTTGATGGATCGAAAGAAGCAGAATCTTCTCGTTCAAATCCATCAACCTCAGCTCCCGGTTCTGATCTGCTACAGATCGAGAAACCTAACCCTAACTTAGTAATAAAACCGCCCGCCAAGGGTGTACTTTGAAGGTCTGCTTTCAATCCACATGCGAGAGCGGCCCAGAATTACAACATTGTTGAGGATTTAGCTATTTCACCCTCAGCAATGTTGGCTTTAGAAGTGCTGCAATCATGCCCAGCACAGCGAAAATTACTTCTGTTGGCTATAGGAGCTGTTGATGTTCAGGACCCGAACCTGATAATCTTTGATCTAGAAAATAGTACACCGCGTCTCCCTCATCAGATGGCTTTCCAGATTCCAGTGATAGTCAAAAACACACCAATTCATCGGACTGTAATTGATGAGGGAGCTTCTACGTGTATTATGTCGATTCAGTGTTGGAGATCGCTTGGTTCTCCTTCGCTGAACCAATCCCCAACAATTCTTAAGGCCTTTGATGGCCGTGGGTTCCATCCGTTTGGCATTTTACAAGATTTTCCTATAGGGGTTGAAGGAAAAACCGTTAGTCTAGATGTGGAGGTGGTTGATGCCCCTCTAGACTACAACCTTCTTTTGGGTCGAAGTTGGTCTTATGCTATGACAGCGGTCATTTCATCGGTCTTCAGAGTCATAAAGTTTCCACATAATGGCAAGATCGTGACAATAGACCAGCTGGCTTATTTTTCATCTGACCCAGCCTCTTCAGAGAGTATCCAGCATGTCGGTAAAACGAACATCCCTTATAAGGATGTTGGCGTAGGATTAGTTAAAGATTCCGGTTTACTGGGAACTTTTCCTTTTCCTCCGATCAACGCAGACCCTTCATTCGCATCAATTCATATGATTACTTCAGACACTATTATTTACGATGATCCTTGGATTGTCCCATCTGAATCTGAGATAGACTCATTCGGTGATTCAATGCCTTTGAGTCCATATGAAATTTCTTATGAGGCCATGCAGTCTTTTTCCGACCCAACTTCAACCCAAATAGACAAAATGAATGTGGTCCGTGAGGAATCCCTTTTCGCATCAACCTCGGAGTTAATAACGTTTCCCGAAGTTGTGTCATCTGACGAACAACTTTGTGAAGTCCTGTGCGTAGACGATTTACCATGGGAAGATCTCCATCATAGATCTTCGTTTTTACCTGAGAATGATCGTTTTGAAAACGATTTCTCGTCAATTTTTACGGCTGAATATGTCAAAGACGCTCAGAGTCCAATGAAACATCCTGATTCAGAGCTGAATTTGGGAAATGTTTCTCGGACTATTCCCATTGACATTTCAGTGAAGCCTGGAATTGTTGAACACATTCATATAGGTGCCTCGTGTTCTGATGACGAAATTCAAACATACAAGGCCCTATTTCAAGAATTCCGCGACGTGTTTGCCTGGTCATATGAGGAAATGCGAGGAATTGATCCCTCCATTGTTTTTCATGAGATCAAGACTTACCCGGACGCTAAACCTGTTCGGCAACGTCTGCGTCAAATCCACCCTCGAAAAGCGGCTGCAATTAAAGCAGAAGTTGAGAAGCTGTTGAAAGCAGGTTTCATTTATCCGATCACGTTAACGGATTGGGTATCGAATATTGTTCCAGTTAACAAGAAGCAGGGAACAATAAGAATATGTATCGACTATAGGGATATCATTCGTGCTTGTCCCAAGGACAACTATCCCACGCCCTATATCGATCAAATAATTGATGATTGTGCCGGCAGTGAAATATTTTTCTTTAGGATGGTTTTTCCGATTACAACCAAATCAATATTCTACCTGCCGATCAACCAAAACCGGCTTTCATTTGTCCATGGGGGAAATTTGCTTATTGCAAACTACCTTTTGGGCTTAAGAATGTCGGGGCCACTTTTCAAAGGGCGATGTCTTATACATTTCATGACATCAAGCACATTGTGCAACTGTATCTCGATGACTTGCCCGCTCACTCTTTACGTCGAGTTGATCACCTTGTCCATTTACGAGCAATTTTTATGAGGTGTAGGCATTATCGTATACGGTTGAACCCACACAAATGTGTCTTCTGCATCGAAGTGGGATGATTGCTGGGATTTGTAGTTTCAAAAGCCGGCATTCGTGTCGATCCCTCGAAGGTCGAAGCTATCATCAAATTGCCTCCTCCTTCGAGTTTGCGCCAACTCCAAAGTTTGCAAGGGAAAGCAAACTTTTTACGCCGATTCATTCCTAACTACGCCGAGATTACCAAGGGTTTTACCCGGTTGTTGAAACAAAATACTCAATTCACCTGGGATGAGATAGCTCAGAAATCTTTTGATGCGCTAAAGCATGCGTTGACCCATGCACCGTTGCTGCATCCTCCCAACTACAACCAGGATTACTTTTTGTACCTCGTCGCCGCTCATTCCACCATTGGAATGGTCTTAGTATAGGAAGATGAATTCGAAACGGAACATGTGATATATTATCTTAGTAAGACGTTAAATCCCACTGAGCTAAAATATTCGCATGTGGAGAAATTGGCCCTGGCAGTTGTTCAAGCTGTCCAGCGTTTTCGTCATTACATTCTTCTCTGTAAAACTACAGTCATTTCGGATTGCAACCCTATGATTTACATTTTGACTAAACAATTTCTAGGGGGCAAGTACTCTAAATGGATTGTTATCTTGCAAGAGTTCGACTTGGAGTTTGAAAAATCCAAGTCTAAGAAATCTTTAGTTTTTGCGGAATTGATGTGTGATTTCCCGCGTGCTGACACGGAAACTGTGGTAGAGGAACCCATTGCAGACGAATCTCTATTTCTCATCAGCACTTTAGATCCATGGTATGGGGATATAATTGTCTATCTCCAAACCCAATCCTTTCGGCCTGAAGCTTCAAAGTCGGAACGCCGAAAAATTCGATTCCAGTCCCAACAGTACAAAATTATTGGAGATACTCTTTATCGTCGTGGGGCGGACTTGGTTTTTCGTTGTTGCTTAACTCATGAAGAGGCAGAAAGGGTTATGAATGACTGTCATTCTGGAGCATTTGGCGGTCATATGTCTGGGTATGCCACAGCTCAGAAGGTGTTGCGTGCTGGCTACTTCTGGCCGTCCATGTTTAAAGATTGTATCATTGCAGTCCGAAAATGCCACAACTCTCAAGTGTTTGATCGTAAGATGCGCGCACCACCTGCTCCTCTCCACCCTATAATTGCCGTTGGTCCTTTTGCTAAATGGGGTATCGACTTTATTACATGTAACCCTCACTCGGTCGGGGGGCATGCGTATATCATCCTTACTATTGATTATTTTACTAAGTGGGCCGAGGCGATGCCTACATTCGAAGCAGACAGCAAGACAGCTGCGATTTTCATATTCAATCATATTATTGCTAGGTTTGGTGTCCCACAAGCGATAATCACTGACCATGGGCGCCATTTTCGAAACATTATGATGACAGAACTTACAAGCCAGCTTGGTTTGCGTCATGATAGTTCTACTCCTTATTATCCCCAAGCAAACGGTTTGGTTGAGTCCATCAACAAAGTTCTAGTTATCATGATCCGACGAATCATTAGTATTCATCGGTCAAATTGGCACAACATGTTATTTTCAGCACTTTGGGCGTACCGAACCTCAGTGAAAACATCAACAGGGTTCACTCATTTCCAACTAGTTTATGGTTTGGAAGCAGTATTGCCCATTGAATGCGAAATCCCATCACTTCAAATGGCTATCGAATTACTTCCAGCTACTTCCGAAGAGGAGAAGCGTCTATTATACTTAGCTAAATTAGATGAGACTCGACGTGACGCTGCATTGGCAATCGAGACTCACGTAAAAAGGATGAAAGCTCAGTATGATCGCAACGTGACCCCTCGTAATTTTTCGGAAGGAGACCTAGTGCTATTATATGATCAAGCTAACGATAAATTAGGTGCTGGCAAATTCGTTCCCATGTGGCATGGGCCCTACATTGTCAAGCGAAAGCTAGCAAAAGGGGCCTATGAGCTAGTAGATTTTGATGGGGACTCTTTGGGTAAGCCCAGAAATGGACTTTACCTAAAGAGGTATTATGCTTAAATGATGGGTATGGAGATTTAGTTAGGTTAGTTTTTCTTTCTAGCTGGTGTGTTTGTTTGTATAGACAGTGTGCTTAGCTTAGAGAGTGTGTTTTTCGTCGTTATTCTGGCTTATCTTGGTTTTACTCTTGATATTGCAGATGTCGATGCCTCTCCAAACGTACATTGGATTTGCTGATGGTGCTTGTCGTAGTACACAGAATATCTCTTCCGCAGCTTGGGTTATCTATTCACCCTCTGACGAGTTAGTTTCTATGCATGTGGTGAGCCTCAGTCAAACAACGAACAACATTGCAGAATACAGTGCAGTGATTGAGTTATTATCTGAATCTATTTCATTTGGGATTCGGAGTTTGATAGTGAGGTTATATTCTGAACTCGTTGTATTACAACTTAATAGAGTATATGCCATTAGAAATCCAGTGTTATTAAGGTTATTTTTGAGAGTGCGCCTCTTGGAACGTGGATTTGATTACATTGAATATCAGCATATTCCAAGGTCATTAAATACATTAGCAGATGCAATTGCTTCTCGAATGTTAGACAGACATTTGCGATAATCATAAATGTAAATTTAAAAACATTTCATCATACATGTTTAACAAGATAAGCCGGTAATACTGATATATATATAGATAGGAGTGTGTCAAAATATACATCGTCTTCGATCATAGGTTGCAAAACACCTTATGATCGGCAAAAATGATAAGTACAAAAAACCAAAAATGTCACATGTGTCTACAAAAAGTGACTAGCCAATCACTGGTGGTGCTCTCTATACGAGACCACTGCCCGCGCTACCCTACACAGGAACCTCCTGAAAGGTCTTGGGACTGTGACCACATAGCGCTGAAGTCGGATAGGAATATCGTCTATAGTCGTCTCTGGTATGTCCGTCGTGAGACGCTCTAGGTCCTGTTCCAGCTCGGTTAAGGTCTCTGCGGCCGCATCCTGTGGGGCCGGTGCTAGTGCAACTGGTACTCTTCTCTCGAATGGCCGAAGATTGGCTGGACGCTGTGGACCTACATCTGCATTTTGAAATTTGTCACTGTCAGTTTTGAGACGATATAAAAAACAAATAAAAACAAAAAAAAGTAAATAATTTAAAAAACTTGTGAAAAATGAAATACCTCTGTCATCCCATTGTTCTCCCTGTGGAAGAACCATGTCCGGATCACCACGAAAATCTACTCCAGCATAAGGAAAGTCCTGAATCGCAAAGACCTGGTCCTCCAACCAGTGAAAGTAACCCGCAGGAAATCGAACAACTCCCGCTCCCTCATCAGGATGCCGGGCCATCACCGCAACCCATCGCATCAACTTTGGCTCCCGAGGAGGCCCAGCTGGAACAGTGAGATGCTGTGGGATCAGCATCGAAACCCTCTCTAGGGCAAAGCTCACAACTAAAGGCCCATACCCAAAGGTCTTTAATTGTCTGTTCTTTGCCCTAGTTAGTTGGCCCTTCATATTGGCCAACACAACGTCACACCAATTGAAAATGTTGCCTCGGTAGCAATCTATCGCCATCCGCATTTGGGACCCGGTAGCAATGTGCAAGGCGGCTGCGCCGCAGAGTCTGGTAACTGTAAAGGCAATTACCATAAGTTCAGGTAGGGATATGTATTTGATTTCTATCCCTTTATCCTGGTTCTGATTGTTGCACCACTCTAGCCGGAGGCTAGCAAGGGATTGGCCACCCGGCCTAGTCCCGGACAGAGTCAGTTGCTTGCCCCTATTAGGCAAACCAGTGAGAAAATATATGTCAGAGGGCTCTATCTCAAGCTGGTGCCCTCCGATATAGAAGCATTGATCCTGGACGTTCCACCTTTCAACCAGCCATTCTAAGAATCGCACCTGGGCCCTCATGCCAGGTATGGCCCAGTATTTGTAGAGACCACATGCCTTCAAAGCATCAATGGAGGGTTGATGATCTATTGCGGCCAAATCGACATCTTCGTGTTCTCTTTCGCGCCAATCAAGCATGGTGGGCAATCTACACACCAGAAAACATTCATTAGAATTCATTAAATCAAAAATTAATGGTTAGGTTTTGAGATTTGGGGTTTTAAAATTGCTTTGCGCGGGGTACGCACCCCGCGTTCAGAAACAGAGCGTATGGACGCAGCTGTTCTGAAGGCAGGCTGCGTACTCCTGCCATTTTCCTATGAACGAAAATGTCGTACCCCGAAAGGCAGATCCTAAAACCCCAAAGCCCTCAAAAAATCAAAATAGGGCTTGAAATGAAATTCTAAATGGATGAAAACAAAGAGGAGGATGTTGTGAAATACCTGAAAGAGACGGCACTCGATTTCGACGGTCGGATTCTCCGCAAAGTCCACGGGAAGTTTCTTGCCAAAAGCCCTTTTCTCTCCTTCAACAGTAAAATGGTAAAAATGACATGGTAAAAACTCTTTTTATAGGTTTTTTGGATAAATGAATGCTAAATTTGTTTATTTTTCACCATGGAAGGATATTTCTCAATGCATTTTTGCTTATCTTAAACAGGTATGAGTAATGTGTCATTTTTGTGCAGGACAATAGGACTTTCAAAGAAAATTACCATTTTTCACAAACCAAAACATCAGAGTCATCTTTTAAGCCCTTTTCTGACTCCTAAAATATGAAAAGATTGCCGAGCATTTCTTTTATACTTGTTAAAATAGTATTAAAAGACGGTCCCCTTATAGCTATTTTCTGACCGTAAAAACAGGAAAAGATTGCCGGGTTTTTGTCGTTTCAAACTCGATATGGAAATAAAACGACGTGTCCTTGATCGCTTTTTACTTTTTAGGTCAGAGGCACTAATCATGAAATTACTCCTTGGTCGCAAGACTAAGCGGTTCTCTCAGGTATTATTTTATACTTTTTCGGGCTTGGGAGACACAACTTTATGAAAAAGTTCAACCTGGAGTCTTCTTTAGTTTTTTCAGACTCTCTAAAAATGAAAAACGCCGAGTTTCTCCTATACTGGATTCGTTAAAATTTCACAGTAAAGGACTTGTTCGATTACAAACAGGAACGAACCACTCCTTCTTAGGGTTCGAATCAAAACTAAGTTGGACTCATCTGAAGGATGAGCTTATAATCAAGCATATGTTATCCTCCTCAAGCTTGTAAAAAATAAAGAGGTACTTGCCAGAACTGGTGGGGGAAAAGAGAGAAAAATAAGCCCATTTGTTATCCTTTGTCTCAGAAGAAGCCTTATTACCACTCTTGGACACGACACTTTCATTCACCTGGGTTGGGAAATCCTTTGCCTCACAGTTGATGAAGCCACATTGAAAGTCTTTAGCCGGGTATTAACTTTAGGTCAAATGTCACCAAGCCATCTGTCGTGTCGTTATGTGTTCAAGAGGTCTCTGCAATAAACATTCATCTGCAAAATACTCGTCATCCATCTTGACCATCCCTGAGTCAGTCCTTGCAGCTACATTTCTTCAACTTGATCTATGATTTCGTGTTGTAGGCTTGCCTGCAACGGGTCGCTTTCTATCGACATCATCACATTATCTAGAAAGATTACCTAGGAATCGTCAGTACCTTGAAGTCTGCATGCATCAATGGCAGGTTTCTCGCCTTTGACGACAGTTTACATCATTGACTTTCGATCAAAGGATTCCATGAAATGTTCGACATCAACTCATTCATTCACATCTCATGGATTGTACTGGGTACTTTGAGAATCATTGACATCACTGGTGGTCTCTCTCACGCTTATTAACAGTTTACATCATTGACTGGTAATAAAGTGGTTTCTACCATGTTCGACATCAACTCATTTATTCGCATGGATAGAATCGTACCTGTTCGGGAAGTAGAAATGAAGACCCTGGATCTAGTTTCCACCATCCAGGCTGCGAGGCGTTTTGTATTCATTGTACAGTAGACTAATCATAAACAGATGGCTGCGTCCATACTGTGTCTACAAAATTCTATGATTATGATGTACTACAGAATCATTCCTGTATCAGAGTAGTAGATAGTCAATTAGTTAAAGTTTTCAATCTGAGTATGGGAATGCCTACCTCAACGATGATATGATCATATACATGTATTTTGTGTTGAATACTTCCAGGTTCCGACTGGACTCTCCACAAGATAATCCTTGAAATGATAAAGTACTTCACCCTTCCTAGATAAAATGAAACCCCTATCTACGACAGGCTTCGTACTTTAGGGGGAAATCTGTTACACTAAAATTTGTCACCATGACTATTTGCAGTTAGTATGGCTCCATCAACTGTCATACTATCCTCCTTTGCAAGCCTCATACCTTTGCTCTCCATGTAAAACTTCAAGAAAGAGAGAAAGTCATTAAAAATCTATATATCTCTGGGTATGCAGTTTCTCTTAGCCTTACCTGCATGTACGCACTCCAAGTTCACAATACCTGCGTACTTGTACGCTCTGTATGTAAAGCAATGCATGCGTACTCTTGTAAAGGTCAAAAGGCGCAAGTTTCACTCCAAAAAAGTTACTTGTGGTCATTTCTAGAGCCTTCTAGAAGCTTGTTTGACGTGTATGGAGCGCCTCCAGATGGTTCATGTATCCCTACCGAAGAGGAACTTATCCCATCAAGAGGGGAGCTATCCCATCCAAAGAGGGGCTTATCCCATTGATGGTGGACCTGAATAACTTCCTCTAGAGCACTATAAATACAGGCATTGGGCCAAAGGGAGGGAGGTTGAAAGCTGAACATTCCTAAGGGTAGATGCTGTTGGAATTAGGACTCCCTTGTAAAGCTTGAGAGGAGAGATTCCCATCCTTTCCTAGCCTTATTTGAGAGTGGGTGAGCTGACCAAAGTAAAGGAAAACTCTTGCTGGACCCTAGGAGGGACTTGCACAACACCAAGGCTCAGGTTGTAATGGTTCCTTCTGTTACCTTTTAATGCAAATGAACTTATTTTTCTCAATAGATTATTATTCATGGTTTGTTTCATATACTCCTTGGTCTGTATGATGGATATGTATTGTTTTATGAGTTTATCAGGTGCTATTTAATATTTTGGCTTGTTAGTGAATGCAGGTTTCGCAGAGAAGGAGGACCTCATCCGGATCGGCGAGGCTGGACTACTACAAAGCGTTGGACTAAAGGTATGTTAAAGATCCCCTGATTACTTGTATTTGCAATGCATGTTTAGAGAAAGGTAGCTTTATTTGTCTTGTTTGTCACTAGAAAGGTTTTGCTTCTAGGGAGGTCGGTTGTGTCCGCACTAACGACTCTTTCTGCATGACAGTATTTCTAGCCTCTTTCACCTCACTGAGGCCGATCAAGGTTAAAGATCGATGGGTTGAGTTACTAATTGGTCTGTGTAGCACTTTTGACATACGGATGCCATCTGCACTAAGCTCCTGCTGTCCATTTTAAGACTCTGTTCTGTCTATGATGGAGTCTATGTGCTTTAAGTAATTATATATTAAAATTTACTCTTTCCGTCTCTATTGCGTGAGTTCTGGTTCAAGCCCTGCTAAGTGTGGTTTTTCAAATTAATTCTGTAATTTAATCCCAAATTACGATGTCTTGTCATGTGGGTTATTGGATTGTTGTGTGATGTTTTTTCTTTTTCATTGTCAAATTAATTCACTAATTTCACCACTGCCACCGATTTGCTGCAGATTATAATGGTTCGTCGTGTGGGTTTGTAGATTATTGTGTGAGGTACAGGAGGATCATTGAATGGAATGGATGGACTAGCTTCGCATGATTTTTCATTACTTGTATGTTATAGCTTTTCTGTAATTGGTGCGTGTATGGTATTCTGCATGAGTAGCTTTCACAATATTCATTATCCTCTGGTTTTCATTGTTCTTATTGGTGACCTGTGCGTAATAACGTATGAAAGTTTTGTTACTAAAGAAGCTCCTCTGTTTTCTTTTTTGAACTATAATTTTTAAAACCCACCTCCCTTCTTTTACGAAGGAACATAAAGAAATATGAAGGCGAAGGTGCATATGTGCAGCTCCCTCCATCACATGACTATTTTTTTGAGTGCGAAAAAACCGCTGGATTTGTTATATATATATATATATATATATATATATATATATATATATATATATATATATATATATAATTAGTACATCTGGTTTAAATTAGAGGTGGCAGTGGCATCATGAAAAGCCAAAATGCCACCATTCCAATATGAAAAACTTCCAGCCCATAGCCTCACTTGGCCACAATCCACTAATGAACAACATATAATTATTAGAAACCATATACAGAAATAAACAGTATCAAAAAGTCTATCATCTAGTCCAAAACAACATGATAAAAGAGTGTCCAAATATATAGAAAGTAAAACAAAATAAAAAATTGTCATTGCACAAACATAGTATATATATATATATATATATATATATATATATATATATATATATATATATATATATATATATATATATATATATATATATATATATATATATATATATATATATAAATCTATCTGTGGTCCCATCAGGGGAAGAGAAAGAAGCCAACCTTGTAAGCACTGCCCTCCATCCCTAACCCAATTTGCAAACCATCTTGTGGAGCAGAAATACCAATGTTAGACATAGCATCAGCATGACTACTTACAGTTGTAACCAACTGCAACTCCAAATTCTGATCAAATTTAGTTTTGATTTAACTTACATTTGATTCAGGACATATATATATACCGCCAAACTGATTGGTCCTCCCATTGGTCAGTGCACAAGATGGATTAAGGAATGGGATGAACATCGAATAATTTCCTAATTATTGGCGTCACCTTCAGCATCCCCGGTCGAGGTAGGTAGTGCACATTCTCGCATTTTTTCTTCCAAAAAAGTGATCCCATAAAACGTATTTGTTCATTTTTCCAATGCACAAACAGACCACTGTGAGGTTTTTTGAAATATTTACTCTGGTTATTGTTATTTTGGAAGTTAATGTGAAAGTCAACATTTACGATATGATTAGAAAAGTGAGTATATAATATTTTTCCAGTTTCTATAAACTAGTTATGGTAAATTTTTGCATCTTGACATGGTTAATGTTACAAAGTGGAGAATAATAAAAAAGAATTCCATTCTCTCATTTTCACTCTTTTTAGGATAAGAATTAAGATGTAAACTATTTAGTTTATTTAAATTAACTAAATATTTCTATTTCTATGCTTATCATTTAAGACACCAAGGCATTTACATTTCTAGGCTTATCATTTAAGAAACCAAGGTAAGAATGGCTCTGTAATTCTGACACCTTTTTAGTTGGAAACTGTGCATATATTTTCTTGACGGGAACTGATAATTCTGTCAATTGATCTCCATGCATATATTTTCTTGACGAGAACTGATAATTCTGTCAAATGATCTCCATGCATATATGTTCTTGACGGGAACTGATAATTCTGTCAATTGATCTCCATGTACTGCACCTCACGTTGATGTTAGTAATCGAACCTTACTTCGTGGCATTGGGCACCTTCACATATGTGTCTCGGTTGGTCGTGATGGTAAGTGTTTCTAGCCTCTGTCATCTCACTGAGGCCGATAAGGGTTAAAGATCGATGGTTTGGGTTACTAATTGGTCCGTGTAGCACTTTTAACATGCGGATGCTTATCTGCACTAAGTTGTTGCTATCCATTTTAAGATGTGATGGAGTCTGTGTGGTTTAAGCAATTCTGTATTAAAAATTACTTTTTCGCCTCTATTGCACGAGTTACCTTTGAGGCCCTGTTGAGTGTCTCTCTTTAAATTATTTCTTTCATTCCCATTTGCCCCAAATTACTATGTCTTGTCTTGTGGGTTTGTGGATTATTGTGTTGAGTGTTTTCATTGAATTTGATGCAATATTTTCTATTCCTCCATTGATTAGAGGGATTTCTCATGTTAACTAATATTAGCAGGAGGAAACAGAATGGTTACCAGTGCCTGGGTGTATCAAACATGGCGGAAGAAAACAAGAAAAATCCAAGTCAGACATTTCTTCTTGATGAACATTTCTTCTTGATGAACAGGTAAGCTTCTCTGTCTTTTTATAAAATAATTAATTATGGCTATGATATAAATTAATAACCAATCCAGAATTGGTGTGGAAATTGATTCTTGATACATGAAATGCGATTAATCCATAACCATGTATGACATCTCGTTGTACTCATTACAAAAATTATATTTATTTAATTATTTTTTCTCCAACATAAACAAAGTTAACAATTAGAATTATTAGTACAAATTTACAAAAGATAAAAAATGATATTCTATAAAAATCATAAGGTGTGTAATTAAAAATCACCAAATATACTTACTATTTTTTTCATTGGGTGCAGTTAATTTATTTTTACTTCAATCCTACAACTATAACTTCTAGATGCACCCAGTGAGGCTAGATCTAGTGACTTTGCAAAGAGTTTCTTAATAATAGGTTATATATCCAACTAATATTCACACCTTGAGATTTATGCTACACTATGGAGTTAAGTACATAATATCCATGGAATAAATGGTATGTATAATTTGACATAAACATTGAAAATATTTCCATGCATAACATCAACATATGCATAAATATAGGGACAAACCCTCTAAATTAAAGACATATCTAGAGACTAACCCTCTATATTTGTAACCCACTAACTAACAATCATCAAGATGTTCTCTTTGTAAGCTTAGTTTTCCTAATTATATTTTTGTATGTGGAATAAATAGTGCACATCTAGCTACCATATTAAATATAATGTTTTTCAGTAGAAGTGTCAGTGGAGATTAATATAGAACCACCTACCAAATGAAAAAATAAACTAAGTCATAATGGTTGGTGAACTTAGAATTTGAGTTTTGAAATTTAGTGAACCTAAAAAAAAATAGACATTCCTAGGTTCATCAAACCTCAAAGATGAATTCCCATAGGAACACACTTTTCCTTATTGAGCTTGACCCTCACAATTATAAACCCCTCCATTATGATTCCCCTAATGATTGTAACATCACCATGGTGACTATAAATTCAACATTGTAAGCCCTTTACCACCACAATGTCGCATTTGAAGAGAGAGATTGAATATCGAAAGCAGTATATTGCCATAACCTCACATGTAAGGAGAGAGAGTGAATGTTGCAAACCCTCCATCATCGTGACCTCGTGCTTCAGGAGAGCTAGTGATAAATCATAAATGTTCCACTTGACCCTCTGCATTGTGACCCTACAGGTTAGATCATCTTAAACCTCGATGATGGATAGTAAATGATTTTTTATTGATATTGATATGTATGTCATGTCACTGCCACTTTAGTTTCTTTCATGTGCCTTGCCACATCACTAGCATTTGTCTTGCCATGTCATTACCATGTCTTACTTAGAAAAAAGGTGACTTGGCCACCCAAAAATGCTAAATCCATCTACCACATGTCATCTTGTACACATTTATTTTCCAACAGTATCCACGTCATTGCCTTCTACCACGTGGATATGCCATTTACACTGTTATGTCATTTCACCAGGCACTCATCACACATGCTTTTGTGTGTACATCATTTGGACCTAGTAGTCCAATAAGAACTTGGGTGCTTAGGCCCAACAACCTTTGAGTAAGGGCCCTATTTCTCGTCACTCGTTCTAGTTGTTTGTGCGTAGAATGGGTTGGGTGGTCTAATAAGTACCTAAGTAATTTAGCCTAGGTATTTATGGTCAAGGGAGAGGACCAACAAATTACCACTCACTGGCCTTCATAATATTCCTCTTGAGCTTGTGCCTTTTGTTTTGTCTTAGCATCAATCCATTGAGGTTGGTCCCTCGTGGAACCATGAGCCTGTGGAACCATTCTTTTACTTTATCACTACTCTAAACTCTGATTTCTCCTCTTCCCTTAGGAGTTAGGCTAAGTAACATATACCATTGGAAATGTCATCAAAATGGCTATCCAACTAAGCAATTTTCATGTGCTTTAGAAACTTCCCTTGAACTTGACATCAATGAATAGATTTGATATCAATGAAAAGAACCATAAACTTCACAACAATTTCATATATTAATGCTAACAATTTTTATATAGAAACCGATTACTTTACACTTATCAACTCTACTTTTTATAAGAAAAAAATATAGATAACAATTGTTCCTACAAAACAATAGAACAAGGTATTTACAACCTAAAAAAATGAAGCTAGTATCCTCCTACTTGGAGACTTTAATACTAGAATTGTAAATAATCAAGATATTCATCGCAACAATGATTCCAACCCTAATCATCTTTGGCTAGATGAGGACCTTGTTTACACTAACATGTATAAAATAAACTCTAATGACAAAATCAAGAATTTATTTGTTAATAAGATAATCAAGTTCTATACTTCTCAACATATTATGATTTGTAATGGTCCAATGAAGTGGCCAAATTCTAACCAAATGACTTGTATCTTGGTATGGGTAGCAATGTCATGGATTATGTGATTTCAAACATCCCCATATACAACAAAATAGTAAGTTTTAACCTTTTAAATTCACATGGACCTGACTTTGAGAATAGATTGTTTGTGATAACTATGAAATTTTCCATACACAAAAGCTCCATTGAGGAAAATTCTTATAATCAAAGTCCAAACTTGCTTTTTGAAAAAAATAAAATTGAAAACACTTAAATGTTGAACCAAATCTCTTGTCATACAAGATAATATTTAAGACATATATCATAAATTTATCACAACCCTCTTCACTTCCATCAACAAATTTTATATCAAGGTGTTATGTAAAATGAAAAATAGGAAATCCAATGCTTGGTATGAAAATGAGTGTTAAATCGCTAGGAAAACCAATAGAGATGCCTCTAGTGAGTCCTTAAAATTAGATAACGTAAAATTATACAAAGTCAAGGAACACCATAAATAGACAATAATAGAAGCTTGTACACCTATCAAAGGTTGATCCTAAGAAATTCTCCAGAAAAAAAAAAATTTCACTTTTAAAATAAAATAAAATAATAGGACCTCAAAAATATTTATGAATCCATTAATGTTTTGGAATGAATTCTAATTGTGTTTATAGAGGATGACATGTTATTTATAGAAGACACAAAGCTTAGGGTTAAACCACTTGTAAAAGGTAAATCTAAGGGCATTGAAGGCTAACAAGTTGAAATTTGAAATTGGGAGGCCTATCATCATCCATCACATACGTAAGCTCTTCAATTTGTAAGGAAGTTTTCCCTAAACCCTAGAACTAAAGCCTCATTTTTATTTAAAATGGGGATAAAATGCTCCCTTTAATTATGGGAACATTATAATTAGCCTCATCTTCACCAAGCTATATACCAATATTTTGGAAAATAAGGATAATGTATGGATTCATTTCCACTGAAATATAGATAAAAGGAACGCCAGATTTAGGGGATATAATTCAAATTTGAACTATATTGTTACACTTAAGATCATTGTAGAGGAGTTTTGTAATAATAAAACCAACGTCATTTGTTGTTTTGTTGAGTTTAGAAAATATTTTTCCATAGTGCCTTGGACTAACCTTTGGAATAGGTTAGAATAGATGAAGTTTCGTTATGATCCAATATGTACTATAATGCAAGGCTATATGAGAGTGTTATGAGCCAAGTTTAAAAACACTAAAATATAATTAGATTAAATTAATTGAAATATAGCAATTAAGAAATTTTGTCACATGCCCCTTTGTTTTGCAACCAACTCACAAAAATATAGATCGACGACTTAAAAAGTATCCTCTTCAAGGTTGAAATCTCCTTTACATTACATAAATGAAAAATTCTTGGATGATACAAATGACAAAACCTACTTTTTATATATAGGAGTCTAAGGGATCACAATATAATCAGATCCGACATAACAATTAAATTATGTAAGGGCACAACAATAAAAATAGTGGACTTCTATGGGGTAGAACAATAACAATATGGAGGCAACATGGACACAACAATAACGATAAGGGGCTACACTAACAATATCTATAAGGGAGCTACATTAGTATTATAGGGACCTAACATGCCCCTCTCCTTCAAAAAAGTGTTGTCCTCAATGCTTAAGTAGTTTTTGATGCTTCTGTATAAAATTCTCATCCTCTCATGTGGAATCTTCAGCGGTTAAGTTCTTCCACTTAAGAGTTACTCTGAAATTGATCGATTATGTAGCTGTTGAGTTCGTGTTTCTGTGACTACTTCAGGCTCAAATGTGATTTTTCCTTCTTTGTCAAGTTCTCGCAACACTGTTTGAACTGGAAGCTTGTCACTGATATCCTTCTTTAAGCATGAATCATGGAAAACTGGGTGTACTCACGAAGATGCAAGCAACTCCAATTTGTATGCCCTAGTACCAATATTTTACAACACTTTGTAAGGACATAGTACTTGGATGATAATTTATTATATTTATTAGGTTTCTTGAGAGACATTTGTTTGTATGGTTGTCCCTGTAAAAATACCCAGTCACCTATATCAAAACTACTTTCACTGCGATGTTGATTTGCCTGTTGTTTCATTTGATTCGGTGCCATAGTGAGGTTATCCTTTAAGAGTTGGAGAACTTGTTGTTGATGCTCGATGTGATCGTCCATTGCTTGAACCTTATAATTTTATCTTAAAAATTATGTGATGGATGGTGGATTATATCTATAAAGTGCCATAAATGGGGTCATTTTTGTTGCAGTATGGAAGGAAGTGTTATACCACCATTCAGCTAGAGGTAACCATTTGACCCATTGTGTTTTTTTTTATTAGATACAAAGCAATGAAGATATCCTTCAAAACATTTGTTCACTATTTCAATTTTCCCATAAAATTAAGGATGATAAGATGAGCTATGAGCTAATTGAGCACAAAGAAAAGAAAATAAATCCGTCCAAAAATTTCCAGAGAAAATGGGATCTCTGTCACTTACTATAATATTTGGATTTCCATGAAGCTTTTGAATTATTTCCATAATTCCAGTAGAAATTTTACTAGATTTAAAAGGATTAGATAATGGACAAATGTGTGCATAAATGGTAAGTCTATCAACTACCACCATGATGACACTCTTTCCTTCAAACTTGGGCAAACCTGTGATAAAATCCATTGATACAACCTCCCAAATTTTAACTTGGAATGGATAAAGGTCGTAACAGACACAAGGTCTTAATTATCTGAACTTTATTTTGTTGGCAAACCAAACATTTTTCCACAAACTTCTGGATATCAGATTTAAGGCCATCCAAAAAAATATATTCTTAACCCTATGGTAAGTTTTTAAAAATCCTAAGTGTCCTCCTAAGGGAGACGTGTGAAATTCCAAAAGAATATTTTGTTTGAGCTGGCAATTATTACAAATATATAGCAATCTTTGTACCATAATGAACCATTTTTCTAGCTAAATGTACCAAATGTATTGGGATATTGCTGCAACTTTTGAATGAGTGACCACACCTCTTCATCATTCTTCCATTCATCCCTTACTTAAGTTATCCACTCAAGTTGGATAATAGAAATGCAACAAAGAAATGCTTCCACATCCTCATCCTTCATAAGAGTGCATCTGCAACAACACTTTTCTTCCCTTTTTTGTACATGATTTCAAAGTCATAACCCAACATCTTTGTCACCCATTTTTGTTTCTCTTCTGAAGATAATATTTGTTCCAAAAATTATTTAAGACTATCATGATATGTTTTTAGCATGAAGTGCCTTCCCATTTGGTAAGGTTGTCATTGCTTTAGTGCATGTAGTATTGTCAACATTTCGTTCTCATAAATAAGTTTGTGTAAATACTTTCCTTTGATTGGATGACTTTCAAAAGCAATGGGTCTTCTTTCTTGCATTAAAATAACACCAATTCCATTTCCCAAGACATCACATTCCATAGTAAAAAAAATTGTGAAATATGGCGTAGCTAACACCAGTGCTTGGCACATTGCCTTTTTAAGATGTTCAAAGCCTTCGTTGTTTCTAGAGTCCAATAGAATGCATTTTTCTTTAGTAATGATGTTATAGGTGCTTCTATTCTCCCATAATTCTTAACAAACATGTGAAAATACCCTATCAATCCAAGAAAACGAAGATGCTTTATGGTTGTGGGGATTTTCCATTCCTTGATGGATTTAATTTTGTTAGGGTCTACCTTAACACCCTCATGAGATACAATAGGACCCAAATATTCCACATCCTATACTCCAAAGAAACATTTGGAGGTTTTTCCATATAATTGTTTCTCCTCCAATATTTTCAACACACTGCATGTTGAACATGATCCTTCCAAGACTTGTTGTAGATTAGTATATTAGTATATTAACACAAATTTTCTAAGGAAGGGTTTGAAATGGAATTCATCAAACCTTGAAATGTGGAAGGTGCATTAGTAAGGCCAAAAGGCATGACCAAAAATTTGTAATGACCCTCATGAGTTCTGAATGTTTTTTTGAGAATGTCTTCAGTATTCATTCTAATTTGATGATATCCTGAATTAAGATCCATCTTGGTGAAGTAAATTGCTCCATGTAATTCGTCCAACAATTCATCAATCACAAGAATGGAAAATTTATCTTTAATAATGAGCTTGTTGATCTCCCTATAATCCAAACACATATGCCATTTTCCATCCTTATTATGCACCAATAATAATGGAGCAGAGAAATAACTTTGACTAGGTTTAATTATACTAGCCTCTAACATTTCTACAACCATGCGTTCAAATTCACTCTTTTGGGCATACGGATATATATAAGGTATGATGTTTGGAGGAACAATTCCTGGAATAAAATGAATAGCATGAGCATGATTATGAATAGGTGGGAGACCTTTGGGAGTCTTAAAAACCTTGGAATGATTGTCCAATACTTTTTAGAGATTTTGAGAAATAAATGATTTTGATGTTTGAACCTCTAGTGAGCATAATTGTGCATTTACACCTCGTTGTTATTTATTTAGAAGAATTGTCATGCCATTAGATTTGATTATATTTCCTGGTTTTCCTATGATACCTCTTAATTCAACTTTTTTTTTTCTTCCTAAAAAAAATTCAAGAAAAGTTCTTGAAAATTGAAAGCTATTGTCCCCAAAGATACTAACCATTGGACTGATTTTTACGGTGGTATGTGGATGTTTGAAAATGGCCTCATGGATTGCTCCATGGAAGCAGCGCTAGGGTTTCGATGGCGGCCCTGAAGCTCTCAGGAAGCAGGTCTGGATAGGCCCTGACAAGGCGCAGGCATTTGCAGGGTGGAAAGGACTCTGGGGGTGGCAGGCGGCCATACCCAACGGACTAACTAAGGGTTTTACGGTTTCCTCTGACGGTGTTTTATCAGAAACTAAAGACGGTGAGTTCTGAACGGAACCGATGGGAACGGAGCACGGGGGGGGAGAGATCCCCTCCTACAAAGAAGTTATAACAGGAGAAGCCCGAAAGGAGAGACAGAAAGCGGAAGAACGGAAGAACGAAGGGGAATCCTCAGCTGATGGAGCTCAAAGGAGAACTGGCATACCAAGCAAATGTCTTCCGAGGGCGACGAACAGACCCAGGTTTGTAATACCGTCGAACTCACTAGAAGAATATAGAAGCTATATGAGAGATTATGCTTTGATCTGTAAGTTCATAGGATACTGGCCGAATGAGAAAAATCTCATGAGATGGATCCAGCAGAAATGGAAACCAAAAGGACATGTAGATGTTAAGTTGGGGGCGAAAGGTTTCTTCACTGTCATATTTTCAAACTTAGAAGATAAGAATAGAATCTTTGAGGAGCAGCCACACTTCATGAACAATGCTGGCCTGTTCATGAGAGACTGGGTAGAATGCTATAATCCAGACAAGGAAAAAATACTAGCGGCTCCGGTGTGGATTAGACTGTTTGGCCTTCCTTCAGAATTTTGGAAACCAGATATCCTTCAAGGGATTGGAAACTCCATCGGTTCCTTTGTGAAAGTGGCGGAATCAACCAAGAGAGGAAAATACACCACATTCGCTAGAATCTGTGTGTACATGAATATAACTGAACCCCTGCCAGACTCAATAGAATTGGAGTATCATGATGAATTATGGAACCAGACCCTGGACTATGAACACATTCCATTCCGATGCAGAAGATGCCATGAATATGGCCACCTACTCAGAGAATGCCCCATCACGTTAGCAGAAAAGGAAAGAGAAGTGGAAAATGATAGGAGAAGGGGAGGGAGAAACACAGAAAAAGAAGAAGAGACTTTCCAAGAAGTCCAACGAAGGAGCAGAAGAGGAAATAATCAAGGGCAGAGGAGAACACCGAAAGGAGCCCAGAATAATGAATCCCCAAACAAGTTCAAAATTCTGCAGGAAGAAGGACAGGAAACAGAAGTCAGTGAAGAAGAAGAAGTAGAAGAAATGGAGGTAGGAGAGGAAAACGCGGATAAAGAAACGGAAAAGATGGAAGGAGAACAGAGGGTTGAATCTGAAGAAGAAACTCAGGAAGCGTTAGGAGGAATGGAGATAGATCCCCAGAAGGCAAAAGGGGAAGAAGATGAACAGGTAATGGCAAAACTGTTACAAGAATGGAAAAGAATAGATGAAAGATTCATCCCAGAGGAACAAAAACAGAGGTATAAGGAAGCCTTTCAAAGGTACAAGGAAAAGAGAAAAGGAGTCACAGAAGAGAAAGAGAACCGAAACCCGGAAAAACAGGGGATACAGACAATAGGAGTGAGCAGCTCTGGCAAGGCCGGAAAAAAAAGAGGTCGAAAAACGTTGAATGAAGTGATACAAGAGGTGGGAGAAGGACTTGTCAGCTCTGGAAGAGTAATCCCCCTCTCGGAGGTATTCTTTTCCCCCACAAAATTGTTAAGATGATAATCACAACCTGGAACATAAGAGGCCTCAACAGTAGGGGCAAACAACGATATCTGAAGGAGAGACTGAAAAAAGAAAAGCCGAGTATAATGATCTTACAGGAAACAAAAATCAGTACTGAGAAGATGCAGGAAATTCTGAATAGAAATAAGAGTAGATATGAAATAATGGGACAGGATGCCACCGGAGCGCAGGTGGGCTGCTCATTCTATGGAACCCAGAGGAAGTTCTGTTTAGTAACTGGATGAGCTTCCCCCGAATCCTAACAGGTAAAGCAAGTATTATAGGAACGAAAGAGGAGGTCTTTATATCAGGGGTATATGGACCTCACATACCAAATGAAAAGGAAAACTTTCTTCAAAATTTAAAGGCACTTCGCAGCCTAATCCCAGGCAAGCAATGGATCATAGGAGGGGATTTCAACCTAATCAAATAGCCAGGAGAAAAAAGAGGAGGGAACAGGAGATTGGATAAGGAAGGTGAGCAATTTGGAGACATGATAAGAGACCAAAAGCTGATAGACATACAAACCAATAATGGAATGCACACTTGGAATAACAGAAGAGGTGGGGAGAATCAAATAGCCTCCCGCCTTGATAGATTCTTAATCTCAGAACAAGTAATGATGAAGGATGTTTTTATTGAAGCAACCATTCTTCCGGTAGCAGGCTCCGATCACTGGCCGATCAAACTAGAAATCGATCTGAAACAAAGACCAAATAAAAAGCCTTTCAGATTCGAGGCTTTCTGGCTAAGACATGAAGATCTGATAGAAAAATTAGAGGGATGGTGGAAAGACAGCACGGTAAAAGGAAAGAACAAGACCCATACTTTCCAACTAAAGCTGAAGGAAATAAAGAACCAGCTAAAGAAATGGAATAAAGAAGAATTTGGCAACATTATGGAGGAAAAGATCAGGTTAGAACAAAAAATGGAAGAACTGCAACAATTAGACATCCTAGATGGCATACAAGGGGAGAGATCAAAAGAAGAAGGTAGGATACTATCCCAGCTAGAGGAAAGAAGAAAACAAGAAGAAATTCTATGGAAACAAAAATCAAGAGTACAATGGCTAAGGGAGGGAGAGCGGAATACCAAATTCTTCCATAGGGCAATGGTCCAACACAGACAGAGGAACAGAATCTTCTCTTTGAGAAATCAAGAAGGGGACAGAATTATCCAACATGAAGATATTGAGAAAGAATTGTTAAATCATTTTAAGACAATTTTGAGAGAGCCACAATTAGACAGATCAGAAGCCATATCCAAGATAAGAAGGGAAATACCGAATATGGTGACTAGAGACCAAAACTTGGCCCTAATGAGAAGAATAACAAAGGCAGAAGTGGAAGACATAGTCAAAAATATGAAAAAGAACAAAGCTCCTGGCCCGGATGGATTCACAGTGGAGTTTTTTCAAGCTGGATGGCATTTCTTAGCTGAAGAAGTGGTGGAAGTGGTAGAGGAGACCAGAATAAATCAAAAAATCTGGCCAGGAGTTAACGCAACCCTATTGACCCTCATTCCTAAAACTCACCAGACGGAGCAGGCAGAAGGCTTCCGCCCTATAGCCCTATGTAATGTCATATACAAAATTATTGCCTCTGTTGTAGCACAGAGGTTGAAATCGATCCTGCCAAGTATCATCTCTCCAGAGCAAACCGGTTTTGTGGAGGGGAGGCAGATCTTAGATGGTTTAATAGTCGCTCAGGAAGTAATTCACACTTTGAAAACGAAAAAAGAGAGAGGCATGCTCATCAAACTAGACCTTTCAAAAGCATATGATAGGCTTAGTTGGAAGTATCTAGAAACGATACTCAAAGCTTTTGGTTTCAGTGATAGATGGGTGAATTGGGTCATGAGTATGGTTTCTACGCCAAATTTCTCTATCCTCCTGAACGGGGCGCCAACCACAACTTTCAATGCCTCTAGAGGTCTTCGACAAGGGGATCCCCTATCCCCCTTCCTCTTTATAATTGCTGCAGAAGGATTAGGCAGACTCTTTAAAAAAGAATTAGGAGCTGGGAAAATTCAAGGCCTCAAATTATGGGGAAACCAAACAACTGTTACCCACCAACAATTCGTTGATGATATAATGATCTACTGCAGAGCTACGTTGAAAGAGGTGAAAAGGATAAAAAAAATTCTTGAAATATTTATGGAGGGAGCAGGGATGGAGATTAACAAAGAAAAATCCCGAACTTTCTTTTTCAATACAGTGGAGCCGATTAAAAATCACCTAACTCGGGTATTAGGATACAGGAAAGGAGACCTCCCTACCAAATATTTAGGAACAATGTTAGATTCTTCCTCAAGAAAACTAGGGAATTGGAAGCATATCTTGGAGAAGATATCAAAAAGGCTGGACAATTGGACCTTTCGCGCTCTAAATCTGGCTGCTCGGGTAGTGCTTTTGAAAGCCACCATCCAAGCAATCCCTATCTATTCTTTATCAGTGATGGCAGCCCCGAAGGGAATATGTAATAAACTGGTCGAGATCTACAGAAAATTCTTATGGGGAGGCCCGAAGCAGCAGAGAAAATGGGCCCTGTGCTCCTGGAACAGCCTCACCCAACCGAAGGAGAAAGGGGGCTTAGACCTAAGGGACCCATGGATCTTAAATCAGGTGCTCGCGGCCAAGCTAAGATGGAGGTGGATACAGGGGGGGTCAGACCTCTGGAAAGAAATTTGGTCATCCAAATATCATATGCCTCGTACTCCGGAAGGAATCCTTAGGATGCAAGAGATGCCCCGAGGCTCAGATATATAGAATTTAACCACTCAAAACAGGGACTTAACTGATAAGCATTTCTTTTGGGAAATCAGAGGGGGACAGGTAGCGAAATTTTGGAACGAAGCTTGGCAACAGAGGGAAAAACTCATAGACAATCAAAATCTGCGAGGATTATATAGAGAAGGAGTTGTGAGCAACCTCACTACAGTGACAGATTATTGGGATGAAGAACAAAGAGATGGGGAGTGGCGAAGATGGAAATCGATGGAGGAATGGGCAGAGAACACCACAGAAGAACAAAGATCCAGCTTTAAAAAGGAAATAGACTCGAGGCGGATAAAAAGGAGAGAAGGTAGAGACATCCTCCGCTGGGGCAAAGAAACAAAAGGAACATTTAATATAAAAGAAGCCTACAAAATTCAAATGCAGGTGGAGCAAGAGGAGGAAAACCTACAATGGAAAAAGCTATGGAAAACAAAATGGTGGCCCAAAATAAAACTGTTTGCTTGGTTGATAGGGAGGAAACGGATATTAACCTGGGATAGAATTCAAAAACGAGGTTTCTCCGGACCTTCAAGATGCTGTCTTTGCAATGCGGGAGAGGAAGACCAGGAACATCTCCTCATTGGCTGCCAGGTAGCCCAATTCCAATGGGAAAACACAAGAAATCTTTTCTCGTCCTCAGAAAGGAACCAACGAGATATCATTCAAACCCTGATAGAAAGGGGGGAAGGCCAATTTAACAGCAAAATCGTGGGGAGAGCTTGGAGCATAGTTGCAGGGTTTAATGTCTGGAACCTGTGGAAGGAGAGAAACAGCCGTATTTTCAAGGGCAAAGCTTCTAACCCCGAGGATTTATGGGAGATGACCTTAAAGCAAGTCAGGGAATCAATCTTAGCAGAGAACTGGACTGAGGAAGACTAGAAAACCTCCGAAACGGAGTTGACAGTTTTAAAGAGACTAAACTTAGAGCAAGGGATGATTTATCCACAAACAAAACAACAACAACAACACATGGTGACTCAGAGTCCAGTTAAGTACCAAAAACCTCCGGAGGGATTTATGAAACTAAATTTCGATGGGGCGGCTAAGGGAAACCCAGGTCCAGCAGGTTATGGGGGAATTTTTCGAAATGGGCAGGGAGGAGCAGAATGGATATACGCAGAATATGGGGGTACAATGACCAACAATGAGGCAGAGTTTATGGCGGCTTACCAGGGGATTAAAATTGCCAGAAGACTTGGATACAGGAAGCTAGAAATTGAAGGGGATTCCACCTTAGTAGTGGATACGTTAAAAAAACTAATTCAAGGGAAGAACTGGGACAAGGTTGCCACAAGCTGGAGAAGTGCAAGCATAGTCCAGGATATAGCAGAATTACTAAAAGAAATTGACTATAAAATAGTTTCGCATATCAGAAGGGAAGGAAATCAACCTGCTGACTGCCTAGCGAACTGGGGGTGTAAAGAAACCACAGAACGCATAGACGACGGCTGGCAAACTCAGGCTGAGCTGGCGAAATGGGACGGTCTCAAGCAGTTGATTGATAATGATAATCATCATGAGGAACAGAGGTAATTACATTCACGCGTGGAGAAGCAACAGGCGAGATAGGCTCGCTACGACGGCAAGTAGGAAAGGTCAGAAGCCAGGTGATCGTAGTACCATGTCAGTAGTAATTAATGTTTTGAATGTATGGCAAGGACGAGGCCCAAAGCAAAAATTGATTTCCCAATTAAATCGTATTGGTGGGAGGCGACGTGACAAGAGATGTGGACGGTTATCCCATCATCAAACCAAAGGCGCTGAGAGGGCTATAAGAGGATGCGGAGGAGGAATAACCAGAAGTAGAAAAGACGAGAGGGCAGAGCCAATTTGGCAAAGAACCAGGAATCAGAGATTTCAAAGTGCAAGCATGACAGAGAGCCGGGGCAATTCTGGCTTTCAGGGGAAAGGGACAGCGCAAGACCGCAATCTGGCTCAAGGTAGAGTAGAAATTGAAATTGAGAGCTCTGAGGAAATGGATTGCAGTCGGGCTAAGGAAAACAGAGGGAAACGCAATGAAAAAGGGCAATGCAACCGTCACCCGCAGCAAGGAAGGGAGAACGAGAATCAGAGTAGGTGGAAGAAGCGGGGAAGAGGGAGGCCTAGAAAATCCACTGACAATGCGGAAGGAACTAGTAGCCAGATGAGGAAGAAACGCAGACATCGCACCATCAACTCAGCCCTGAATGAAGCCGAGCAAGCTTACAACTATGACGCAAATCCGCACATCCGGAATATCATAGAAGCTATGGAGGATCAGGTCCGCGAGGAGCCGTCAGATCCCGAAATGAATGACTGGTCGTTATAGCTTCCTGACCCTGGGAACACGCGAGGGAGGCTCACCCTGTACTGCCGCGCTCTCCATACTTATTGGGTGCTGAAACATCTCCTGGCCAAGGCTATGGAGCAGGTGGCGGAAGAAATGGTGGAGATGACTCAGGAAACGGCTGCGGCGAAGCAGGAGACAGCCAAGGTTGAAGAGCTGGTGAAATAGCAGAACATCCATCTCATGGAGATCAAAGATATGCTGAAAGCGATGCAGTCCAGCAAAGACGACCACGCTGGCAAAGCTCATGAAGAAATATAAAGGTCCAGGTTCCTCTGTTTTCTTCTGTTTTGTCTTGTTAGTTTCTGAAAGATTTAGTGATTCTGGCCCAAGGCAACACTACTCTTGGCGGCTAATAAATAGTTCTAAGGGGTTGATTGCTGGGTGGAACAATTTTGGAAAAAACAGGGTGCTAAAGTATGTTAGTAAACTCTATTCAGACTATTATGATTGTGGACTTGTGAATTACAGGAGTCAACAGATCTGGTTTCCCTCTGGGGCAGGTTGAGACTCCTGTGTTTTGTATTTGTACTTCTTGTTTGTAATTAATAGATTTACCGCAGCTTACAAAAAAAAAAAAGATACTAACCATTGGACTGCTAGTACAACATCAACACCACCATTGGAATGGAAAGCATTGGATCATTCAAGACATATTCCCCGATGGTTAGCTTGATATTATGGTGCTTTCCATAGGAATTTATAGTTTCTCCATTTGCAACCATCACTTGACACTTTGGTGCTGGATATAAGAAGCAATTCAATTTCTTGGCTATCTTACGATGAATAAAATTATGGGTACTACTAGAATCAATCATCATTATTACCTTCTTCTTCTTGATATATCCTTTTATATTGAGATTTTGACGAGTGGTAATTTCGTCCAATGCATTACAAGATATGGTCAAATTGATTTCTTCTTTCTCTGTGGCTGGTTCTTGGTGTATATCCTCCTCTTTTGATGTTTCATGTTCCTTTCCTTCCTCCTCTTCACAATCTATGTAGAATAATTTCTTCTGAGCACACTTATGACCTTTAGTGTATTTTATATCGCAACTGTAACAAAGCCCTTTTGATTTACTTTTCCTCCAATTGTTGTGGTTTCAACCTTATAGGTTGTGGAAGACTAGGAGCAACAACATTTTTATCTTTATAGTTGTGAGTGGTAGAATTCCTTGTTGCCATAATTTTTTTTTAAATTTTTCTTGTCACCCTAAATGCCTTCTCCAATGAATTAGGTTCTCAAAGATGAACCTCATGTTGGATGTTATCTTTTAAAGTCCCTATGAAGACATCAATCTTATACTCCTTTAGAGTATCAGCTACCCTAATATTCAATTTTTGAAAGTCTTCAATGTGATCCACCATTGAACCCTTTTGTTTAAGATTTATCAATTGAGTAAAGAAGGTGTTGCACTTTATATGTTCATAATGTGCTATAATTTTCTTTGTAAAAATTGATCAAGTGACAAGTGGTTTACAAGAAAAATTCTATCTATAACATACTAACTGATCAGGTTCTAAATATAAAGATGCAATACGTACCTTTTGTGATGGTTTCACATCCTGTAGATCAAAATATTGCTCCATCTATAGTATCCATGTTACCGGATCCTTGTCATCAAACTTCCTCATATCTATATTTGGAATTTGGTGGTTCTTAAACCCCACATTGGAGACTCTAAAATTATAATTCATATTCCTCTTGTCATCATCAAGATTTTCATGGATTACCTTGTCACCACCGGGAAGGCTTTCTTGCGACAACTTTGTAAACCATTCCAACTTGACATTCACCACATCCATGCCTACTTTAAAATAATCCATGTTTCCTTTTATACCATCCATATCCCCCTGTAATCCATCTGTGTCATCTTTGTTTCTCTTTGTGAGAGAAAAAAAATGTTGCACTTGGTCTCATAACTTTGATATATCTTGTTGCAATTCTTCTTCTTCATGTGTCATAGTAGATCTTTATAAGGGATTAATGGGTGTAGAATTATTTTTTCAGAGAGGAATTTTAGAACCAAATATTGATATATATGCTTAAATATTCCCTTTGAATCACTTCAAACTAATTTTTCAAACAAAAATTATGCAAAATTAAAAAATACACACATTTTTCTTTCTTTTTAGGAGCTCAACCTTGAAATGGTTGTAACTCTATAATTTTAGATCTCTAAGGTCTGAAATTTGGTCTTTTGGTAGCCCTATGAATCTTCTTTAGAATTCCACAAGTCAGACCAATATTGGATTCTTCAATATACAGTTATTCCAAATCTCCCACGATGCCCTGATTATGGACTAGTTCAGTGGATCGAAGTTGTATGGCATTCCACGTGTCACTATTTTGACCTTAAGCCCTAAAATTACTACAAAAAACACTACAATTCGTGTAATTTCGTCCACTTTTTATGGAATTCAAATCCGATGACTGAAATCAAAGTTATGAAGATTTTCCCTAGGTCACCTATTTGAGACTGAATTCTAGAGCATGAAAAAACCCTAACTTCTTCGAACCATATATCAACAAATATAGTGAACCAAGATATGAAATTCCACCACAAATTTCACCAAGATCTGAAATTCCATCACAAATTTCACCAAGATTTCGGCTCCACTTGGTCGAAATTTCAACTTCTGAAGCTTCATAGAAAACAATTTATAGGGAAACTTCCATGATGACCTATGTGAAGCAGCGAAACCTTAGAATCCATAGCTCTGATACCAAATGTTATGAAACGAACTCAGAAAAATATAGATCAATGGCTTAAAAAGTATCATATTCGATGGGGAAACCTCCTTTACATTACATAAATGAAAAATTCATGGACGATACAAATGACAAGGCCTTATTTGTATATATCAGAGTCTAAGGGGTCACAGTATAATCAAAGCCTACATAACAATAATAATGTAAGGGCACAAAAATAATTATAATGGGCCTCTATGGGGCATAACAATAACAATATGGGTGTCACATGGGCACAACAATAAAAATAAGGGGGCTACACTAGTATTACAGGGACCTAACACCCTTACTCTCTTTGGCATATTCATTTAAAAGTTAGAAACTTGGTTGAGAGATGGTGGTTATATGGCTTGAATATGATTGGTATAATCACAATCCTTCTTCTTTATGTTGATGATATTGTTCTTATGACACAAAAAACCTATGGCCTTGATATTTATGTGAGAACCCTCAAGGATCTATTATCTGGTATTGGTATGACTATGAACATAAACAAAACAAAGGTTATGCTAGTTAAATCCAAAAAAATCACGTATGAAACTTTAGTGTATCACAATAATAGTTTGGATGAAGTGACTTCATACAAATATCTTGGAATTCATATTTATCACAAGCTCAGTTGGAACTATAGTGTTGAGAAAAGGATAAATGGAGGGTGGAAATCTTATTATGATATTGAAAATAAGTGTAATTAATGAACCTTTGCTTGTGGGATAATGAAAAGGCCCTATTTGATACTCTCTCTACACTTGTTATCTTATACGTATGTGAAGTGTTGGGTTGTAGTATCTATAGATAATCTTGGAAAGAGATAAAGTAAATACAAAGAAATTTTACACTTATAATATTAATATTAAAATCAATACAATCCATACTATCCTCCTCATAGAAATGACCCTTTTCCCATTTAGTGCATGATCACTGTTAGGTACTTAAACTAAAACAACATGATAACAAACATGGATAACAAGAGGCTCCCCAACATTGCTTCCAGTGCCACCAAAAATCACCAACGACTCAAGCTGGCTCATTACAATGACCTACAAAATGTTGTAATTTTATACATCACGAGCTTAATCTCGCAATCCAAAATGGGTGAATATTCAATATTAGAATTATCTTGTAGAGTGGATTCCCTTGTCAACATTCCATAAATTTTTCTTCCCAAGTATTTACCAATTTCAATCGAATGTATTGATTTATTCTTAGTCGTTTCGACTTCCCATGTGCCATCATCCCACTTGGTTGTGTAAGGTACACTAAGACAAGAGTGATCGGGTGGATTGAATTATTTTCATTGTTGAAAACATGAAAGAGTCTCTTTGTTTAGCTTCATGTGTTATAGAAAGTTTATGAGATCCTCCATGATTATCTTTGAGGATGGGGCCACAAAATGCTTAGATGGAGACAAGGGACTTAGGTCCAACTTGGGAGGGGAAATTGAAATTATCTTCTCTAAATGATGATGGCATGTAAAAAAGTATAGAAACAATGTTAGTGTTAGAATATGAGTAATATTTGATAGGATAACTATCATAATTCACATGAAAATCAAGGAAACTATCGATATATATTAGAGAAGAATGGTTGTAAAAAAGTATAGAAGCATTGTTAGTGTTAGAATGTGGCAAATATTAAGCACCATGCAGTAAGCCAACATTGGCTCATTTCCTTTCCATCTTATTATTTGGATGAGAATAAAGTGATATTCAATGGACATGATGAAAAAGAAGTGAGTTAATCATTGCCTTAGTGCATGTTGCTTAATATTTATTGTTAGAATCTGGGTAAGTTGTTACAGGGGAATTAGAGTAATTTAGTCAACAATTGAGGAAAATATCGGGGGATATGAGAGTAGAAGAAAATGGTGACAAGGGAAAACACAAAGGTGGTGGAGAAGAATGACTTACTAAATCCATGAGGTGTAGACGAGTTGGTTTAAGTGGAGTTTAAAATTCATAGGGAGGGGTTGAGGATGGAAGCCACTATGAGGGAAATAAATTATATTCCCAAGGGCGTCCAAGTTTGACATAGTTTTGCACAATTGTAGTAATAGCATCCCATTGTGGGTAGATCATTATTTTATCTAGTAGATGGGTTGGCCCTTGCTTAGGCTCGACCTAGTTAAAGAAAAAGTAGAAAAATAATAGACAACTAAAATATAAGTAGGAGATGGGATTTGTGATGCCTTCAACTTCACCTTTTTCTTATAGAGATAATTCAAGGGTGACAATTTACTTGTCAGAATCATTCGGAAATAAATTGTGTAGATGTTTACCTTATCCGACATTTCGAATAGGCACTCCACCCATCATCTGGGACTAGAAAGCAACCAGATGATAAGAGTGATTGTTGATTATACCTTAAATAGTGATAGTGGCCAAGAGAATAGATTAATGGTGAAAATATTATTAAATTATTAAATGAATTAATAAGTCGTGAAAATTTTATTGAATTATCAAATAAGTTAATAACTAAGCAAATATAAATAAACAGTCAAAAAATGGAGAAAATTAATAAGGAAAGGGGTTGTTAGATAAAAAAATAAATTATATTATGTATAATTGAATGAACTATGTATTATTGAATGAATTAATAAGGGAAAACATGAAAAGGAGGGGGACAAAAAGGAGAATCTATGAAAGTAGAATGACAATAAAAATAAGGATATATACAAAAGGGAAAGGGAGAAAAAAAATTTAAGATAAAGAAAATAAATTAAAAGGGTGTATTGAAATGAAAAGAATTTAGAGTAGATGGATTGCTAGTTTCTATGAGGGCCTAAGCTTATAACCATATTCCCCGTTGAAGTTATTAGGGTGCCTTTTAACCTTCGAAGCTTCCCTGATGATTCAAGCATTATGAAATGGAATATAATCTACGATCAGAGCCTTCTAAAAAAATAAGTATTTTGGGCATATTATACTTTGGGCATAATAATTTGAGCTGAGTTTACCTGTTATATGTTTTAGAGATGTTTTGGGCATATTTTCTAGTGGAATGTGCCCGAAATTTGGTAAGGATTTGTTGGAACCACAAGTTTCAGTTGTGAACTCTCCACATTCCGAGTGCTCAAGGGGTTTTTTTATAGTATTGAATATATTTATGCATTTAAAGACACACTTTAAACAACAAAAACTCACAAATAAAAACTCCAAACATATAATAGCTAGCCAATACCTAATTCCCTTCCCATAAAACAATCTTAGTCTAAAGTCCCATTGAGCAACGTTGTTGCAAAGATGGTGCAACACAAAGAGGGTCTATCATAGGATTCACTAACATCATTCCTTATCTGAAAAATAGTTATGTTAACACAAATGGGGGTAGCATGACAATAAGCTTGCGACACTTCAGGAGGGATGTGCAATTTCCCAAGGGTATGCATAAATAAACAACTATGTTATGGTAATTATATCAGGTTGCGTCTCCACGATGTCCTATATAGACGGTGATTAGGTGCATTGTTAATGAAATCCTAGATGTTTAGTCATCGGTTTAATTCCCCATTCTATTCGGGTGTTATTCTTGGACGTGGCTGTGATGTAGCCTCACTAATGCCAAAGTTGCAAAAAAAACAAAATTAGGTTGTGTGCAATAACACGTGGGATGAAGCTATCTTTAAAGACTCCATGGGAATATTCACATGAATCTCCATGCCTGAAGCTTTGTTTTATGAACTTAGGACACACAACGCTAGAGTAATGAAATCATATAGGGTCTTTGTGTTAAGTCATTTCTTTGGGATGTGTGAAGAGGCACTCGGTCAAGTCATGTGACTCGCCGTATGTGTATAAGCACAATTTGAACCCATACATTTGGAACTCCCCACACGAATACACGTCAATAGAAATCCAAGAAGCCTCTTCTTCATTGTTGGATGGAAAGAAATTGCACAGAATAAGAAGCAATAGTCTATCTATTATAAGTTTTGGATGGTTTGTGGCATATTTTTTAATTTAATTTGATGCCAAAATTTGTTTGAGATTTGTTAGAATCCCAAGGTTGAGTTGTGAACTCTCCATAATTCTAGTGCTTCAAGGATTTTGTTGAATCCATATATTTAATCCATATATGCAATCAAAAACCCATTTTAAAGGAGAAATATTAAAATTTAGATAAAAAAGAATTGCTAGATTCTAGCCAAAAACTCCAAAATGTATAATATTTAGACAAACCCGAGAAAAATGTTGTCCCTCAATATCATGCGGGTAATTTATTACAATGATTTATTTTCATTTCGGAAAACTGTGAGCTTAGTATCACATAGGAATTTTTTTCTTCATTTAATTTAAACATAATTTTTTTGTAAGTTCGGCAGTGGAGACACTACATCATGGTCATGTCCAAGAATAACACCCGAATATGGCAGGGAATTGAACCTGTGACTTAACATCTAGGAGTGTCTTAATAGTGCACCCGAGCACCGTCTATCCAAGACCCCATGGACAATTTAAATGCTAATAGATAGGTCTTTTTTGAAATAGATTTTTCATAATATTAAATTAATTATTTGTAATTATTATATGGATGCTAGAGATTTAGCTTCCATATAATTTTCTAAAATATCCATAATAGTGTCCATTGATCAAAAGTTGAGACTTAATATTATAACTTGCTTCTAAAATGTATATATGTTTAATTTATATTAATTATTTTTATAACTAGTGTACCTATATAAATTAAATTGTTGATAAATGCATATAAGCATCAACCCATAATAAGAATTAGTTTATGATACATTTGACATTGCTAAAATTAAAATAAATCATAAAACCTAACTAAATTGTATCTTTATTTTAAATTATTATTGTTATGAATTGTGTGGGTGCTCTCTAGCATGATATCGTAGAGATGTTGTAATGTTTAACATTTTGACTAGGTCAAAATACAATAAAATAAATTAATAAATAATTATAATTATCTATAGAACCTTTTAACTTGGTCAAATTACATAAACCTAAAAATAAAAAATTAAATTAAGTTAAATAAAAACATAAAATTAATAGATATCATTTTTGGGATTCAAGTGCGTTTAGTAAGTCATTCAAAGTATGACCATTTCCATGAGAGGTAGTCGTAAAGTGACTAATTTCTCATGATTTTTGAATAGTTCACTTAGCACTCATTGCATCGGGTGATGCTCACAGGGGTGAAGAAGTGGGATTGAAACTAGTGAAATGTGGAGAACGAATCACATAGCATCAATCATCACTTCCGGGGCTTGCACCCGGTAACCAGGACTTCCCAGGAGGTCACCCATCCCAGAACTCCTCTGGCTCAAGCGCGCTTAACTGTGGAGTTTTTGAATGACTTACTTAACGCAGTTGAATCCCAAAAATGATATCTAATATAATGCATTGCGAAAATCCCCCATAAATAAAATTAATAATTATAATTAGTAATCAAGTTTGGAGAGGGATCAAACCTCTTTATTCTCTAAAAGTTGTTTGCATCTCAAAAGATTTGATCCCTCTCTAGTTAAGATGAATAATCTAGGCTGGTTATAAAAATAAATAATATATCAACCTAGATCCATAGAGGGATCAAATCTCTACATCTTAATATATTTCCATCTCAAGGGATTTAATCCCTCTGGGAGCAGCTTGGTAGATCAGGCTTAAGATGAATCTAGGTTGGTTTAATTCCTCCCTTAAATAGCTATCTTCCACATGAATGACATTGGGTAATACCTAGTCAAAAGGTTTACACATGGACATGACATTACAACATCTCTTGCATATAGTCAAAATGTTTACACATCCACAGGACATTACAACTTCTCTTTAATACAAGACAATAAGTTAAACCTATATACATTTAAAAAAAACACAGAACAAGATTTAAAACCATAGAGATTTACCACATTTTATCATGGAGCTTCTTAATCTATAAATAGGCCTTGCTACCATAACATGGGCCTATACTATGGCTTATCAATATCACACGTCCAAAAATCTATAACTCACTTCCTATGCCATTTTTTAGTTAATCAACTTAATTAAAAGAATAGAAAAGACATAACTACTTTAGAGATTTTGCCATTTTTTTAGTTAATCAACTTAATTAAAAGAATAGAAAAGACATAACTACTTTAGAGATAAATCTCAATGATTGGTTTATGTATATTACTATGAAAATTCTAGAATTTTTTATTTTAACAATAAAATAAATAGATAAATATTTTGTTGGTTATCATAAATTAATATTTATCAACATTTATCCATCATTTAAATTATTTAGAAAACGAAATAAATTTTAATTTTAATTTTAATAAATAAATATTATTTATATTTATTATTTTCTTAATTGAAAAAATATAATATTTATTTTAATTTTAATTTTAATAAATAAATATTATTTATATTTATTATTTTCTTAATTGAAAAAATATAATATTTATTTATTTTCTTTTTTATAACAAAATCGTATTAGCATTATTTTACGTAAAATACTTGACTGAAAAATGGAATATTTTAACGATGTCCTCCGTTAAAAGAAAACTCACACTCTCGACCACTCTTTCGATGTCATCATATGGATAGGCAAAAGTAAAAACTCATGTAAAATCTTTAAGACCTTAAAATGTAAATGAAAAATATCTTTAATTTCTAATAAAATTTATTTTTTTATAATTAATTTAAAAGTATATAAAATTTTAATTCATTAAAAAATTGTGTAAATATTTAAATTGAAAACAACATAATAAACACTAAGCGAATACTTCAAAAAAATAAACATGTCGCTTACAGTCCTATCCTATAGGATGGAAGGTCATCGGCGAGATGTCTCCATTAGAATGGGGAGCAGTTCAATGGAAAATCCCAGCCGTTCGATAAAAAGCCAAAAACCAAATATAAACCGTTTCGTGGGAATCTAAGGCTCAAAGTTGATCCGAGTCGGTGCACGAAAAAGCTAACAGCCAATTTTAGCCGTGAGATGAGAAAGCTAAAACATGGACCGTTCACAGTACATGGTCGGTCAGGAGTGGAAAATTAAGTTTAAATGAACTGCAATATAAATGCTGTGTTTTCATCAAGTAATGGAATGGTCTGCTGCATCTGTCCGTTTGTACATTCCATGAATTCCATTCCACTGGCTCTCTGAACCAATATATATCTGTGCATACTATTATATTCTTTTTATGTACTTTGTTACTATGAATTTCTCCTTGTCTCAAAAATGTACTTTGTTATTATGAATTTCTCGTTGTCTCAGAGTTTGAAACTGAATTCATTCGTTTTAATGGTATCATAAGTTCAAAATGCACTTTACTTATGATGAATCTAATTGTTATTTTTCAATTCTTTCCTGACTTTAATTTACAAAATTTTCCAGGGATCAGAAGGAAAATGGAATGATTTGCGAGCTACGGAAGGCATCAATAAATTATTTGCAGAGGATGAGGTACGAGCATATCAATAGGCTACATCTGAATTAATTACAGAATTGCCTCAATCTCAAGCGCAATTTAGCTTTGTAGATTTATGGCCAGTATTTTAAATTAGGGGTTTAGAGGACGTGGGACCTTTGTGTCACATAAAGAATTACAATAGTTGATTTACATTTCATACATGCTACAAGCAACAAAAAATTTGCAGAGTTTGATTTTTCAGTCCGTTGCAGTTCAGTCTCGGGTCATTTATTTGCTGAAGTTGTTCCCAAGGGCATATTTTTACTTAAGTTGTCCCGAGGTCATTTACATTTCTATGCTTATCATTTAAGACATCAGGGTAAGTATGGTTCTGTAATTGTCAACAGCTTTTTAGATAGAAACTGTGCATATATTTTTTTGACGGGAATTGAAAATTCTGTCAAATGATCTCCATGCATATATTTTCTTGACGGGAACTCATAATTCTGTCAATTGATCTCCATGTACTGCAGCTCCGGTTGACGTTAATTGTCGAACTTCTCTGCCTGGCGTTTGGCACCTTCACATATGTGTCTTGGTTGGCCGTGATGGTAAGTATTTCTAGCCTCTGTCACCTCACTGAGGCCGATCAAGGTTAAAGATCGATGGGTTGGGTTAATAATTTGTCCGTGTAGCACTTTTGACACATGAATGCCATCTACACTAAGCTGCTGCTGTCCATTTTAAGACTCTGTTTCTGTCTATTATGGAGTCTGTGTGCTTTAAGCAATTATATATTAAAATTTACTCTTTCTGTCTCTATTTCAGTCCGTTGCAGTTCAGTCTGGGGTCATTTATTTGCTGAAGTTGTCCCGAGGGCGTATCTTTAATGAAGTTGTCCCGAGGGCATTTACATTTCTATGCTTATCATTTAAGACACCAGGGTAAGTATGATTCTGTAATTGTTGACAACTTTTTAGATGGAAACTGTGCATATATTTTTTATGACTGGAATTGAAAATTCTGTCAACTGATCTCCATGCATATATTTTCTTGACGGGAACTCATAATTATGTCAATTGATTTCCATGTACTGCATTAGATGGAAACTGTGCATATATTTTCTTGACGGGAATTGAAAATTCTGTCAAGTGATCTCCATGCATATATTTTCTTGACGGGAACTGATAATTCTGTCAATTGATCTCCATGTACTGCAGCTCCCGTTGACGTTAATTGTCGAACCTCTCTGCGTGGTGTTTGGCACCTTCACATATTGTCTTGGTTGGCTGTGATGGTAAGTATTTCTAGCCTCTGTCAGCTCACTGAGGCCGAACAGGGTTAAAGATCGATGGGTTGGGTTACTAATTGGTCTGTGTAGCACTTTTGACACACGGATGCCATCTGCACTAAGCTGCTCATGCTGTCCACTTTAAGACTTTGTTTCTGTCTATGATGGAGTCTGTGTGCTTTAAGAAATTATATATTAAAATTTACTCTTTCCGTCTCTATTTCAGTCCGTTGCAGTTCAGCCTGGGGTCATTTATTTGCTGAAGTTGTTCCCGAGGGCATATTTTTACTGAAGGTGTCCCCAGGGCATTTACATTTCTATGCTTGTCATTTAAGACACCAGGGAAAGTATGGTTCTGTAATTCTCGACAGCTTTTTAGATGGAAATTGTGCATATATTTTCTTGACGGGAATTGAAAATTCTGTCAATTGATCTCCATGCATATATTTTCTTGACGTGAACTGATAATTCTGTCAATTGATCTCCATGTACTGCAAGCTCCCGTTGACGTTAATTGTCGAACCTCTATGCGTGGCGTTTGGCACCCTCACATATGTGTCTTGGTTGGTCGTGATGGTAAGTATTTCTAGCCTCTTTCACCTCACTGAGGCCGATCAGGGTTAAAGATCGATGGGTTGGGTTACTAATTGGTCTGTGTAGCACTTTTGACACACGGATGCCATCTGCACTAAGCTCCTGCTGTCCATTTTAAGACTCTGTTTCTGTCTATGATGGAGTCTGTGTGCTTTAAGCAATTATATATTAAAATTTACTCTTTCCGTCTCTATTGCGTGAGTTCTGGTTCAAGCCCTGCTGAGTGTGGTTTTTCAAATTAATTCTGTAATTTAATCCCAAATTACGATGTCTTGTCGTGCGGGTTATTGGATTGTTGTGTGGAGTTTTTTCTTTTTCATTGTCAAATTAATTCACTAATTTCACCACCGGTTTGCTGCAGATTATAATGGTTCGTCGTGTGGGTTTGTTGATTATTGTGTGAGGTACAGGAGGATCATTGAATGGAATGGATGGACTAGCTTCGCATGATTTTTCATTATTTGTATGTTATAGCTTTTCTGTAATTCTGCATGAGTAGCTTTCACAATATTCATTATCCTCTGGTTTTCATTGTTTTTATGGGTGACCTGTGCGTAATAGCGTATGAAAGTTTTGTTACTAAAGAAGTTCCTCTGTTTTCTTTTTTGAAATATAATTTTTCAAACCCACCTCCCTTCTTTTACAAAGGAACATAAAGAAATAGGAAGGCGAAGGCTGCATATGTGCAGCTCCCTCCATCACATGACTATTTTTTTGAGTGTGAAAAAATCACTGGATTTGTAAAAAATATATATATATATATATAAATAAATATATAATTGGTATATTTAGTTTAAATTAGAAGTGGCAGTGGCATCATGAAAAGCCAAAATGCCACCATTCCGATATGAAAAACTTCCAGCCCATAGACTTACTTGGCTACAATCCACTAATGAACAACATATAATTATTAGAAACCATATACAGAAATAAACAGTATCAAAAAGTCTATCATCTGGTCAAAAACAACCTGATAAAAGAGTGTCCAAATATATAGAAAGTAAAAGAAAATAAGGTTGCGTATGGGGTGCTTATTTGGTGAGGGGCCCAAAACAGAGTTGCTCGTCTTAATAAGGAGAGGTATCGAGAGATTGATTGGTATTAGTTGCATTCTCCTAGAGCTGGCGTCAACAAGCTCATGATAATGCTTGCTAGGACCTGTCGCAAATGTTTCGATCAATGCAAGCAAATTGTCATTCCACAAACATAGCATATATATATAAGTAAATCTATCTGTGGTCCCATCAGGGGAAGAGAAAGAAGCCAACCGTGTAAGCACTGCCCTCCATCCCTAACCCAATATGCAAACCATCTTGTGGAGCAGAAATACCAAGGTGCAAACCATCTTGTGGAGCAGAAATACCAAGGTGAGACATAGCATCAGCATGACTACTTACAGTTGTAACCAACCGCAACTCCAAACTCTGATCAAATTGAGTTTTGATTTAACTTACATTTGATTGAGGACACATATATATATACCGCCAAACTGATTGGTCCTCCCGTTGGTCCAGTGCACAAGATGGATTAAGGAATGGGATGAACAGCGAATATTTTCCATATTATTGGCGTCACCTTCAGCATCCCCTCGACCTCGGCATTGAGGTAGGTAGTGCACATTCTCGCATTTTTTCTTCCAACAAAAGCGATCACATAAAAGGTATTTGTTCATTTTTCCAATGCACAAACAGACCATTGTGAGGTTTTTTGAAATATTTATTCTGGTTATTGTTATTTTGGAAGTTAATGTGAAAGTCAACATTTACCATATGATTAGAAAAGTGAGTATATAATATTTTGCCAGTTTCCATAAACTAGTTATGGTAAATTTTTGCATCTTGACATGGTTAATGTTACAAAGTGGAGAATAATCTTTTTTTTTTCATTCTCTCATTTCCACTCTTTTTAGGATAAGAATTAAGATGTAAACTATTTAGTTTATTTAAATTAACTAAATATTTCTATTTGTATGCTTATCGTTTAAGACATCAAAGCATTTACATTTCTAAGCTTCTCATTTAAGAAACCAAGGTAAGAATGGCTCTGTAATTCTGACACCTTTTTAGTTGGAAATTGTGCATATATTTTCTTGACGGGAACTGATAATTCTGTCAATTGATCTCCATGTACTGCACCTCACGTTGACGTTAATAATCGAACCTTACTTCGTGGCGTTGGGCACCTTCACATATGCATCTCGGTTGGTCGTGATGGTAAGTGTTTCTAGCCTGTCATCTCACTCAGGCCGATAAGGGTTAAGATCCTTACTTCGTGGCGTTGGGCACCTTCACATATGCATCTCGGTTGGTCGTGATGTTAACTGTTTCTAGCCTCTGGAGGCCGATAAGGGTTAAAGATCGATGGTGTGGGTTACTAATTGGTCTGTGTAGCACTTTTAACATGCGGATGCCTATCTGCACTAAGTTGCTGCTATCCATTTTAAGACTCCATGGAGTCTGTGTGGTTTAAGCAATTCTGTATTAAAATTTACTTTTCCGCCTCTATTGCACGAGTTACCTTTGAGGCCCAGTTGAGTGTTTCACTTTAAATTATTTCTTTATTTCATTCCCATTTGCCCCAAATTACAATGTCTTTTCCTGTGGGTTTGTGGATTATTGTGTTGAGTGTTTTCATTGAATTTGATGCAATATTTGCTATTCCTCCATTGATCAGAGGGATTTCTCATGTTAATTAATATTGGCAGGAGCAAACAGAATGGTTACTAGTACCTCGGTGTATCAAACATGGTGTTAATTAATATTGGCAGGAGCAAACAGAATGGTTACTAGTACCTGGGTGTATCAAACATGGCGGAAGAAAACAATTAATTAATTACGTATAGGATATAAATTAATAATCAATCCAAAATTGGTGTGGAATCAAAATTCTTGATACATGAAATGCGATTAATCCATAACCATGTATGACATCTCATTATACTCGTTACAGAAATTATATTTTTTTAATTATTTTTTCTCCAATATAAATAAAGTTAACAATTAAAATTATTAGTACAAATTTATAAAAGATAAAAAATGGTATTCTATAAAAATCATAATGTGTCTAATTAAAAATCACCAAATATACTTGCTATTTTTTTCATTGGGTGCAATTAATTTATTTTTACTTCAATCCTACCACTATAACTTCTAGATGCACCACATATCCCAAGCATTGCCCATGGGATAAGTGAGGCTAGATCTAGTGACTTTGCAAAGAGTTTCTTAACAATAGGTTATATATCCAACTAATATTCACACCTTGAGATTTATAATACACTATGGAGTTCAGTACATAATATCCATGGAATAAAATGTATGTAAATTTGACATAAACATTGAAAATATTCCCATGCATAACATCAACATATGCATAAATATAAGGACAAACCCTCTAAATTAAAGACATATCTAGAGACTAACCCTCTATATTTGTAACCCACTAACTAACAATCATCAAGATGTTCTCTTTGTATGCTTAGTTTTCCTGATTATATTTTTGTATGTGGAATTAATAGTGCGCATCTAGCTACCATATTAAATATAATGTTTTTTAGTAGAAGTGTCGGTGGAGATTAATATAGAACCACCTACCAAATGAAAAAATAAACTAAGTAATAATGGTTGGTGAACTTAGAATTTGAGTTTTGAAATTTAGCGAACCTAAAAAAAAAAATAGACTTTCCTAGGTTCATCAAACCTCAAAGATGAATTCCCATAGGAACACACTTTTCCTTACTGAGCTTGACCATCACAATTATAAACCCCTCCATTATGATTCCCTTAATTATTGTAACATCACCATGGTGACTATAAATTCAACATTGTAAGCCCTTTACCACCACAATGTCACATTTGAAGAGAGAGATTGAATATCGAAAACAGTACATAGCCATAACCTCACATCTAAGGAGAGAGAGTGAATATTGCAAACCCTCCATCATCGTGACCTCGTGCTTCAGGAGAGCTAGTGATAAATCATAAATGTTCCACTTGACCCTCTGCATTGTGACCCTACGAGTTAGATCATCTTAAACCTCGATGATGGATAGTAAATGCTTGTTTATTGATATTGATATGCATGTCATGTCACTGCCACTTCACTTTCTTCCATGTGCCTTGCCACATCACTAGCATTTGTCTTGCCATGTCATTACCATGTCTCACTTAGAAAAAAGGTGACTTTTCCACCCAAAAATGCTAAATCCATTTGCCACATGTCATCTTGTACACATGTATTTTCCAACAGTATCCATGTCATTGCCTTCTACCACGTGGATATGCCACTTATACTGCTATGTCATTTCACCTGGCACTCATCACCCATGCTTTTGTGTGTACATCATTTGACCCTGACAATCCAATAAGAACTTGGGTGCTTAGGCCCAACAACCTTTGAGTAAGGGCCCTGTGGCTCATCAGTCGTTCTCGTTGTTTGTGCATAGAATGGGTTGGGTGGTCTGATAAGTACCTGAGTAATTTAGTCTAGGTATTTATGGTCAAGGGATAGGACCAACAACTTACCACTCACTGGCCTTCATAATATTCCTCTTGAGCTTGAGCCTTTTGTTTTGTCTTAGCATCATTCCATTGAGGTTGGTCCCTCGTGGAAAGATGAGCCTGTGGAACCATTATTTTACTTTATCACTACTCTAAACTTTGATTTCTCCTCTTCCCTTGGGAGTTAGGCTAAGTAACATATACCATTGGAAATGTCATCGAAATGGCTATCCAACTAAGCAATTTTCATGTGCTTTAGAAACTTCCCCTAAACTTGACATCAATGACTAGATTTGATATCGATTACAAGACCCATAAACTTTCACAACAATTTCATATATTAATGCTAACAATTTTTTATATAGAAACCGATTACTTTACACTTATCAACTCTACTTTTTATAAGAAAAAAATATAAATAAAAATTGTTCCTACAAAACAATAGAACAAGGTATTTACAACCTAAAAAAATGAAGGTAGTATCCTCCTACTTGGAGACTTTAATACTAGAATTGTAAATAATCAAGATATTCATCGCAACAATGATTCCAACCCTAATCCTCTTTGGCTAGATGAGGACTTTGTTTACATTAACATGTATAAAATAAACTCTAATGACAAAATCAAGAATTTATTTGTTAATAAGATAATCAAGTTCTATACTTCTCAACATATTATGATTTGTAATGGTCTAATGAAGTGGCCAAATTCTAACCAAATGACTTGTATCTTGGTATGGGTAGCAATGTCATGGATTATTTGATTTCAAATATCCCCATATACAACAAAATAGTAAGTTTTAACCTTTTAAATTCACATGGACCTGACTTTGAGAATAGACTGTTTGTGATAACTATGAAATTTTCCATACACAAAAGCTCCATTGAGGAAAATTCTTATAATCAAAGACCAAACTTGCTTTTCGAAAAAAAATAAAATTGAAAAAACTTAAATGTTGAACCAAATCTCTTGTCATACAACATAATATTTAAGACATATATCATAAATTTATCACAACCCTCTTCACTCCCATCAACAAATTTTTTATCAAGGTGTTATGTAAAATGAAAAATAGGAAATCCAATGCTTGGTATGAAAATGAGTGTTAATCGCTAGGAAAACCAATAGAGATGCCTCTAATGAGTCCTTAAAATTAGATAACGTAAAATTATACAAAGTCAAGGAACTCCATAAATAGACAATAATAGAAGCTTGTACACCTATCATAGGTTGATCCTAAGAAATTCTCCCAAAAAAAATTCACTCATAAAATAAAATAAAATAATAGGACCTCAAAAATATTTATGAATCTATTAATGTTGTGGAATAAATTCTAATTGTGTTTGTAGAAGACGACATGTTATTTATAGAAGACACAAAGATTAGGGTTAAACCACTTGTAAAAGGGAAATCTAAGTGCATTGAAGGCTAAAAAGTTGAAATTTGAAATTGGGAGGCCTATCATCATCCATCACATATGTAAGCTCTTCAATTTGTAAGGAAGTTTTCCCTAAACCCTAGAACTAAAGCCTCATTTTTATTAAAAATGGGGATAAAATGCTCCCTTTAATTATGGGACCATTATAATTAGCCTCATCTTCACCAAGCTATATACCAATATTTTGGAAAATAAGGATAATGTATGGCTTCATTTCCACTGAAAAATAGATAAAAGGAAAGCCAGATTTAGGGGATATAATTCAAACATGAACTATATTGTTACACTTAAGATCATTGTAGAGGAGTTTGGTAATAATAAAACCAACCTAATTTGTTGTTTTGTTGAGCTTAGAAAATATTTTTTGATAGTGCCTTGGACTAACCTTTGGAATAGGTTAGAAGAGATGAAGTTTCATTATGATCCAATATCTACTGTAATGCAAGCCTATATGAGAGTGTTATGAGCCAAGTTTAAAAACAATAAAATATAATTAGAATAAATTAATTGAAATATAGCAATTAAGAAAGTTTGTCACATGTCCCTTTGTTATGCAACCAACTCACAAAAATATAGATCAACGACTTAAAAAGTATCTTCTTCGAGCTTGAAACCTCTTTTACATTACATAAATGAAAAAAATTTGGATGATACAAATGACAAGACCTCCTTTTTATATATAGGAGTCTAAGGGCTCACAATATAACTAGAGCCTACATAACAATTAAATAATGTAAGGGCACAACAATAAAAATAGTGGACTTCTATGGGGCACAACAATAACAATATGGGGGCAACATGGACACAACAATAACGATAAGGGGCTACACTAACAATATCTATAAGGGAGCCACATTAGTATTATAGTGACCTAACATGCCCCTCTCCTTCAAAAAAGTGTTGTCCTCAATGCTTGAGTAGTTTTTGATGCTTCTGTATAAAATTCTGATCCTCCCATGTGGAATCTTCAGGGGTTAAGTTCTTCCACTTATGAAATACTCTAAAATTGATCGATTATGTAGCTGTTGAGTTCTTGTTTCTATGACTGCTTCGGGCTCAAATGTGATTTTTCCTTCTTCGTCAAGTTCTCGCAACATTATTTGAACTGGAAGCTTGTCACTGATAACCTTCTTTAAGCATGAAACATGGAAAACCGGGTGTACTCGGGAAGATGCAGGCAACTCGAATTTGTATGCCATAGTACCAATATTTTACAGCACTTTGTAAGGACATAGTACTTGGATGATAATTTATTATATTTCTTAGGTTTCTTGAGAGACATTTGTTTGTATGGTTGTAGCTGTAAAAATACCCAGTCACCTATATCAAAACTTCTTTCATTGTGATGTTGATTTTCCTGTTATTTCATTCGATTCGGTGCCATAGTGAGGTTATCCTTTAAGAGTTGGAGAACTTGTTGCTGATGCTCGATGTGATCTTCCATTGCTTGAACCTTATAATTTTCTCTTAAAAATGATGTGATGGATGGTGGATTATATCCATAAAGTGCCATAAATTGGGTCATTTTTGCTGCAGTATGGAAGGAAGCGTTATACCACCATTCAGCTAGAGGTAACCACTTGACCCATTGTGTTTTTTTATTAGATACAAAGCAACGAAGATATCCTTCAAAACATTTGTTCACTATCTCAATTTTCCTATCAAATTGAGGATGATAAGATGAGCTATGAGCTAATTGAGCACCAAGAAAAGAAAATAATTCCGTCCAAAAATTTCCAAAGAAAATGGGATCTCTGTCACTTACTATAATATTTGGATTTCCATGAATCTTTTGAATTGTTTCCATAATTCCAGTAGAAATGTTACTGGATTTAAAAGGATTAGATAATGGACAAAAGTGTGCATAAATGGTAACTCTATCAACTACCACCATGATGACACTCTTTCCTTCAGACTTGGGTAAACTTGTGATAAAATCCATTGATACAACCTCCCAAATTTTAACTTGGAATGGATAAAGGTCGTAACAGACACGGGGTCTTAATTATCTGAACTTTATTTTTTTGGCAAACCAAACATTTTTCCACAAAATTCTAAATATCAGATTTAAGGTCATCCCAAAAAATATATTCTTAACCCTATGGTAAGTTTTTCAAAATCCTAAGTGTCCTCCTAAGGGAGACGTGTGTAATTCCAAAAGAATATTTTGTTTGAGTTGGCAATTATTACAAATATATAGCGATCTTTGTACCATAATGAATCATTTTTCCAGCTAAATGTACTAGATGTACTGGGATCTTGCTGCAACTTTTGAATGAGTGACCAAAACTCTTCATCATTCTTCCATTCATCCCTTGCTTCAGTTATCCACTCAAGTTGGATAATATAAATGCAACAAATAAATGCTTCCACATCCTCATCCTTCATAAGAGTGCATCTGCAACAACATTTTTCTTCCCTTTTTTGTACATGATTTCAAAGTCATAACCCAACATCTTTGTCACCAATTTTTGTTACTCTTCTGAAGATAATATTTGTTCCAAAAAGTATTTAAGACTATCATGATATGTTTTTACCTTGAAGTGCCTTCCCATTTGGTAAGGTTGTCATTGCTTTAGTGCATGTAGTATTGTCAACATTTCGTTCTCATAAATAAGTTTGTGTAAATACTTTCCTTTGATTGGATGACTTTCAAAAGAAATGGGACTTCTTTCTTGCATTAAAAGAACACCAATTCCATTCCCTGAGGCATCACATTCCATAGTAAAAATAATTGTGAAGTATGGTGTAGCTAACATTGGTTCTTGGCACATTGCCTCTTTAAGATGTTCAAAGGGCTTCGTTGTTTCTAGAGTCCAATAAAATGCATTTTTCTTTAGTAATGATGTTATAGGTGCTTCTATTCTCCCATAATTCTTAACAGACATGTGAAAATACCCTATCAACCCGAGAAAACGAATATGCTTTATGGTTGTGGGGATTTTCCAGTCCTTGATGGATTTAATTTTGTTAGGGTCTACCTTAATACCCTCATGAGATACAATATGACCCAAATATTCCACCTCCTATACTCCAAAGAAACATTTGGAGGTTTTTCCATATAATTATTTCTCCTCCAATAGTTTCAACACCCTGTTAACATGTTGAACTTGGTCCTTCCAAGACTTGTTGTAGATTAGTATATCAGTAAAAATTACTAACACAAATTTTCTAAGGAAGGGTTTGAAAATGGAATTCATCAAACCTTGAAATGTGGAAGGTGCATTAGTAAGGCCAAAATGCATGACCAAAAATTCGTAATGGCCCTCATGAGTTATGAATGTTGTTTTGAGAACGTCTTCAATATTCATTCTAATTTGATGATTTCCTAATTTAAGATCCATCTTGGTGAATTAAATTGCTCCATGTAATTCATCCAACAATTCATCAATGATAGTGATCCAGATTTAAGCAGGAACACAACAAATTATAGAGATAACCATATACACAAAGATGCAGCGGAAATAATACTTCATTTCATTAATGGAAAATACTGACATATGCTTACAAACAGAAATGGCAATAAACTAGCTAGGGCGATGGTAGCTTATCTCTGAGAAGAGATGTGATGGCTACATGCCTCTGAACTGTTCTGAACTCTATTACAATGAGGCTCGAAGGCCTATTTATTGTTGAGAAACAATGGAAAACCCTTCACATACCGAAACCTAACCCTAGAAGATGAAACGCCAAATTGTGGGCCCCGTTTGGGTAAATTGGTACATCAATTTCCCGGGGTCGTAACTTTGGCATACGATGTCCGTTTGACGCGTACGATAGCTCGTTAGAAAGATCTATCCGAGTACTACCACTTTGGGAGGCAACATAGGGCTTGGTCGCCCCATAATTCCAAAAAAACGCCGTTTAGGGCCTCAAAACGGCTCTGGAAGTTCAGGACCCGAAAAACTGCTAAAAATAGTAAACTGTGCTACAATTAAGGAAACTGAAAATGCTGAGAAAGACAATGGTGGGGGTCCAGGTGGACCTGGCAGGTGGCCACCAATATCCACCTGGATCAGATAGGAATGGAAAATTTATCTTTAATAGTGAGCTTGTTGATCTCCCTATAATCCAGAGACACACAATTTTCCATCCTTATTATGCACCAATACTAATGGAGCAGAGAAATAACTTTGACTAGGTTGAATTATACTAGCCTCTAACATTTCTACAACCATACGTTCAAATTCACTCTTTTGGGCATAAGGATATCTATAAGGTATGATGTTTGGAGGAACAGTTCCTAGAATAAAATGAATAGCATGAGCATGATCATGAATAGGTGGGAGGCCTTTGGGAGTCTCAAACACCTTGGAATGATTGTCCAATACTTTTTAGAGATTTGGAGAAATAAATGATTTTGATGTTTGAACCTCTAGTGAGCATAATTGTGCATTTACGCCTCGTTGTTATTTATTTAGAAGAATTATCATGCCATTAGATTTGATTATATTTCCTGGTTTTCCTATGATACCTCTTAATTCAACTTCCTTTTCTTCCTAAAAAAATTCAAGAAAAGTTCTTGAAAATTGAAAGCTATTGTCCCCAAAGATAGTAACCATTGGACTCCTAGTACAACATCAACACCACCCATTGGAATGGAAAACATTGGATCATTCAAGACATATTCCCCAATGTTTAGCTTGATATTATGGTGCTTTCCATAGGAATTTATAGTTTCTCCATTTGCAACCATCACTTGACACTTTGGTGCTGGATATAAGAAGCAATTCAATTTCTTGGCTATCTTACGATGAATAAAATTATGGGTACTACGGGAATCAATCATCATTATTACCTTATTCTTCTTGATATATCCTTCTATATTGAGAGTTTGAGGAGTGGTAATTCCTTCCAATGCATTACAAGATATGGTCAGATTGATTTCTTCTTTCTCTGTGGTTGGTTCTTGGTGTATATCCTCCTCTTTTGATGTTTCTTGTTCCTTTCCTTCCTCCTCTTCACAATCTATGTAGAATAATTTCTTCTCAGCACACTTATGACCTTTAGTGTATTTGATATCGCAACTGTAACAAATCCCTTTTGATTTACTTTTGCTCCAATTGTTGTGGTTTCAACCTTATAGGTTGTGGAAGACTAGGAGCAACAACATTTCTATCTTTATAGTTGTGAGTGGTAGAATTCCTTGTTGCCATAATTATTTTTTCAATTTTTCTTGTCACCCTAAATGCCTTCTCCAATGAATCAGATTCCCAAAGGCGAACCTCATGTTGGATGTTATCTTTTAAAGTCCCTATGAAGACATCAATCTTATACTCCTTTGGAGTATCAGTTACCCTAATATTCAATTTTTGGAAGTCTTCAATGTGATCCGCCATTGAACCCTTTTGTTTGAGATTTATCAATTGACTAAAGAAGGTGTTGCACTTTATATGTTCATAATGTGCTATAATTTCCTCCGTAAAAATTGATCAGGTGACAAGTGGTTTACAAGAAAAATTCTATCTATACCATACTAACTGATCAAGTTCTAAATATAAAGATGTAATACGTACGTTTTGTGATGGTTGCACATCCTGTAGATCAAAATATAGCTCCATCTATAGTATCCATGTTACTGGATCCTTGCCATCAAACTTCCTCATATCTATATTTGGAATTTTGTGGTTCTTAAACCCCACATTGGAGACTCTAAAATCATAATTCATATTCCTTTTGTCATCATCATGATTTTCATGGATTACCTTGTCACCACCGAGAAGGCTTTCTTGCGACAACTTTGTAAACCATTCCAACTTGACATTCACCACATCCATGCCTACCTTAAAATAATTCATGTTGCCTTTTATACCATCCATATCCCCCTTTAATCCATTTGTGTCATCTTTGTTTCTCTTTGTGAGAGAAAAAAATGTTGCACTTGGTCTCGTAACTTTGATATATTATGTTGCAATTCTTCTTCTTCATGTGTCACAGTAGAGCTTTAAAAGGGATTAATGGATGTAGAATTATTCTTTTGGGGAGGAATTTTAGAACCAATTACTGATATCTATGCTTAAATATTCCCTTTGAATCACTTCAAACTAATTTTTCAAACAAAAATTATGCAAAATTGAAAAATACACACATTTTTCTTGCCTTTTAGGAGCTCAACCTTGAAACGATTGTAACTCTATAATTTCAGATCTCTAAGGTCTAAAATTTGGTCTTTTGGTAGCCCTATGAATCTTCTTTAGAATTCCACAAGTCAGACCAATATTGGATTCTTCAATATACAGTTATTCCAAATCTCCCACGATGTCCTGATTATGGACTAGTTCAGTAGAGCGAAGTTGTATGGCATTCCACGTGTCACTATTTTGACCTTAAGCCCTAAAATTGCTACAAAAAACACTACAATTCGTGTAATTTCATCCACTTTTTACGGAATTCAAATCCGATGACTGAAATGTAAGTTATGAATATTTTCCCTAGGTCACCTATTTGAGGCTGAATTCTAGAGCATGAAAAAAACCTAACTTCTTCGGACCATATATTAGCAAATATAGTGAACCAAGATATGAAATTCCACCACAAATTTCACCAAGATCTGAAATTCCATCCCAAATTTCACCAAGATTTCGGCTCCACTTGGTCGAAATTTCAACTTCTGAAGCTTCATAGAAAACAATTTATAGTGAAACTTCCATGATGACCTGTGTGAAGCAGCGAAACCCTAGAATCCAAAGCTCTGATACCAAATGTTATAAAACCAACTCAGAAAAATATAGATCAACGGCTTAAAAAGTATCACATTCGACGAGGAAACCTCCTTTACATTACATAAATGAAAAATTCATGGATGATACAAATGACAAGGCCTTCTTCGTATATATAAGAGTCTAAGGGGTCAGAGTATAATCAAAGCCTACATAACGTTAATAATGTAAGGGCACAAAAATAATAATAGTGGGCCTCTATGGGGCATAACAATAACAATATGGGTGTCACATGGGCACCAGAATAAAAATAAGGGGGCTACACTAGTATTATAGGGACCTAACACCCTTACTCTCTTTGGCATATACATTTAAAAGTTAGAATCTTGGTTGAGAGATGGTGGTTATATGGCTTGAATATGATTGGTATAATCACAATCCTTCTTCTTTATGTTGATGATATTGTTCTTATGACACAAAAATCCTATGGCCTTGATAGTTATGTGAGAACCCTCAAGGATTTATTCTCTGGTATTGGTATGACTATGAACATAAACAAAACAAAGGTTATGCTAGTTAAATCCCAAAAAATCACGTATGACACTTTAATGTATCACAATAATAGTTTGGATGAAGTGACTTCATACACATATCTTGGAATTCATATTTATCACAAGCTCAGTTGGAACTATAGTGTTGACAAAAGGATAAATGGAGGGTGGAAATCTTATTATGATATTGAAAATAACTATAAATTAATTACCCTTTGGTTGTGGGATAATAAAAAGGCCCTATTTGATACTCTCTCTACACTTGTTATCTTATACATATGTGAAGTGTGGGGTTGTAGTATCTATAGAGAATCTTGGAGAGAGATAAAGCAAATACAAAGAAATTTTACACTTATAATATTAATATTAAAATCAATACAATCCATACCATCCTCCTCATAGAAGTGACCCTTCACCCATTTAGTGCATGATCACAGTTAGGTACTTAAACTAAAATAACATGATAACAAACATGGATGACAAGAGGCTCCCCAACATTGCTTCCAGTGCCACCAAAAACCACCAACGACTCAAGCTGGCTCATTACAATGACCTACAAAATGTTGTAATTTTATACATCACGAGCTTAATCGCGCAATCCAAAATGGGTGAATATTCAATATTAGAATTATCTTGTAGAGTGGATTCCCTTGTCAACATTCCATAAATTTTGCTTCCCAAGTCTTTACCAATTTCAACTGAATGTATTGATTTATTCTTGGTCGCTTCGACTTCCCATGCGTCATCATCCCACTTGATTGTGTAAGGTACACTAAGACAAGATTGATTGGTTGGATTGAATTATTTTCATTGTTGAAAACATGAAAGAGACTCTTTGTTTAGCTTCATGTGTTATAGAAAGTTTATGAGATCCTCCACGATTATCGTTGAGGATGGGGCCACAAAATGCTTAGATGGAGACAAGGGACTTAGGTCCAACTTGGGAGGGGAAATTGAAATCATCTTCTCTAAATGATGATCGCATGTAAAAAAGTTTAGAAACAATGTTAGTGTTAGAATCTGAGTAATATTTGATGGGATAATTATCATAATTCACATGACAATCAAGGAAACTATCGATATATATGCGAGAAGAATGGTTGTAAAAAAGTACAAAAGCATTGTTAGTGTTAGAATGTGGCAAATATTAAGCACCATGTAGTAAGCCAACATTGGCTCATTTCCTTTCCATCTTATTATTTGGATGAGAATAAAGTGATATTCAATGGACATGATGAAAAGAAGTGAGTTAATCATTGCCTTACTCCATGTTGCTTAATATTTATTGTTAGAATTTGGGTAAGTTGTGACAGGAGAATTAAATTAATTTAGTCAACAATTGAGGCAACTATCAGGGGATATGAGAATAGAAGAAAATGGTGACAAGGGAAAACACAAAGGTGGTGGAGAAGAATGACTTACTAAATCCATGAGGTGTAGACAAGTTGGTTTAAGTGGAGTTTAAAATTCATAGTGAGGGGTTGAGGATGGAAGCCACTATGAGGGAAATAAATTATATTCCCAAGGGCGTCCAAGTTTGACATAGTTTTGTACAATTGTAGTAATAGCATCCCATTGTGGGTAGATCATTATTTTATCTAGTAGATGGGCTCGTCCTCGCCTAGGCTCGACCTAGTTAAAGAAAAAGTAGAAAAAGAATATACAACTAAAATATAAGTAGGAGACGGGATTCGTGATGCCTTCAACTTCACCTTTTTCTTGTAGAGATAATTCAAGGGCGACAATTTACTTGTCAGAATCATTCGAAAATAAATTGTGTATATGTTTACCTTATCCGACATTTCGAATAGGCAATCCACCCATCATCTGGGACTAGAAAGCAACCAGATGATAAGAGTGATGGTTGATTATACCTTAAATAGTGATAGTATCCAAAAGAATAGATTAATGGTGAAAATATTATTAAATTATTAAATGAATTTATAAGTGGTGAAAATTTTATCGAATTATCAAATAAGTTAATAAGTAAGCAAATATAAATAAACAGTCAAAAAATGGAGAAAATTAATAAGGAAAGGGGTTGTTAGATAAACAAATAAATTATATTATATGTATAATTGATTGAACTATGTATTATTGAATGAATTAATAAAGGAAATCATGAAAAGGAGGGGGACAATAAAGAAGAATCTATGAAAGTAGAATGACAATAAAAATAAGGATGTATACAAAAGGGAAAGGGAGAAAAAAATTTAAGATAAAGAAAATAAATTAAAATTGTGTATTAAAATGAAATTTTTTTAGAGTAGATGGATTGCTAGTTTCTATGAGGGCCTAAGCTTATAACCATATTCCCCGTTGAAGTTATTAGGGTGCCTTTTAACCTTCGAATCTTCCCTGATGATTCAAGCATTATGAAATGGAATATAATCTACGATCAGAGCCTTCTAAACAAATAAGGAGTTTGGGCATATTATACTTTGGGCATAAGCATTTGAGCCGAGTTTACCTGTTATATGTTTTAAAGATGTTTTGGGCATATTTTCTAGTGGAATGTGCTTGAAATTTGGTAAGGATTTGTTGGAACCACAAGTTTCAGTTGTGAACTCTCCACATTCTGAGTGCTCAAGGGGTTTTTTATAGTATTGAATATATTTATGCATTCAAAGACACACTTTAAACAACAAAATCTCACAAACAAAAACTCCAAACATATAATAGCTAGCCAAGACCTAATTCCCTTCCCATAAAACCATCTTAGTCTAAAGTCCCATTGAGCAACGTTGTTGCAAAGATGGTGCAACACAAAGAGGATCTATCATAGGATTCACTAACGTCATTCCTTATCTAAAAAGTAGTTATGTTAACACAAATGGGGGTAGCATGACAATAAGCTTGTGACACTTCAAGAGGGATGTGCAATTGCCCAAGGGTATGCATAAACAAACAACTATGTTATGGTAATTATATCAGGTTGCATGTCCACGATGTCCTATATAGACGGTGATCAAGTGCATTGTTAAGGAAATCCTAGATCTGTAGTCATCAGTTTAATTCCCCACCCTATTCGGGTGTTATTCTTGGACGTGACTGTGATGTAGCCTCACCAATGTCGAAGTTACCAAAAAAAATCTGGTTGTCTGCAATAACACGTGGGATGAAGCTATCTTTAAAGAATCCATGGGCATATTCACATGAATCTCCATGCCTGAAGCTTTATTTTATGATTAGGACACACAACGCTAGAGTAATGAAATCATATAGGGTCTTTGTGTTGAGTCATTTCTTTGGGATGTGTGAAGAGGTACTCGGTCAAGTCATGTGACTCGCCATATGTGTATCAACACAATTTGAACCCATACATTTGGAACTCCCCACACCAATACGAGTCAATGGCAGTCCGAGAAGCCTCTTCTTCGTTGTTGGATGGAAAGAAATTGCACGGAATAAGAAGCAATAGTCTATATGTTATAAGTTTTGGATGGTTTGTGGCATATTTTTTAATTTAATTTGATGCAAAATTTGTCTGAGATTTGTTAGAATCACAAGGTTGAGTTGTGAACTCTCCATAATTCTAGTGCTTCAAGGATTTTCTGGTGTTGAATCCATATATTGAATCCATATATGCAGTCAAAAACCCATAAAGGAGAAATATTAAAATTTAGATAAAAAAGAATTGCTAGAATCCAGCCAAAAACTCCAAAATGTATAATATTTAGACAACCCCGAGAAAAAATGTTGTCCCTCAGTATCATGCGGGTAATTTATTACAATGATTTATTTTCATTTCGGAAAACTGTGAGCTTAGTATGACATAGGCATTTTTTTTCTTCATTTAATTTAAACATTTTTTTTTTTGAAAGTTCGGCAATGGAGACACTGCATCATGGTCATGTCCAAGAATAACACCTAGATATGGCAGGGAATTGAACCTGTGACTTAACATCTAGGAGTGTCTGAATAGTGCACCCGAGCACAATCTATCCAAGACCCCATGGACAATTTAAACGCCAATAGATATGTCTATTTTGAAATAGAGTTTTCATAATATTAAATTAATTATTTGTAATTATTATATGGAAGGTAGAAATTTAGCTTTCATATAATGTTCTAAAATATCCATAATAGTGTCCATTGATCAAAAGTTGAGACTTAATATTATAACTTTCTTTTAAAATGTATATATGTTTAATTTATATTAATTATTTTTTTAACTAGTGTACCTATATAAATTAAATTGTTGATAAATGCATATAAGCATCAACCCATAATAAGAATTAATTTATGATACATTTGACATTGCTAAAATTAAAATAAATCATAAAACCTAACTAAATTGTATCTTTATTTTAAATTATTATTGTTATTAATTGTGTGGGTGCTCTATAGCATGATATGGTAGAGATGTTGTAATGTTTAACATTTTGACTACGTCAAAATACAATACAATAAATTAATAAATAATTATAATTATCTATAGAACATTTTAACTTGGTCAAATTACATAAACCTAAAAATAAAAGATTAAATTAAATTAAATTAAAAACATAATATTAATAATTATAATTAATAATCAAGTTTGGAGAGGGATCAAACCTCTTTCTTCTGTAAAAGTTGTTTGCATCTCAAAAGATTTGATGCCTCTCAAGTTAAGATGAATAATCTAGGCTGGTTATAAAAATAAATAATATATCAACCTAGATCCATAGAGGGATCAAATCTCTACATCTTAATATATTTCCATCTCAGGGGATTTAATCCCTTTGGGAGCAGCTTGGTAGATCAGACTTAAGATGGATCTAGGTTGGTTTAATTCCTCCCTTAAATAGTTATATTCCACATGAATGACATTGGGTAATACCTAGTCAAAATGTTTACACATGGACAGGACATTACAACATCTCTTGCATATAGTCAAAATTTTTACACATCCACAGGACATTATAGCTTCTCTTGCATACTAGACAATATGTTAAACCTATATTTTTTTTTTCCAGAAAGAAAATCATGATATTATATTGAGGATATATATACAAGATATTCAGATAGTTCTGTATGAGATTGGAAACTCATGAATACTACCGATAAGCAACATAGCACATCATGTAAAACAGATTACCATCATGCTGTATGTTCATATGATCAAATCCCAAAATCAGAAAGGACAAAAACCATTGCATCATTCAGCTGATTGGAAGATAAAGAGCAGAGATGGAAGAGAGAACATATTTGGCAGAGATAGAAGAATCCTCAAAAAAATTTAGGTTCCTCCACTTCCAAAGAGACCATAAGGTGATGAGAAGAATAGGTCGAAGAGTGTTTTGTCGTCCCCACCAGGCAAACGCTTCATCAACAGAGATGAAGTTAAGATGTTGAAAAGAAAAAAATTGTGCAAGTTCATACCAGATTTGTTGTGAGACAGAGCATTTGAAGAAAAGGTGGAAGTTTGTCTCCTCCTCCATTTTGCAGAGAACACATCTACTGGGACCGTGCCATGATCGCCTCCTCAAGGAATCCCAAGACAATTTTTTGTTGAAAAGCACCAGCCAGGAGAATAAGGTCACTTTGAGGGGACATCCAAGCTTCCACCAGAAGACTGGAAAGCGCTGTCTGTTCGATTTGATTGAATTCGAAATGAGGTCGAAATATATATCTTTTACAATTGCATGAGAGGAAGAGTAGGGAAGGGACCAGATTAGATGATCATCATTTGTAGAGTGCAGGACTCCTCCCAGCTAGAGAGAGGAAATAAGATTGGTCCAAAGTGGGGGCAGGTCTCGTGGAAGACCTATGTCATCAGCATCTCGAAGCATGGGTGAAAGTCCACACCATTCCTTTATGATGCGGTCCCATGTGAAGTAGCCAGATTTGCGAAGGAAAAAAAGAAGAGGAGGAGGAACCTGTAGCATGCCCTGAATCCAGCAAAGGAGTCCAGGCCAATGAGAATAAAACACAGAACAAGATTTAAAACCATAGAGATTTACCACATTTTATCATGGAGCTTCTTAATCTATAAATAGGCCTTGCTACCATACCATGGACCTATACTATGGCTTATCAATATCACATGTCCAAAAATCTATAACTCACTTCATATGCCATTTTTTAGTTAATCAATTTAATTAAAAGAATAAAAAAGACATAACTATTTTGGAGATAAATCTCAGTCATTGATTTGTGTATACTACTATGAAAATCTAAAATATTTCTAGAATTTTTTATTTTAATAATAAAATAAATAAAATAAATATTTTGTTGATTATCATAAACTAATATTTATCAACATTTATCAATCATTTAAATTATTTAACCTTAAGATTACAAAACAAAATAAAATTTAATTTTAATTTTAATAAATAAATATTATTTATATTTATTATTTTCTTAATTGAAAAAATATAATATTTATTTATTTTATTTTTATAACAAAATCGTATTAGCATTATTTTACGTAAAATACTTAACTGAAAAATGGAATATTTTAACGATGTCCTCCGTTAAAAGAAAATTCACACTCTCGACCACTCTTTCGATGTAATCATCTGGAGAGTCAAAAGTAAAAGCTCATGTAAAATCTTTAAGATCTTAAAATGTAAATGAAAAATATCTTAATTTTTAATAAAAAAAAATTTAAAGTATATAAAATATTAGTTCATTAAAAAACTGTGTAAATATTTAAATTGAAAATAGCATAATAAATACTACCCGAAAACTTTTCAAAAAAATAAACATCTCGCTCACAGTCCTATCCTATAGGATGGAAGGTCATCGGCGAGATGTCTCCATTAGAATGGGGAGCAGTTCAATGGAAAATCCCAGCCGTTCGATAAAAAGCCAAAAACCAAATATAAACCGTTTCATGGGAATCTAACGCTCAAAGTTGATCCGAATCCGTGCAGGAAAAAGCTAACAGCCAATTTTAGCCGTGAGATGAAAAAGCTAAAACATGGACCGCTCACAGTACATGGTCGGTCAGGAGTGGAAAATTAAGTTTAAATGCGCTGCAATGTAAATGCTGTGTTTTCATCAAGTAATGGAATGGTCTGCTGCATCTGTCCGTTTGTACATTCCATTAATTTCATTCCACTGGCTCTCTGAACCAATATTTATCTGTGCATAATATTATATTCTTTTTATGTACTTTGTTATTATGGATTTCTCCTTGTCTCAGAGTTTGAAACTGAATTCATTCGTTTTAATGGTATCATAAGTTCAAATTGCACTTTACTTATGATGAATCTAGTTGTTATACTTCAATTCTTTACTGGCTTGAATTTACAAATTTTTCCAGGGCTTAGAACGAAAATGGAATGATCTGCGAGCTGCGGAAGGCATCAATAAATTATTTGCAGAGGATTATACCTGCTTCCAGAGCAAGTTTTTGGAATCTTTCACCTCATAGATTCGCTGCATCCAATCTCTATGGAAATCATCAAATTGAGACATCTTATGACATTTGAGGTTCATCAAAATGACCTCATGTTTGTTGGCAATTTCTGTCTCACAGCCACACCAATGTTCTAGAATCATTGATGTTAGCGCACCAATCATATTGCTTATTACAGTACCATCAGGATTATGAATAACATCTCCTTTTTCATCCTTGAGCACTTCTGCTTCCATGGTCTCAATAAGTTTAGGAGAAGATTCAGTTTCCCACCATCTGAGAAGAGTACCTGTAAAACATTGGATGATGGTTCTGCAAGCATCTACCTCTGATTTTCCTCTAAGACACATGAGTTTATATTCAGTATACATTAAATCAATCATCTGGCGAATTTGGCCAATGCTCATGTTGTCTATGTTCCATTCTCTGTGAGAATCAGGAAAGAAAGTATGGGCTTCAGGCAATTTTCCCTTCCCTTCTATGTCAGGAGCAGAATATCTGGAAAATCTATGTTCAAGAGGCTCATAGATTGGGAGGATTTGTGTTTCCTGAGATTTTTGTTCTTCTGTTTCTGGTTCCCTGAATAAGGAAGCAATACTGATGTGTTCAGACTCATCAGTCTTTAAGGTGGTTTCTTTGGGGAACAGCAGAGGGAATTTCTGTACATTCCTTATTGGATTCTCAATCTTTATATTTCTTTTTACCAGGAAAGAATTTGGAACTGGCTTTTCAACTTTTGTGACCTGCATCCTTTCAAATTTCTCATTTAACCCAGTAAGGAGTGTCTTAGTTACATCAATATGTCCAACTAAGTTTTCTCCTATTTCTTCAATCTTATTCAATGATTCCTTGGTGTAAGAACAAGTCATGCTGGAATCAAATTGTAAATTATTCAAACAAGAATTTACACAATTAAGTGAAGACTGTACAATATCCACTTGCTTCTTTACATCTTCTGCTTTAGCCACATTCATTTCTAGACCCTTTAGAGCAGTATTGGTCCAATTTAACTGTTCACTAGCCTTTTGAATTCTACCATCAATTCCTAAGGCATTATCATCTTTTTGAACCAGGGGAATGGCTTTGGCTGCATTTGTCTTTTCTCCCAAGATGATTCCTTTATATGGGGGAAAAGTAGTAGGGGTTTCAACTGTGGATCCATCAATTGCAGTCCATCCATGCTTATCAGTGATACTGCTAGAAGTAGTACCGGTTAAAACATTTATAGGAGCAATTTTATCTTTCCATGAGTAGAAAGATATCCAAACATTATTTACTTCCATATAATGTTTCCAGTCTGTGGCTAACTTTCTTTTCTGATCTGGGGTATATCCTTGGTCAAATTCATCTGCTTGAGGATTTGTATACAAATCCCAATTCAACATTTCTTTCATCCATTTAGAACTGATTTGTGATTTTAAGCATCCATCCATAAGTGAAAAAAACTTATGCATTTCCATGACTGCAGGCCTTTTACAGTCAGAAGGAATCTGTTTGAATCTGCATTCTGGAATCAGTTCTGATTGCTCAAGTTTCCCCAACCCATACCTTGGCTTTGCTGGTCTCATTAAGCAAATCATCTGAGTAAGCCTAGGGTCTTCTTCTTCTATAGAATGGATCATGAGAACATGATCTGAATCGGGCTCAGGCTCATGTGGGAAAGGAATATCAGAACATTTAGGATTCGGGCATGAGCTGATAGAAGTGGATGGAGGAGCAACACCAGTGCGAGGATTATGGTGCAAATGAACATTCTGTTCGGCTAGAGTAAGCAGATTTATGACATTTGTACAATCCGGACATTTTACTTCTAAAGAAGAAAAATTAACAAGCTGAGCTAATTCGAAAAGCTGTGGATGTTTACAAGAAGAAAAGGATGATGATGAGCAGGCGGTATCAACAGTGGAAGGATCTCTGTAGTATTTGGATGTTTTACAAGCAGCTTCTATTCTTCTCCGATCAATAGTTGACCTGCGAGGAAAGGATATGACTGCATTGGAAGCATTTTCAGTTATGTTGGCAGAAGTGATATTTCGCGGAATTTGTGGCCTGGAGTGGTTTACAACCCAATGTTCAGGGAATTGCAGATCTTCCCATTTTATCAATAGATGTTCAATCTTTTGGTTCTTTGGGTCAGTTTTAACTACCACACTTGATTTGGAATCTCGACTGGGAGTATGACGGATTGCTGGCCATAAAGTGTTGGTATGTCTGAAACAGGCTTTGGTCTGGATGGCTATATTGTTCCTCTTTCTCTTCATATCAAAACCAGTAGTATGGATTTGTAGCTGTAAGATATCTTTAATGGTTTCATCAAACACATATATAGAAAAGTTTGGGAAACAATCAAAGTATACAGGGCCATCAGACAAAGGAGCTACAATCCCTCCGATTATAGAATCTGTATATCTGTTGTGCGTTAGATCTCTAACAGTAGCAAGCACAAATGTTTTTAATCCTTTATGGACCAAAGGATTGATGCCAACCCGAATGCAACCAAGGTGCAGATAATTTGTTTTTAACTTTTTTGCTTCTGCTTGTAAAGCCTGAGGATTTAACAGTGGTATTGTCTGAATACTCTCAGAGTTCTCCTGAACTTGACTAACAGACTCTTTAATACTAATTCTTGATGCAGCAATTAAATGAAAAGGAGCTAAATCACTATAAACTTCAGATGGTGTTATATCTGGTAAAGCCCATCTTGCAGAAGGCTGAAATTCCTCATAAGTAAGTTCAGCAGAGTTTAAGGTTCTACTTGAACTATTTTCAAACATTTCTTTAAGAGGATTTTCTTCAGGATGTGAATCTTCTTCAAGCTCTCTAAATGAAACAGACTTTCTGAATGGCTCCATTCTCACTTAAAACAATATAGATCTGAGTACCAACCTTTTAGAACCAGACGTTACTGGCTCTGATACCAATTTCCAGCAGGGGCTCCTGTCACGAGCTTGCTCTTTCTCTGTGTCTCTTCGTAGATGGTGTTATATCTGGTAAAGCCCATCTTGCAGAAGGCTGAAATTGAGCCCGTCTTGTGTAAATTCTTGTTTGAATAATTTACAATTTGATTCCAGCATGACTTGTTCTTACACCAAGGAATCATTGAATAAGATTGAAGAAATAGGAGAAAACTTAGTTGGACATATTGATGTAACTAAGACACTCCTTACTGGGTTAAATGAGAAATTTGAAAGGATGCAGGTCACAAAAGTTGAAAAGCCAGTTCCAAATTCTTTCCTGGTAAAAAGAAATATAAAGATTGAGAATCCAATAAGGAATGTACAGAAATTCCCTCTGCTGTTCCCCAAAGAAACCACCTTAAAGACTGATGAGTCTGAACACATCAGTATTGCTTCCTTATTCAGGGAACCAGAAACAGAAGAACAAAAATCTCAGGAAACACAAATCCTCCCAATCTATGAGCCTCTTGAACATAGATTTTCCAGATATTCTGCTCCTGACATAGAAGGGAAGGGAAAATTGCCTGAAGCCCATACTTTCTTTCCTGATTCTCACAGAGAATGGAACATAGACAACATGAGCATTGGCCAAATTCGCCAGATGATTGATTTAATGTATACTGAATATAAACTCATGTGTCTTAGAGGAAAATCAGAGGTAGATGCTTGCAGAACCATCATCCAATGTTTTACAGGTACTCTTCTCAGATGGTGGGAAACTGAATCTTCTCCTAAACTTATTGAGACCATGGAAGTAGAAGTGCTCAAGGATGAAAAAGGAGATGTTATTCATAATCCTGATGGTACTGTAATAAGCAATATGATTGGTGCGCTAACATCAATGATTCTAGAACATTGGTGTGGCTGTGAGACAGAAATTGCCAACAAACATGAGGTCATTTTGATGAACCTCAAATGTCATAAGATGTCTCAATTTGATGATTTCCATAGAGATTGGATGCAGCGAATCTATGAGGTGAAAGATTCCAAAAACTTGCTCTGGAAGCAGGTATATCTAGCTGCTCTACCCTCTAGATTTGTTGACTATATTAGATTGCAAGAAATTTTTCAGTTACCTTTTGAGTCTTATACATGGGGAGAGATTTATTCCCTTATTACAAAGACACTGGTAAGTCTTTGTACCAGCTCAAAGGTAAACAAGTCTTTGGAAAAACTGTCCAGGCTACCAGATAGAAAGTCCATTTGCAGCAAATATGGACTGACAATAGATGACCCATTGGTCAAAAAGAGAAAGTCTAGGAAGAGGGCCAAAAGAGAATTCAAAGAGACTTTCTACAAAAATCGAAGGGATTATCCAAAAAATAAAAGGAAGTATTCTACAAGGGATAAAAGCCATAAAAAGAAGGGCCACTATAAATTTATCCCAAAAACCCATTATTATACTCCTTCTGACATCCATTTGCATACATCCAAGCAAGACAAATGGAACAAAATTACTTGCTGGTTGTGTGGCCAGACTGGGCATACAGCTTCAAGATGTCCCCAAGGGGAAGAATCAAAGCTTAATAAGGGAAAAAAGACAGCTGTTTATGCTCAAAAGGCCAAACAGGTTAAGAAAGAGCATTCAGGCCCAAGCTTTTGCCTGAGATGCAAATCAAGGACCCATGCTACAGAAAGGTGCCCAAATCTTATTATCAAAGACTCAGCCCAGCAGCACCAATTAGAGGAATCATCTCTTGATTCTTTTAGCACTTCAGAAGAAGAATTTCAAGTTAATATGGGCCAGTATACTGATTCTGAATCATCTGAATGTTCTTGCTCTAATTCAGAAGAATGTGCATGTCATATATTTTATGAAGATGATTCTGAGCTTTTGTACAGTTCCAGCGAAGAAGAAGAAGAAGAAAGAACAAAGCCTCCTAAAGAGAAAGTCCTAATGGCATCTGCTGAAGAAGAAGCAGAAATGAAGATTTTATCACATATTAGGACAATGGAAGAAGGAGCCATGAAGAACCGCCTGATAGAAGCATTCACAGATCAGCTTAAATCAAAAGCCTCAAAAGAATCAGGTAAGAAACCTTTGTTTGTCGATGCATCCTATGAAAGGAACACTAAGTCTTTCCAAATGCATCACCAGAAACCAGGGAAAGTAAGATCCCTGACTTTGGGAGAAGTGAGTGGTGAAATTCACCAGCTCAAAGCAGAAATTTCTGCAATCAAAGCTCAAATTGCAGAAATTAAGAAAGGCAAGGAGATTCAAGAAGAAAAAGAAGAAGAATCCTGGAACACAACAGCCCATAGACAAGAAATTCAGGTTGCTGAAGGAAGGTCAGACCCAAACTTTGGCTTTCAAGATATGAGATTGTTTACCATCACATATCAGCAACATCATGTCAAGGTAAAAATCTGTATCCAAGGCCAGATATTTTTCATGACTGCATTATTAGATTCTGGTGCAGATATTAATATTCTTAACATCAGAAATGTTCCAGCAAAATATTGGGTCTCTGCTGAAAGAGAAGTTGTAGGCCTAGGGAATAAGAAACTGAAATATGAAATTCCTAGAGCTTCACTATGTTTTGATACCCACTGTGTATACATGAAGTTTGCCATAGCAGACATCCCTGTTGATTGTATATTAGGGAATGTTTTTTTAGCTGCAGTGGAACCTCATGGCTCAGCCAGATTGAAAGGAGGTAGAGCTGGTTATTTCATTTCTGTACCCACATCTAAAGGAAGAAGAAGAAGAATTGAGCTTCCTTATGTTTCAACTCCAAGAGTTTCTACAATGGTTCAAGCCATGCAGAAATTAGACAAAGCAGAATCTTTGCTATCAGATCTTAAAGATCTAAAAAGCACATTGAGAGTAGAAGAACAGCTGAAACTACCCCAAATCAAAAGAAGAATCCAAGAACTGAAAGGAAAACTGGAAGAAAAATGTTGTTCAGAAGAGCCAAATGCTTTTTGGCACAGAAAGCAACATACCATTAAGTTGCCCTATAAAGAAGGATACACAGGAAAGCCCTGTAAAAGCAGAGCGATCCCTATGAGCCAAGAATACAGAGAACTATGCCAAAAAGAAATTCAGCAATTGCTCAACAGAGGATTGATCAGAGAATCCACTAGCCCCTGGAATTGCTATGGATTCTATGTAAACAAAAGAGCTGAACAAATTAGAGGTATCCCTAGACTTGTAATAAATTACAAGCCTCTAAATTCAGTTTTGGCTGATGATACTTATCCCATTCCACATAAAGGAGACTTGATCAGAAGAATTGCAGGGGCAAAAATATTTTCAAAATTTGATTTAAAAGCAGGATTTTGGCAAGTTGCCATTAATGAGGAAGATAAGTTCAAAACTGCTTTTAGTATTCCTGCAGGGCACTATGAATGGAATGTCATGCCATTCGGTCTTAAAAATGCTCCTTCAAAGTTTCAAAAGGTCATGGATGATATTTTTAAGCCATATTTTGATTGGTTACTTGTATATATTGATGATGTTTTAATTTTTTCCAAAAATATTGATGATCACTTCAAGCATGTAAATATTTTCATGAAGTTGGTCAAGAAAAATGGGCTTGTGCTTAGTAAAAAGAAAATAGAAGTATTTCAGACTTCTATAAAGTTCTTAGGCCACCAGATTTCTAATGGACAAATCTCTCTGCAACAACATGCCATTGACTTTGCAGACAAATTTCCAGATGTCTTAAAAGACAAGACACAACTGCAAAGGTTCCTTGGCTGCCTAAATTATGTAAGCAGTTTTTATCAAGACTGTGCCAGTGACAAGAAAGTGCTGAATAAGCGGCTTGGAAAAAATCCCCCTCAATGGTCAGATGCCCATACCAGAGCAGTGCAAGAAATCAAAGCAAAGGTAAAGTCCTTGCCTATACTGTACATAGCAGATGATGAGGCATTCAAAATAGTTGAATCTGATGCCAGTGACATAGGCTGGGGAGGGATTCTAAAACAAAAAGTTGACAAAGAAGAACAAGTAGTACAGTTTGCCTCAGGAGTATGGAACCCAGCAGAACAGAATTATTCTGTTATTGAGAGAGAAGTGAAAGCTGCATGGAATTGCATCAGCAAGTTTGCAGTATATCTAATAAACAAGCCTTTTCTTCTCAGAACAGATGCGTCAGCAATGAAGAAAGTCCTATCCAAGGACATCAAGAAACCAGAAGAAGCAAAGTTTGCCAGATGGCAGGCGCTCTTTGCAAATTTTGATTTTTCCATTCAGCACATCAAAGGAAAGGAAAATTGTCTTCCTGACTTTCTCAGCAGGGAATACCTTGAACAAAATATAGCACATATCATGATGATTATTACTGAGTGGGACCAGCATCAAAAACAAGAGGTTTTGAGAACCATTCCAGATAATCAAGACTGGGATACATACAGAGACAATTGGAGACCCACATGGCAATTAAGGAACACAAAAGTCCTTGATGCCAACTTACAGCCTCACACTGATCTCCAGCATTATGTACCTGAAAGAAAGGTGTACCCAAAGGGCAGAAAATGGATCCATGATATGATGTATGACAAAGCAAAAGCAGATGCTGGAACCGCAAGACGGGCCCTGGAAACGAATTTTCATGACATTGGATGTATCTGGCACCATGGAGGCCGTGACACAGGAATCTATGAAAGCTATTATTGCATCTACCGAACCAGAGACTTGTGGATCAACCAACCCCAAGTCCAACCATGTGCTCGATGGCCCAGAAATGATCCCAAAGTAATGTTCCCTGACACAGTTTATGATTTTTCAGATTATAAAAAGTTGTGGTGGGACTTCATGAATGTTGATGACAGAGAAGAAACCCATTACACAAAGTTGAAATTCAGTACAATGGCAGCATCCCAGAAAAATCTACAATGTGAATGGTTTCAGAATTGGTGGACAGATTACGGTGTTAGCAGAACAGCCATGGACCCAGTATATCATGAAAGATATGAAAGAAAATACTGTCACAGATGTTTTGAGTACAACATTGGGGAATGTTTTCATCGTATATACAGCACAGTCAAAGAAATGACAGTTCAAGAGTGGGATCCTTTTCACATGACAAATTATTCCCTCCAGGAATACATGAGAGAGCACTTAGAGTGGTATGTCTTAACCAAAGTCCAGCATCAAATCATACTGGGTAAACCCATGATAGTCCGGAGGATTTATACAAAGGCATGTGATGATCTATTTTATAAAAGAAACAGATTCCCTGATCTGACTGTATTCTGATTTCGTACCAGTCACAAGGGCTTAATTGTGACCAGAGTTCCCGTGGGCTTTACTGTTTAAAAGCTTCCACAGTGTAAATAATCTTATCTAGTCTTTTCCCGTGGACTTTTTGTACAAAAGTATCCACTGTGTAAGATATCCATAATGTCCGAATCTACTTTACAGACTATATCTCATGCGTTACCCGGAAGCAATTATTCGGTCTGTTTTATGGACCCGAATATTTGTGCGGACGTCGCTCTGATAAAGACTGAAAAGTAATGATTCTTTAAGCTTTAAGTCATTTCTGTCCGACCAACAGTAATGTTTGTCCCCCCTTCTCATCCTATATAAGAAGGGTAAGGTTCATTTGTTGGGTATCGACATTTTGAGAGTTTTTGCGTGTGTGTGTTTTGAGTCGAGTGTTCTTCTGCTCTGCATCTGCGGACATCTAGTCTGATCTGCTTGCAACACGAGAAATCACTCAAAGTCCTTAGTTGGTTTGAGAAGCCTGCGTAATCAGTGTGCTCGGCACTGGTAAGAACCTAAAGTGGCCGAACCATTAGAAGAGTCAAGTGTTTGGGTGTTAAGTTTGATTCTGAGACAGAGCCTATACCTCGCCAGGAGCCTCCGGTAGTAACTTGCTCAATTTTGAGCTGTGAAAAGTCCGGTAAATGCGAGATTAGTCTATCTCTGTATAGAATCCATTTCTATAAAAGCTCTGTAAGAATTTTCTCCATTCTGAAATAAAATGAGTATGCCATTCTGTTATTGAGTACCTCTGTGTGTTTATAAGTCCGCTGTGGTAGTAGTTTTCTCTGTGCTTTCATCCCAAGTTCGCAGGAGGTTCGCCAAAAGATCGAAGGGACACCAAGGCCATTTGAAGGCATGGATGCCGCTGTTGAGGTCGTCAGAGTGTGAAAGATCCAAGTAGGTTCGTCACTGGTTCATCAGGAGTTGGCCACTAGAGAAATACGAAGAGACACAGAGAAAGAGCAAGCTCGTGACAGGAGCCCCTGCTGGAAATTGGTATCAGAGCCAGTAACGTCTGGTTCTAAAAGGTTGGTACTCAGATCTATATTGTTTTAAGTGAGAATGGAGCCATTCAGAAAGTCTGTTTCATTTAGAGAGCTTGAAGAAGATTCACATCCTGAAGAAAATCCTCTTAAAGAAATGTTTGAAAATAGTTCAAGTAGAACCTTAAACTCTGCTGAACTTACTTATGAGGAATTTCAGCCTTCTGCAAGATGGGCTTTACCAGATATAACACCATCTGAAGTTTATAGTGATTTAGCTCCTTTTCATTTAATTGCTGCATCAAGAATTAGTATTAAAGAGTCTGTTAGTCAAGTTCAGGAGAACTCTGAGAGTATTCAGACAATACCACTGTTAAATCCTCAGGCTTTACAAGCAGAAGCAAAAAAGTTAAAAACAAATTATCTGCACCTTGGTTGCATTCGGGTTGGCATCAATCCTTTGGTCCATAAAGGATTAAAAACATTTGTGCTTGCTACTGTTAGAGATCTAACGCACAACAGATATACAGATTCTATAATCGGAGGGATTGTAGCTCCTTTGTCTGATGGCCCTGTATACTTTGATTGTTTCCCAAACTTTTCTATATATGTGTTTGATGAAACCATTAAAGATATCTTACAGCTACAAATCCATACTACTGGTTTTGATATGAAGAGAAAGAGGAACAATATAGCCATCCAGACCAAAGCCTGTTTCAGACATACCAACACTTTATGGCCAGCAATCCGTCATACTCCCAGTCGAGATTCCAAATCAAGTGTGGTAGTTAAAACTGACCCAAAGAACCAAAAGATTGAACATCTATTGATAAAATGGGAAGATCTGCAATTCCCTGAACATTGGGTTGTAAACCACTCCAGGCCACAAATTCCGCGAAATATCACTTCTGCCAACATAACTGAAAATGCTTCCAATGCAGTCATATCCTTTCCTCGCAGGTCAACTATTGATCGGAGAAGAATAGAAGCTGCTTGTAAAACATCCAAATACTACAGAGATCCTTCCACTGTTGATACCGCCTGCTCATCATCATCCTTTTCTTCTTGTAAACATCCACAGCTTTTCGAATTAGCTCAGCTTGTTAATTTTTCTTCTTTAGAAGTAAAATGTCCGGATTGTACAAATGTCATAAATCTGCTTACTCTAGCCGAACAGAATGTTCATTTGCACCATAATCCTCGCACTGGTGTTGCTCCTCCATCCACTTCTATCAGCTCATGCCCGAATCCTAAATGTTCTGATATTCCTTTCCCACATGAGCCTGAGCCCGATTCAGATCATGTTCTCATGATCCATTCTATAGAAGAAGAAGACCCTAGGCTTACTCAGATGATTTGCTTAATGAGACCAGCAAAGCCAAGGTATGGGTTGGGGAAACTTGAGCAATCAGAACTGATTCCAGAATGCAGATTCAAACAGATTCCTTCTGACTGTAAAAGGCCTGCAGTCATGGAAATGCATAAGTTTTTTTCACTTATGGATGGATGCTTAAAATCACAAATCAGTTCTAAATGGATGAAAGAAATGTTGAATTGGGATTTGTATACAAATCCTCAAGCAGATGAATTTGACCAAGGATATACCCCAGATCAGAAAAGAAAGTTAGCCACAGACTGGAAACATTATATGGAAGTAAATAATGTTTGGATATCTTTCTACTCATGGAAAGATAAAATTGCTCCTATAAATGTTTTAACCGGTACTACTTCTAGCAGTATCACTGATAAGCATGGATGGACTGCAATTGATGGATCCACAGTTGAAACCCCTACTACTTTTCCCCCATATAAAGGAATCATCTTGGGAGAAAAGACAAATGCAGCCAAAGCCATTCCCCTGGTTCAAAAAGATGATAATGCCTTAGGAATTGATGGTAGAATTCAAAAGGCTAGTGAACAGTTAAATTGGACCAATACTGCTCTAAAGGGTCTAGAAATGAATGTGGCTAAAGCAGAAGATGTAAAGAAGCAAGTGGATATTGTACAGTCTTCACTTAATTGTGTAAATTCTTGTTTGAATAATTTACAATTTGATTCCAGCATGACTTGTTCTTACACCAAGGAATCATTGAATAAGATTGAAGAAATAGGAGAAAACTTAGTTGGACATATTGATGTAACTAAGACACTCCTTACTGGGTTAAATGAGAAATTTGAAAGGATGCAGGTCACAAAAGTTGAAAAGCCAGTTCCAAATTCTTTCCTGGTAAAAAGAAATATAAAGATTGAGAATCCAATAAGGAATGTACAGAAATTCCCTCTGCTGTTCCCCAAAGAAACCACCTTAAAGACTGATGAGTCTGAACACATCAGTATTGCTTCCTTATTCAGGGAACCAGAAACAGAAGAACAAAAATCTCAGGAAACACAAATCCTCCCAATCTATGAGCCTCTTGAACATAGATTTTCCAGATATTCTGCTCCTGACATAGAAGGGAAGGGAAAATTGCCTGAAGCCCATACTTTCTTTCCTGATTCCCACAGAGAATGGAACATAGACAACATGAGCATTGGCCAAATTCGCCAGATGATTGATTTAATGTATACTGAATATAAACTCATGTGTCTTAGAGGAAAATCAGAGGTAGATGCTTGCAGAACCATCATCCAATGTTTTACAGGTACTCTTCTCAGATGGTGGGAAACTGAATCTTCTCCTAAACTTATTGAGACCATGGAAGCAGAAGTGCTCAAGGATGAAAAAGGAGATGTTATTCATAATCCTGATGGTACTGTAATAAGCAATATGATTGGTGCGCTAACATCAATGATTCTAGAACATTGGTGTGGCTGTGAGACAGAAATTGCCAACAAACATGAGGTCATTTTGATGAACCTCAAATGTCATAAGATGTCTCAATTTGATGATTTCCATAGAGATTGGATGCAGCGAATCTATGAGGTGAAAGATTCCAAAAACTTGCTCTGGAAGCAGGTATATCTAGCTGCTCTACCCTCTAGATTTGTTGACTATATTAGATTGCAAGAAATTTTTCAGTTACCTTTTGAGTCTTATACATGGGGAGAGATTTATTCCCTTATTACAAAGACACTGGTAAGTCTTTGTACCAGCTCAAAGGTAAACAAGTCTTTGGAAAAACTGTCCAGGCTACCAGATAGAAAGTCCATTTGCAGCAAATATGGACTGACAATAGATGACCCATTGGTCAAAAAGAGAAAGTCTAGGAAGAGGGCCAAAAGAGAATTCAAAGAGACTTTCTACAAAAATCGAAGGGATTATCCAAAAAATAAAAGGAAGTATTCTACAAGGGATAAAAGCCATAAAAAGAAGGGCCACTATAAATTTATCCCAAAAACCCATTATTATACTCCTTCTGACATCCATTTGCATACATCCAAGCAAGACAAATGGAACAAAATTACTTGCTGGTTGTGTGGCCAGACTGGGCATACAGCTTCAAGATGTCCCCAAGGGGAAGAATCAAAGCTTAATAAGGGAAAAAAGACAGCTGTTTATGCTCAAAAGGCCAAACAGGTTAAGAAAGAGCATTCAGGCCCAAGCTTTTGCCTGAGATGCAAATCAAGGACCCATGCTACAGAAAGGTGCCCAAATCTTATTATCAAAGACTCAGCCCAGCAGCACCAATTAGAGGAATCATCTCTTGATTCTTTTAGCACTTCAGAAGAAGAATTTCAAGTTAATATGGGCCAGTATACTGATTCTGAATCATCTGAATGTTCTTGCTCTAATTCAGAAGAATGTGCATGTCATATATTTTATGAAGATGATTCTGAGCTTTTGTACAGTTCCAGCGAAGAAGAAGAAGAAGAAAGAACAAAGCCTCCTAAAGAGAAAGTCCTAATGGCATCTGCTGAAGAAGAAGCAGAAATGAAGATTTTATCACATATTAGGACAATGGAAGAAGGAGCCATGAAGAACCGCCTGATAGAAGCATTCACAGATCAGCTTAAATCAAAAGCCTCAAAAGAATCAGGTAAGAAACCTTTGTTTGTCGATGCATCCTATGAAAGGAACACTAAGTCTTTCCAAATGCATCACCAGAAACCAGGGAAAGTAAGATCCCTGACTTTGGGAGAAGTGAGTGGTGAAATTCACCAGCTCAAAGCAGAAATTTCTGCAATCAAAGCTCAAATTGCAGAAATTAAGAAAGGCAAGGAGATTCAAGAAGAAAAAGAAGAAGAATCCTGGAACACAACAGCCCATAGACAAGAAATTCAGGTTGCTGAAGGAAGGTCAGACCCAAACTTTGGCTTTCAAGATATGAGATTGTTTACCATCACATATCAGCAACATCATGTCAAGGTAAAAATCTGTATCCAAGGCCAGATATTTTTCATGACTGCATTATTAGATTCTGGTGCAGATATTAATATTCTTAACATCAGAAATGTTCCAGCAAAATATTGGGTCTCTGCTGAAAGAGAAGTTGTAGGCCTAGGGAATAAGAAACTGAAATATGAAATTCCTAGAGCTTCACTATGTTTTGATACCCACTGTGTATACATGAAGTTTGCCATAGCAGACATCCCTGTTGATTGTATATTAGGGAATGTTTTTTTAGCTGCAGTGGAACCTCATGGCTCAGCCAGATTGAAAGGAGGTAGAGCTGGTTATTTCATTTCTGTACCCACATCTAAAGGAAGAAGAAGAAGAATTGAGCTTCCTTATGTTTCAACTCCAAGAGTTTCTACAATGGTTCAAGCCATGCAGAAATTAGACAAAGCAGAATCTTTGCTATCAGATCTTAAAGATCTAAAAAGCACATTGAGAGTAGAAGAACAGCTGAAACTACCCCAAATCAAAAGAAGAATCCAAGAACTGAAAGGAAAACTGGAAGAAAAATGTTGTTCAGAAGAGCCAAATGCTTTTTGGCACAGAAAGCAACATACCATTAAGTTGCCCTATAAAGAAGGATACACAGGAAAGCCCTGTAAAAGCAGAGCGATCCCTATGAGCCAAGAATACAGAGAACTATGCCAAAAAGAAATTCAGCAATTGCTCAACAGAGGATTGATCAGAGAATCCACTAGCCCCTGGAATTGCTATGGATTCTATGTAAACAAAAGAGCTGAACAAATTAGAGGTATCCCTAGACTTGTAATAAATTACAAGCCTCTAAATTCAGTTTTGGCTGATGATACTTATCCCATTCCACATAAAGGAGACTTGATCAGAAGAATTGCAGGGGCAAAAATATTTTCAAAATTTGATTTAAAAGCAGGATTTTGGCAAGTTGCCATTAATGAGGAAGATAAGTTCAAAACTGCTTTTAGTATTCCTGCAGGGCACTATGAATGGAATGTCATGCCATTCGGTCTTAAAAATGCTCCTTCAAAGTTTCAAAAGGTCATGGATGATATTTTTAAGCCATATTTTGATTGGTTACTTGTATATATTGATGATGTTTTAATTTTTTCCAAAAATATTGATGATCACTTCAAGCATGTAAATATTTTCATGAAGTTGGTCAAGAAAAATGGGCTTGTGCTTAGTAAAAAGAAAATAGAAGTATTTCAGACTTCTATAAAGTTCTTAGGCCACCAGATTTCTAATGGACAAATCTCTCTGCAACAACATGCCATTGACTTTGCAGACAAATTTCCAGATGTCTTAAAAGACAAGACACAACTGCAAAGGTTCCTTGGCTGCCTAAATTATGTAAGCAGTTTTTATCAAGACTGTGCCAGTGACAAGAAAGTGCTGAATAAGCGGCTTGGAAAAAATCCCCCTCAATGGTCAGATGCCCATACCAGAGCAGTGCAAGAAATCAAAGCAAAGGTAAAGTCCTTGCCTATACTGTACATAGCAGATGATGAGGCATTCAAAATAGTTGAATCTGATGCCAGTGACATAGGCTGGGGAGGGATTCTAAAACAAAAAGTTGACAAAGAAGAACAAGTAGTACAGTTTGCCTCAGGAGTATGGAACCCAGCAGAACAGAATTATTCTGTTATTGAGAGAGAAGTGAAAGCTGCATGGAATTGCATCAGCAAGTTTGCAGTATATCTAATAAACAAGCCTTTTCTTCTCAGAACAGATGCGTCAGCAATGAAGAAAGTCCTATCCAAGGACATCAAGAAACCAGAAGAAGCAAAGTTTGCCAGATGGCAGGCGCTCTTTGCAAATTTTGATTTTTCCATTCAGCACATCAAAGGAAAGGAAAATTGTCTTCCTGACTTTCTCAGCAGGGAATACCTTGAACAAAATATAGCACATATCATGATGATTATTACTGAGTGGGACCAGCATCAAAAACAAGAGGTTTTGAGAACCATTCCAGATAATCAAGACTGGGATACATACAGAGACAATTGGAGACCCACATGGCAATTAAGGAACACAAAAGTCCTTGATGCCAACTTACAGCCTCACACTGATCTCCAGCATTATGTACCTGAAAGAAAGGTGTACCCAAAGGGCAGAAAATGGATCCATGATATGATGTATGACAAAGCAAAAGCAGATGCTGGAACCGCAAGACGGGCCCTGGAAACGAATTTTCATGACATTGGATGTATCTGGCACCATGGAGGCCGTGACACAGGAATCTATGAAAGCTATTATTGCATCTACCGAACCAGAGACTTGTGGATCAACCAACCCCAAGTCCAACCATGTGCTCGATGGCCCAGAAATGATCCCAAAGTAATGTTCCCTGACACAGTTTATGATTTTTCAGATTATAAAAAGTTGTGGTGGGACTTCATGAATGTTGATGACAGAGAAGAAACCCATTACACAAAGTTGAAATTCAGTACAATGGCAGCATCCCAGAAAAATCTACAATGTGAATGGTTTCAGAATTGGTGGACAGATTACGGTGTTAGCAGAACAGCCATGGACCCAGTATATCATGAAAGATATGAAAGAAAATACTGTCACAGATGTTTTGAGTACAACATTGGGGAATGTTTTCATCGTATATACAGCACAGTCAAAGAAATGACAGTTCAAGAGTGGGATCCTTTTCACATGACAAATTATTCCCTCCAGGAATACATGAGAGAGCACTTAGAGTGGTATGTCTTAACCAAAGTCCAGCATCAAATCATACTGGGTAAACCCATGATAGTCCGGAGGATTTATACAAAGGCATGTGATGATCTATTTTATAAAAGAAACAGATTCCCTGATCTGACTGTATTCTGATTTCGTACCAGTCACAAGGGCTTAATTGTGACCAGAGTTCCCGTGGGCTTTACTGTTTAAAAGCTTCCACAGTGTAAATAATCTTATCTAGTCTTTTCCCGTGGACTTTTTGTACAAAAGTATCCACTGTGTAAGATATCCATAATGTCCGAATCTACTTTACAGACTATATCTCATGCGTTACCCGGAAGCAATTATTCGGTCTGTTTTATGGACCCGAATATTTGTGCGGACGTCGCTCTGATAAAGACTGAAAAGTAATGATTCTTTAAGCTTTAAGTCATTTCTGTCCGACCAACAGTAATGTTTGTCCCCCCTTCTCATCCTATATAAGAAGGGTAAGGTTCATTTGTTGGGCATCGACATTTTGAGAGTTTTTGCGTGTGTGTGTTTTGAGTCGAGTGTTCTTCTGCTCTGCATCTGCGGACATCTAGTCTGATCTGCTTGCAACACGAGAAATCACTCAAAGTCCTTAGTTGGTTTGAGAAGCCTGCGTATCAGTGTGCTCGGCACTGGTAAGAACCTAAAGTGGCCGAACCATTAGAAGAGTCAAGTGTTCGGGTGTTAAGTTTGATTCTGAGACAGAGCCTATACCTCGCCAGGAGCCTCCGGTAGTAACTTGCTCAATTTTGAGCTGTGAAAAGTCCGGTAAATGCGAGATTAGTCTATCTCTGTATAGAATCCATTTCTATAAAAGCTCTGTAAGAATTTTCTCCATTCTGAAATAAAATGAGTATGCCATTCTGTTATTGAGTACCTCTGTGTGTTTATAAGTCCGCTGTGGTAGTAGTTTTCTCTGTGCTTTCATCCCAAGTTCGCAGGAGGTTCGCCAAAAGATCGAAGGGACACCAAGGCCATTTGAAGGCATGGATGCCGCTGTTGAGGTCGTCAGAGTGTGAAAGATCCAAGTAGGTTCGTCACTGGTTCATCAGGAGTTGGCCACTAGAGAAATACGAAGAGACACAGAGAAAGAGCAAGCTCGTGACAGGAGCCCCTGCTGGAAATTGGTATCAGAGCCAGTAACGTCTGGTTCTAAAAGGTTGGTACTCAGATCTATATTGTTTTAAGTGAGAATGGAGCCATTCAGAAAGTCTGTTTCATTTAGAGAGCTTGAAGAAGATTCACATCCTGAAGAAAATCCTCTTAAAGAAATGTTTGAAAATAGTTCAAGTAGAACCTTAAACTCTGCTGAACTTACTTATGAGGAATTTCAGCCTTCTGCAAGATGGGCTTTACCAGATATAACACCATCTGAAGTTTATAGTGATTTAGCTCCTTTTCATTTAATTGCTGCATCAAGAATTAGTATTAAAGAGTCTGTTAGTCAAGTTCAGGAGAACTCTGAGAGTATTCAGACAATACCACTGTTAAATCCTCAGGCTTTACAAGCAGAAGCAAAAAAGTTAAAAACAAATTATCTGCACCTTGGTTGCATTCGGGTTGGCATCAATCCTTTGGTCCATAAAGGATTAAAAACATTTGTGCTTGCTACTGTTAGAGATCTAACGCACAACAGATATACAGATTCTATAATCGGAGGGATTGTAGCTCCTTTGTCTGATGGCCCTGTATACTTTGATTGTTTCCCAAACTTTTCTATATATGTGTTTGATGAAACCATTAAAGATATCTTACAGCTACAAATCCATACTACTGGTTTTGATATGAAGAGAAAGAGGAACAATATAGCCATCCAGACCAAAGCCTGTTTCAGACATACCAACACTTTATGGCCAGCAATCCGTCATACTCCCAGTCGAGATTCCAAATCAAGTGTGGTAGTTAAAACTGACCCAAAGAACCAAAAGATTGAACATCTATTGATAAAATGGGAAGATCTGCAATTCCCTGAACATTGGGTTGTAAACCACTCCAGGCCACAAATTCCGCGAAATATCACTTCTGCCAACATAACTGAAAATGCTTCCAATGCAGTCATATCCTTTCCTCGCAGGTCAACTATTGATCGGAGAAGAATAGAAGCTGCTTGTAAAACATCCAAATACTACAGAGATCCTTCCACTGTTGATACCGCCTGCTCATCATCATCCTTTTCTTCTTGTAAACATCCACAGCTTTTCGAATTAGCTCAGCTTGTTAATTTTTCTTCTTTAGAAGTAAAATGTCCAGATTGTACAAATGTCATAAATCTGCTTACTCTAGCCGAACAGAATGTTCATTTGCACCATAATCCTCGCACTGGTGTTGCTCCTCCATCCACTTCTATCAGCTCATGCCCGAATCCTAAATGTTCTGATATTCCTTTCCCACATGAGCCTGAGCCCGATTCAGATCATGTTCTCATGATCCATTCTATAGAAGAAGAAGACCCTAGGCTTACTCAGATGATTTGCTTAATGAGACCAGCAAAGCCAAGGTATGGGTTGGGGAAACTTGAGCAATCAGAACTGATTCCAGAATGCAGATTCAAACAGATTCCTTCTGACTGTAAAAGGCCTGCAGTCATGGAAATGCATAAGTTTTTTTCACTTATGGATGGATGCTTAAAATCACAAATCAGTTCTAAATGGATGAAAGAAATGTTGAATTGGGATTTGTATACAAATCCTCAAGCAGATGAATTTGACCAAGGATATACCCCAGATCAGAAAAGAAAGTTAGCCACAGACTGGAAACATTATATGGAAGTAAATAATGTTTGGATATCTTTCTACTCATGGAAAGATAAAATTGCTCCTATAAATGTTTTAACCGGTACTACTTCTAGCAGTATCACTGATAAGCATGGATGGACTGCAATTGATGGATCCACAGTTGAAACCCCTACTACTTTTCCCCCATATAAAGGAATCATCTTGGGAGAAAAGACAAATGCAGCCAAAGCCATTCCCCTGGTTCAAAAAGATGATAATGCCTTAGGAATTGATGGTAGAATTCAAAAGGCTAGTGAACAGTTAAATTGGACCAATACTGCTCTAAAGGGTCTAGAAATGAATGTGGCTAAAGCAGAAGATGTAAAGAAGCAAGTGGATATTGTACAGTCTTCACTTAATTGTGTAAATTCTTGTTTGAATAATTTACAATTTGATTCCAGCATGACTTGTTCTTACACCAAGGAATCATTGAATAAGATTGAAGAAATAGGAGAAAACTTAGTTGGACATATTGATGTAACTAAGACACTCCTTACTGGGTTAAATGAGAAATTTGAAAGGATGCAGGTCACAAAAGTTGAAAAGCCAGTTCCAAATTCTTTCCTGGTAAAAAGAAATATAAAGATTGAGAATCCAATAAGGAATGTACAGAAATTCCCTCTGCTGTTCCCCAAAGAAACCACCTTAAAGACTGATGAGTCTGAACACATCAGTATTGCTTCCTTATTCAGGGAACCAGAAACAGAAGAACAAAAATCTCAGGAAACACAAATCCTCCCAATCTATGAGCCTCTTGAACATAGATTTTCCAGATATTCTGCTCCTGACATAGAAGGGAAGGGAAAATTGCCTGAAGCCCATACTTTCTTTCCTGATTCTCACAGAGAATGGAACATAGACAACATGAGCATTGGCCAAATTCGCCAGATGATTGATTTAATGTATACTGAATATAAACTCATGTGTCTTAGAGGAAAATCAGAGGTAGATGCTTGCAGAACCATCATCCAATGTTTTACAGGTACTCTTCTCAGATGGTGGGAAACTGAATCTTCTCCTAAACTTATTGAGACCATGGAAGCAGAAGTGCTCAAGGATGAAAAAGGAGATGTTATTCATAATCCTGATGGTACTGTAATAAGCAATATGATTGGTGCGCTAACATCAATGATTCTAGAACATTGGTGTGGCTGTGAGACAGAAATTGCCAACAAACATGAGGTCATTTTGATGAACCTCAAATGTCATAAGATGTCTCAATTTGATGATTTCCATAGAGATTGGATGCAGCGAATCTATGAGGTGAAAGATTCCAAAAACTTGCTCTGGAAGCAGGTATATCTAGCTGCTCTACCCTCTAGATTTGTTGACTATATTAGATTGCAAGAAATTTTTCAGTTACCTTTTGAGTCTTATACATGGGGAGAGATTTATTCCCTTATTACAAAGACACTGGTAAGTCTTTGTACCAGCTCAAAGGTAAACAAGTCTTTGGAAAAACTGTCCAGGCTACCAGATAGAAAGTCCATTTGCAGCAAATATGGACTGACAATAGATGACCCATTGGTCAAAAAGAGAAAGTCTAGGAAGAGGGCCAAAAGAGAATTCAAAGAGACTTTCTACAAAAATCGAAGGGATTATCCAAAAAATAAAAGGAAGTATTCTACAAGGGATAAAAGCCATAAAAAGAAGGGCCACTATAAATTTATCCCAAAAACCCATTATTATACTCCTTCTGACATCCATTTGCATACATCCAAGCAAGACAAATGGAACAAAATTACTTGCTGGTTGTGTGGCCAGACTGGGCATACAGCTTCAAGATGTCCCCAAGGGGAAGAATCAAAGCTTAATAAGGGAAAAAAGACAGCTGTTTATGCTCAAAAGGCCAAACAGGTTAAGAAAGAGCATTCAGGCCCAAGCTTTTGCCTGAGATGCAAATCAAGGACCCATGCTACAGAAAGGTGCCCAAATCTTATTATCAAAGACTCAGCCCAGCAGCACCAATTAGAGGAATCATCTCTTGATTCTTTTAGCACTTCAGAAGAAGAATTTCAAGTTAATATGGGCCAGTATACTGATTCTGAATCATCTGAATGTTCTTGCTCTAATTCAGAAGAATGTGCATGTCATATATTTTATGAAGATGATTCTGAGCTTTTGTACAGTTCCAGCGAAGAAGAAGAAGAAGAAAGAACAAAGCCTCCTAAAGAGAAAGTCCTAATGGCATCTGCTGAAGAAGAAGCAGAAATGAAGATTTTATCACATATTAGGACAATGGAAGAAGGAGCCATGAAGAACCGCCTGATAGAAGCATTCACAGATCAGCTTAAATCAAAAGCCTCAAAAGAATCAGGTAAGAAACCTTTGTTTGTCGATGCATCCTATGAAAGGAACACTAAGTCTTTCCAAATGCATCACCAGAAACCAGGGAAAGTAAGATCCCTGACTTTGGGAGAAGTGAGTGGTGAAATTCACCAGCTCAAAGCAGAAATTTCTGCAATCAAAGCTCAAATTGCAGAAATTAAGAAAGGCAAGGAGATTCAAGAAGAAAAAGAAGAAGAATCCTGGAACACAACAGCCCATAGACAAGAAATTCAGGTTGCTGAAGGAAGGTCAGACCCAAACTTTGGCTTTCAAGATATGAGATTGTTTACCATCACATATCAGCAACATCATGTCAAGGTAAAAATCTGTATCCAAGGCCAGATATTTTTCATGACTGCATTATTAGATTCTGGTGCAGATATTAATATTCTTAACATCAGAAATGTTCCAGCAAAATATTGGGTCTCTGCTGAAAGAGAAGTTGTAGGCCTAGGGAATAAGAAACTGAAATATGAAATTCCTAGAGCTTCACTATGTTTTGATACCCACTGTGTATACATGAAGTTTGCCATAGCAGACATCCCTGTTGATTGTATATTAGGGAATGTTTTTTTAGCTGCAGTGGAACCTCATGGCTCAGCCAGATTGAAAGGAGGTAGAGCTGGTTATTTCATTTCTGTACCCACATCTAAAGGAAGAAGAAGAAGAATTGAGCTTCCTTATGTTTCAACTCCAAGAGTTTCTACAATGGTTCAAGCCATGCAGAAATTAGACAAAGCAGAATCTTTGCTATCAGATCTTAAAGATCTAAAAAGCACATTGAGAGTAGAAGAACAGCTGAAACTACCCCAAATCAAAAGAAGAATCCAAGAACTGAAAGGAAAACTGGAAGAAAAATGTTGTTCAGAAGAGCCAAATGCTTTTTGGCACAGAAAGCAACATACCATTAAGTTGCCCTATAAAGAAGGATACACAGGAAAGCCCTGTAAAAGCAGAGCGATCCCTATGAGCCAAGAATACAGAGAACTATGCCAAAAAGAAATTCAGCAATTGCTCAACAGAGGATTGATCAGAGAATCCACTAGCCCCTGGAATTGCTATGGATTCTATGTAAACAAAAGAGCTGAACAAATTAGAGGTATCCCTAGACTTGTAATAAATTACAAGCCTCTAAATTCAGTTTTGGCTGATGATACTTATCCCATTCCACATAAAGGAGACTTGATCAGAAGAATTGCAGGGGCAAAAATATTTTCAAATTTGATTTAAAAGCAGGATTTTGGCAAGTTGCCATTAATGAGGAAGATAAGTTCAAAACTGCTTTTAGTATTCCTGCAGGGCACTATGAATGGAATGTCATGCCATTCGGTCTTAAAAATGCTCCTTCAAAGTTTCAAAAGGTCATGGATGATATTTTTAAGCCATATTTTGATTGGTTACTTGTATATATTGATGATGTTTTAATTTTTTCCAAAAATATTGATGATCACTTCAAGCATGTAAATATTTTCATGAAGTTGGTCAAGAAAAATGGGCTTGTGCTTAGTAAAAAGAAAATAGAAGTATTTCAGACTTCTATAAAGTTCTTAGGCCACCAGATTTCTAATGGACAAATCTCTCTGCAACAACATGCCATTGACTTTGCAGACAAATTTCCAGATGTCTTAAAAGACAAGACACAACTGCAAAGGTTCCTTGGCTGCCTAAATTATGTAAGCAGTTTTTATCAAGACTGTGCCAGTGACAAGAAAGTGCTGAATAAGCGGCTTGGAAAAAATCCCCCTCAATGGTCAGATGCCCATACCAGAGCAGTGCAAGAAATCAAAGCAAAGGTAAAGTCCTTGCCTATACTGTACATAGCAGATGATGAGGCATTCAAAATAGTTGAATCTGATGCCAGTGACATAGGCTGGGGAGGGATTCTAAAACAAAAAGTTGACAAAGAAGAACAAGTAGTACAGTTTGCCTCAGGAGTATGGAACCCAGCAGAACAGAATTATTCTGTTATTGAGAGAGAAGTGAAAGCTGCATGGAATTGCATCAGCAAGTTTGCAGTATATCTAATAAACAAGCCTTTTCTTCTCAGAACAGATGCGTCAGCAATGAAGAAAGTCCTATCCAAGGACATCAAGAAACCAGAAGAAGCAAAGTTTGCCAGATGGCAGGCGCTCTTTGCAAATTTTGATTTTTCCATTCAGCACATCAAAGGAAAGGAAAATTGTCTTCCTGACTTTCTCAGCAGGGAATACCTTGAACAAAATATAGCACATATCATGATGATTATTACTGAGTGGGACCAGCATCAAAAACAAGAGGTTTTGAGAACCATTCCAGATAATCAAGACTGGGATACATACAGAGACAATTGGAGACCCACATGGCAATTAAGGAACACAAAAGTCCTTGATGCCAACTTACAGCCTCACACTGATCTCCAGCATTATGTACCTGAAAGAAAGGTGTACCCAAAGGGCAGAAAATGGATCCATGATATGATGTATGACAAAGCAAAAGCAGATGCTGGAACCGCAAGACGGGCCCTGGAAACGAATTTTCATGACATTGGATGTATCTGGCACCATGGAGGCCGTGACACAGGAATCTATGAAAGCTATTATTGCATCTACCGAACCAGAGACTTGTGGATCAACCAACCCCAAGTCCAACCATGTGCTCGATGGCCCAGAAATGATCCCAAAGTAATGTTCCCTGACACAGTTTATGATTTTTCAGATTATAAAAAGTTGTGGTGGGACTTCATGAATGTTGATGACAGAGAAGAAACCCATTACACAAAGTTGAAATTCAGTACAATGGCAGCATCCCAGAAAAATCTACAATGTGAATGGTTTCAGAATTGGTGGACAGATTACGGAGTTAGCAGAACAGCCATGGACCCAGTATATCATGAAAGATATGAAAGAAAATACTGTCACAGATGTTTTGAGTACAACATTGGGGAATGTTTTCATCGTATATACAGCACAGTCAAAGAAATGACAGTTCAAGAGTGGGATCCTTTTCACATGACAAATTATTCCCTCCAGGAATACATGAGAGAGCACTTAGAGTGGTATGTCTTAACCAAAGTCCAGCATCAAATCATACTGGGTAAACCCATGATAGTCCGAGGATTTATACAAAGGCATGTGATGATCTATTTTATAAAAGAAACAGATTCCCTGATCTGACTGTATTCTGATTTCGTACCAGTCACAAGGGCTTAATTGTGACCAGAGTTCCCGTGGGCTTTACTGTTTAAAAGCTTCCACAGTGTAAATAATCTTATCTAGTCTTTTCCGTGGACTTTTTGTACAAAAGTATCCACTGTGTAGATAGCCATAATGTCCGAATCTACTTTACAGACTATATCTCATGCGTTACCCGGAAGCAATTATTCGGTCTGTTTTATGGACCCGAATATTTGTGCGGACGTCGCTCTGATAAAGACTGAAAAGTAATGATTCTTTAAGCTTTAAGTCATTTCTGTCCGACCAACAGTAATGTTTGTCCCCCCTTCTCATCCTATATAAGAAGGGTAAGGTTCATTTGTTGGGCATCGACATTTTGAGAGTTTTTGCGTGTGTGTGTGTTTGAGTCGAGTGTTCTCCTGCTCTGCATCTGCGGACATCTAGTCTGATCTGCTTGCAACACGAGAAATCACTCAAAGTCCTTAGTTGGTTTGAGAAGCCTGCGTATCAGTGTGCTCGGCACTGGTAAGAACCTAAAGTGGCCGAACCATTAGAAGAGTCAAGTGTTTGGGTGTTAAGTTTGATTCTGAGACAGAGCCTATACCTCGCCAGGAGCTTCCGGTAGTAACTTGCTCAATTTTGAGCTGTGAAAAGTCCGGTAAATGCGAGATTAGTCTATCTCTGTATAGAATCCATTTCTATAAGAACTCTGTAAGAATTTTCTCCATTCTGAAATAAAATGAGTATGCCATTCTGTTATTGAGTACCTCTGTGTGTTTATAAGTCCGCTGTGGTAGTAGTTTTCTCTGTGCTTTCATCCCAAGTTCGCAGGAGGTTCGCCAAAAGATCGAAGGGACACCAAGGCCATTTGAAGGCATGGATGCCGCTGTTGAGGTCGTCAGAGTGTGAAAGATCCAAGTAGGTTCGTCACTGGTTCATCAGGAGTTGGCCACCAGAGAAATACGAAGAGACACAGAGAAAGAGCAAGCTCGTGACAGGAGCCCCTGCTGGAAATTGGTATCAGAGCCAGTAACGTCTGGTTCTAAAAGGTTGGTACTCAGATCTATATTGTTTTAAGTGAGAATGGAGCCATTCAGAAAGTCTGTTTCATTTAGAGAGCTTGAAGAAGATTCACATCCTGAAGAAAATCCTCTTAAAGAAATGTTTGAAAATAGTTCAAGTAGAACCTTAAACTCTGCTGAACTTACTTATGAGGAATTTCAGCCTTCTGCAAGATGGGCTTTACCAGATATAACACCATCTGAAGTTTATAGTGATTTAGCTCCTTTTCATTTAATTGCTGCATCAAGAATTAGTATTAAAGAGTCTGTTAGTCAAGTTCAGGAGAACTCTGAGAGTATTCAGACAATACCACTGTTAAATCCTCAGGCTTTACAAGCAGAAGCAAAAAAGTTAAAAACAAATTATCTGCACCTTGGTTGCATTCGGGTTGGCATCAATCCTTTGGTCCATAAAGGATTAAAAACATTTGTGCTTGCTACTGTTAGAGATCTAACGCACAACAGATATACAGATTCTATAATCGGAGGGATTGTAGCTCCTTTGTCTGATGGCCCTGTATACTTTGATTGTTTCCCAAACTTTTCTATATATGTGTTTGATGAAACCATTAAAGATATCTTACAGCTGCAAATCCATACTACTGGTTTTGATATGAAGAGAAAGAGGAACAATATAGCCATCCAGACCAAAGCCTGTTTCAGACATACCAACACTTTATGGCCAGCAATCCGTCATACTCCCAGTCGAGATTCCAAATCAAGTGTGGTAGTTAAAACTGACCCAAAGAACCAAAAGATTGAACATCTATTGATAAAATGGGAAGATCTGCAATTCCCTGAACATTGGGTTGTAAACCACTCCAGGCCACAAATTCCGCGAAATATCACTTCTGCCAACATAACTGAAAATGCTTCCAATGCAGTCATATCCTTTCCTCGCAGGTCAACTATTGATCGGAGAAGAATAGAAGCTGCTTGTAAAACATCCAAATACTACAGAGATCCTTCCACTGTTGATACCGCCTGCTCATCATCATCCTTTTCTTCTTGTAAACATCCACAGCTTTTCGAATTAGCTCAGCTTGTTAATTTTTCTTCTTTAGAAGTAAAATGTCCAGATTGTACAAATGTCATAAATCTGCTTACTCTAGCCGAACAGAATGTTCATTTGCACCATAATCCTCGCACTGGTGTTGCTCCTCCATCCACTTCTATCAGCTCATGCCCGAATCCTAAATGTTCTGATATTCCTTTCCCACATGAGCCTGAGCCCGATTCAGATCATGTTCTCATGATCCATTCTATAGAAGAAGAAGACCCTAGGCTTACTCAGATGATTTGCTTAATGAGACCAGCAAAGCCAAGGTATGGGTTGGGGAAACTTGAGCAATCAGAACTGATTCCAGAATGCAGATTCAAACAGATTCCTTCTGACTGTAAAAGGCCTGCAGTCATGGAAATGCATAAGTTTTTTTCACTTATGGATGGATGCTTAAAATCACAAATCAGTTCTAAATGGATGAAAGAAATGTTGAATTGGGATTTGTATACAAATCCTCAAGCAGATGAATTTGACCAAGGATATACCCCAGATCAGAAAAGAAAGTTAGCCACAGACTGGAAACATTATATGGAAGTAAATAATGTTTGGATATCTTTCTACTCATGGAAAGATAAAATTGCTCCTATAAATGTTTTAACCGGTACTACTTCTAGCAGTATCACTGATAAGCATGGATGGACTGCAATTGATGGATCCACAGTTGAAACCCCTACTACTTTTCCCCCATATAAAGGAATCATCTTGGGAGAAAAGACAAATGCAGCCAAAGCCATTCCCCTGGTTCAAAAAGATGATAATGCCTTAGGAATTGATGGTAGAATTCAAAAGGCTAGTGAACAGTTAAATTGGACCAATACTGCTCTAAAGGGTCTAGAAATGAATGTGGCTAAAGCAGAAGATGTAAAGAAGCAAGTGGATATTGTACAGTCTTCACTTAATTGTGTAAATTCTTGTTTGAATAATTTACAATTTGATTCCAGCATGACTTGTTCTTACACCAAGGAATCATTGAATAAGATTGAAGAAATAGGAGAAAACTTAGTTGGACATATTGATGTAACTAAGACACTCCTTACTGGGTTAAATGAGAAATTTGAAAGGATGCAGGTCACAAAAGTTGAAAAGCCAGTTCCAAATTCTTTCCTGGTAAAAAGAAATATAAAGATTGAGAATCCAATAAGGAATGTACAGAAATTCCCTCTGCTGTTCCCCAAAGAAACCACCTTAAAGACTGATGAGTCTGAACACATCAGTATTGCTTCCTTATTCAGGGAACCAGAAACAGAAGAACAAAAATCTCAGGAAACACAAATCCTCCCAATCTATGAGCCTCTTGAACATAGATTTTCCAGATATTCTGCTCCTGACATAGAAGGGAAGGGAAAATTGCCTGAAGCCCATACTTTCTTTCCTGATTCCCACAGAGAATGGAACATAGACAACATGAGCATTGGCCAAATTCGCCAGATGATTGATTTAATGTATACTGAATATAAACTCATGTGTCTTAGAGGAAAATCAGAGGTAGATGCTTGCAGAACCATCATCCAATGTTTTACAGGTACTCTTCTCAGATGGTGGGAAACTGAATCTTCTCCTAAACTTATTGAGACCATGGAAGCAGAAGTGCTCAAGGATGAAAAAGGAGATGTTATTCATAATCCTGATGGTACTGTAATAAGCAATATGATTGGTGCGCTAACATCAATGATTCTAGAACATTGGTGTGGCTGTGAGACAGAAATTGCCAACAAACATGAGGTCATTTTGATGAACCTCAAATGTCATAAGATGTCTCAATTTGATGATTTCCATAGAGATTGGATGCAGCGAATCTATGAGGTGAAAGATTCCAAAAACTTGCTCTGGAAGCAGGTATATCTAGCTGCTCTACCCTCTAGATTTGTTGACTATATTAGATTGCAAGAAATTTTTCAGTTACCTTTTGAGTCTTATACATGGGGAGAGATTTATTCCCTTATTACAAAGACACTGGTAAGTCTTTGTACCAGCTCAAAGGTAAACAAGTCTTTGGAAAAACTGTCCAGGCTACCAGATAGAAAGTCCATTTGCAGCAAATATGGACTGACAATAGATGACCCATTGGTCAAAAAGAGAAAGTCTAGGAAGAGGGCCAAAAGAGAATTCAAAGAGACTTTCTACAAAAATCGAAGGGATATCCAAAAAATAAAAGGAAGTATTCTACAAGGGATAAAAGCCATAAAAAGAAGGGCCACTATAAATTTATCCCAAAAACCCATTATTATACTCCTTCTGATATCCATTTGCATACATCCAAGCAAGACAAATGGAACAAAATTACTTGCTGGTTGTGTGGCCAGACTGGGCATACAGCTTCAAGATGTCCCCAAGGGGAAGAATCAAAGCTTAATAAGGGAAAAAAGACAGCTGTTTATGCTCAAAAGGCCAAACAGGTTAAGAAAGAGCATTCAGGCCCAAGCTTTTGCCTGAGATGCAAATCAAGGACCCATGCTACAGAAAGGTGCCCAAATCTTATTATCAAAGACTCAGCCCAGCAGCACCAATTAGAGGAATCATCTCTTGATTCTTTTAGCACTTCAGAAGAAGAATTTCAAGTAAATATGGGCCAGTATACTGATTCTGAATCATCTGAATGTTCTTGCTCTAATTCAGAAGAATGTGCATGCCATATATTTTATGAAGATGATTCTGAACTTTTGTACAGTTCCAGCGAAGAAGAAGAAGAAGAAAGAACAAAGCCTCCTAAAGAGAAAGTCCTAATGGCATCTGCTGAAGAAGAAGCAGAAATGAAGATTTTATCACATATTAGGACAATGGAAGAAGGAGCCATGAAGAACCGCCTGATAGAAGCATTCACAGATCAGCTTAAATCAAAAGCCTCAAAAGAATCAGGTAAGAAACCTTTGTTTGTCGATGCATCCTATGAAAGGAACACTAAGTCTTTCCAAATGCATCACCAGAAACCAGGGAAAGTAAGATCCCTGACTTTGGGAGAAGTGAGTGGTGAAATTCACCAGCTCAAAGCAGAAATTTCTGCAATCAAAGCTCAAATTGCAGAAATTAAGAAAGGCAAGGAGATTCAAGAAGAAAAAGAAGAAGAATCCTGGAACACAACAGCCCATAGACAAGAAATTCAGGTTGCTGAAGGAAGGTCAGACCCAAACTTTGGCTTTCAAGATATGAGATTGTTTACCATCACATATCAGCAACATCATGTCAAGGTAAAAATCTGTATCCAAGGCCAGATATTTTTCATGACTGCATTATTAGATTCTGGTGCAGATATTAATATTCTTAACATCAGAAATGTTCCAGCAAAATATTGGGTCTCTGCTGAAAGAGAAGTTGTAGGCCTAGGAATAAGAAACTGAAATATGAAATTCCTAGAGCTTCACTATGTTTTGATACCCACTGTGTATACATGAAGTTTGCCATAGCAGACATCCCTGTTGATTGTATATTAGGGAATGTTTTTTTAGCTGCAGTGGAACCTCATGGCTCAGCCAGATTGAAAGGAGGTAGAGCTGGTTATTTCATTTCTGTACCCACATCTAAAGGAAGAAGAAGAAGAATTGAGCTTCCTTATGTTTCAACTCCAAGAGTTTCTACAATGGTTCAAGCCATGCAGAAATTAGACAAAGCAGAATCTTTGCTATCAGATCTTAAAGATCTAAAAAGCACATTGAGAGTAGAAGAACAGCTGAAACTACCCCAAATCAAAAGAAGAATCCAAGAACTGAAAGGAAAACTGGAAGAAAAATGTTGTTCAGAAGAGCCAAATGCTTTTTGGCACAGAAAGCAACATACCATTAAGTTGCCCTATAAAGAAGGATACACAGGAAAGCCCTGTAAAAGCAGAGCGATCCCTATGAGCCAAGAATACAGAGAACTATGCCAAAAAGAAATTCAGCAATTGCTCAACAGAGGATTGATCAGAGAATCCACTAGCCCCTGGAATTGCTATGGATTCTATGTAAACAAAAGAGCTGAACAAATTAGAGGTATCCCTAGACTTGTAATAAATTACAAGCCTCTAAATTCAGTTTTGGCTGATGATACTTATCCCATTCCACATAAAGGAGACTTGATCAGAAGAATTGCAGGGGCAAAAATATTTTCAAAATTTGATTTAAAAGCAGGATTTTGGCAAGTTGCCATTAATGAGGAAGATAAGTTCAAAACTGCTTTTAGTATTCCTGCAGGGCACTATGAATGGAATGTCATGCCATTCGGTCTTAAAAATGCTCCTTCAAAGTTTCAAAAGGTCATGGATGATATTTTTAAGCCATATTTTGATTGGTTACTTGTATATATTGATGATGTTTTAATTTTTTCCAAAAATATTGATGATCACTTCAAGCATGTAAATATTTTCATGAAGTTGGTCAAGAAAAATGGGCTTGTGCTTAGTAAAAAGAAAATAGAAGTATTTCAGACTTCTATAAAGTTCTTAGGCCACCAGATTTCTAATGGACAAATCTCTCTGCAACAACATGCCATTGACTTTGCAGACAAATTTCCAGATGTCTTAAAAGACAAGACACAACTGCAAAGGTTCCTTGGCTGCCTAAATTATGTAAGCAGTTTTTATCAAGACTGTGCCAGTGACAAGAAAGTGCTGAATAAGCGGCTTGGAAAAAATCCCCCTCAATGGTCAGATGCCCATACCAGAGCAGTGCAAGAAATCAAAGCAAAGGTAAAGTCCTTGCCTATACTGTACATAGCAGATGATGAGGCATTCAAAATAGTTGAATCTGATGCCAGTGACATAGGCTGGGGAGGGATTCTAAAACAAAAAGTTGACAAAGAAGAACAAGTAGTACAGTTTGCCTCAGGAGTATGGAACCCAGCAGAACAGAATTATTCTGTTATTGAGAGAGAAGTGAAAGCTGCATGGAATTGCATCAGCAAGTTTGCAGTATATCTAATAAACAAGCCTTTTCTTCTCAGAACAGATGCGTCAGCAATGAAGAAAGTCCTATCCAAGGACATCAAGAAACCAGAAGAAGCAAAGTTTGCCAGATGGCAGGCGCTCTTTGCAAATTTTGATTTTTCCATTCAGCACATCAAAGGAAAGGAAAATTGTCTTCCTGACTTTCTCAGCAGGGAATACCTTGAACAAAATATAGCACATATCATGATGATTATTACTGAGTGGGACCAGCATCAAAAACAAGAGGTTTTGAGAACCATTCCAGATAATCAAGACTGGGATACATACAGAGACAATTGGAGACCCACATGGCAATTAAGGAACACAAAAGTCCTTGATGCCAACTTACAGCCTCACACTGATCTCCAGCATTATGTACCTGAAAGAAAGGTGTACCCAAAGGGCAGAAAATGGATCCATGATATGATGTATGACAAAGCAAAAGCAGATGCTGGAACCGCAAGACGGGCCCTGGAAACGAATTTTCATGACATTGGATGTATCTGGCACCATGGAGGCCGTGACACAGGAATCTATGAAAGCTATTATTGCATCTACCGAACCAGAGACTTGTGGATCAACCAACCCCAAGTCCAACCATGTGCTCGATGGCCCAGAAATGATCCCAAAGTAATGTTCCCTGACACAGTTTATGATTTTTCAGATTATAAAAAGTTGTGGTGGGACTTCATGAATGTTGATGACAGAGAAGAAACCCATTACACAAAGTTGAAATTCAGTACAATGGCAGCATCCCAGAAAAATCTACAATGTGAATGGTTTCAGAATTGGTGGACAGATTACGGAGTTAGCAGAACAGCCATGGACCCAGTATATCATGAAAGATATGAAAGAAAATACTGTCACAGATGTTTTGAGTACAACATTGGGGAATGTTTTCATCGTATATACAGCACAGTCAAAGAAATGACAGTTCAAGAGTGGGATCCTTTTCACATGACAAATTATTCCCTCCAGGAATACATGAGAGAGCACTTAGAGTGGTATGTCTTAACCAAAGTCCAGCATCAAATCATACTGGGTAAACCCATGATAGTCCGGAGGATTTATACAAAGGCATGTGATGATCTATTTTATAAAAGAAACAGATTCCCTGATCTGACTGTATTCTGATTTCGTACCAGTCACAAGGGCTTAATTGTGACCAGAGTTCCCGTGGGCTTTACTGTTTAAAAGCTTCCACAGTGTAAATAATCTTATCTAGTCTTTTCCCGTGGACTTTTTGTACAAAAGTATCCACTGTGTAAGATATCCATAATGTCCGAATCTACTTTACAGACTATATCTCATGCGTTACCCGGAAGCAATTATTCGGTCTGTTTTATGGACCCGAATATTTGTGCGGACGTCGCTCTGATAAAGACTGAAAAGTAATGATTCTTTAAGCTTTAAGTCATTTCTGTCCGACCAACAGTAATGTTTGTCCCCCCTTCTCATCCTATATAAGAAGGGTAAGGTTCATTTGTTGGGCATCGGCATTTTGAGAGTTTTTGCGTGTGTGTGTTTTGAGTCGAGTGTTCTCCTGCTCTGCATCTGCGGACATCTAGTCTGATCTGCTTGCAACACGAGAAATCACTCAAAGTCCTTAGTTGGTTTGAGAAGCCTGCGTATCAGTGTGCTCGGCACTGGTAAGAACCTAAAGTGGCCGAACCATTAGAAGAGTCAAGTGTTTGGGTGTTAAGTTTGATTCTGAGACAGAGCCTATACCTCGCCAGGAGCCTCCGGTAGTAACTTGCTCAATTTTGAGCTGTGAAAAGTCCGGTAAATGCGAGATTAGTCTATCTCTGTATAGAATCCATTTCTATAAAAGCTCTGTAAGAATTTTCTCCATTCTGAAATAAAATGAGTATGCCATTCTGTTATTGAGTACCTCTGTGTGTTTTATAAGTCCGCTGTGGTAGTAGTTTTCTCTGTGCTTTCATCCCAAGTTCACAGGAAGTTCGCTAGAAGATCGAAGGGACACCAAGGCCATTTGAAGGCATGGATGCCGCTGTTGAGGTCGTCAGAGTGTGAAAGATCCAAGTAGGTTCGTCACTGGTTCATCAGGAGTTGGCCACTAGAGAAATACGAAGAGACACAGAGAAAGAGCAAGCTCGTGACAGGAGCCCCTGCTGGAAATTGGTATCAGAGCCAGTAACGTCTGGTTCTAAAAGGTTGGTACTCAGATCTATATTGTTTTAAGTGAGAATGGAGCCATTCAGAAAGTCTGTTTCATTTAGAGAGCTTGAAGAAGATTCACATCCAGAAGAAAATCCTCTTAAAGAAATGTTTGAAAATAGTTCAAGTAGAACCTTAAACTCTGCTGAACTTACTTATGAGAATTTCAGCCTTCTGCAAGATGGGCTTTACCAGATATAACACCATCTGAAGTTTATAGTGATTTAGCTCCTTTTCATTTAATTGCTGCATCAAGAATTAGTATTAAAGAGTCTGTTAGTCAAGTTCAGGAGAACTCTGAGAGTATTCAGACAATACCACTGTTAAATCCTCAGGCTTTACAAGCAGAAGCAAAAAAGTTAAAAACAAATTATCTGCACCTTGGTTGCATTCGGGTTGGCATCAATCCTTTGGTCCATAAAGGATTAAAAACATTTGTGCTTGCTACTGTTAGAGATCTAACGCACAACAGATATACAGATTCTATAATCGGAGGGATTGTAGCTCCTTTGTCTGATGGCCCTGTATACTTTGATTGTTTCCCAAACTTTTCTATATATGTGTTTGATGAAACCATTAAAGATATCTTACAGCTACAAATCCATACTACTGGTTTTGATATGAAGAGAAAGAGGAACAATATAGCCATCCAGACCAAAGCCTGTTTCAGACATACCAACACTTTATGGCCAGCAATCCGTCATACTCCCAGTCGAGATTCCAAATCAAGTGTGGTAGTTAAAACTGACCCAAAGAACCAAAAGATTGAACATCTATTGATAAAATGGGAAGATCTGCAATTCCCTGAACATTGGGTTGTAAACCACTCCAGGCCACAAATTCCGCGAAATATCACTTCTGCCAACATAACTGAAAATGCTTCCAATGCAGTCATATCCTTTCCTCGCAGGTCAACTATTGATCGGAGAAGAATAGAAGCTGCTTGTAAAACATCCAAATACTACAGAGATCCTTCCACTGTTGATACCGCCTGCTCATCATCATCCTTTTCTTCTTGTAAACATCCACAGCTTTTCGAATTAGCTCAGCTTGTTAATTTTTCTTCTTTAGAAGTAAAATGTCCGGATTGTACAAATGTCATAAATCTGCTTACTCTAGCCGAACAGAATGTTCATTTGCACCATAATCCTCGCACTGGTGTTGCTCCTCCATCCACTTCTATCAGCTCATGCCCGAATCCTAAATGTTCTGATATTCCTTTCCACATGAGCCTGAGCCCGATTCAGATCATGTTCTCATGATCCATTCTATAGAAGAAGAAGACCCTAGGCTTACTCAGATGATTTGCTTAATGAGACCAGCAAAGCCGAGGTATGGGTTGGGGAAACTTGAGCAATCAGAACTGATTCCAGAATGCAGATTCAAACAGATTCCTTCTGACTGTAAAAGGCCTGCAGTCATGGAAATGCATAAGTTTTTCACTTATGGATGGATGCTTAAAATCACAAATCAGTTCTAAATGGATGAAAGAAATGTTGAATTGGGATTTGTATACAAATCCTCAAGCAGATGAATTTGACCAAGGATATACCCCAGATCAGAAAAGAAAGTTAGCCACAGACTGGAAACATTATATGGAAGTAAATAATGTTTGGATATCTTTCTACTCATGGAAAGATAAAATTGCTCCTATAAATGTTTTAACCGGTACTACTTCTAGCAGTATCACTGATAAGCATGGATGGACTGCAATTGATGGATCCACAGTTGAAACCCCTACTACTTTTCCCCCATATAAAGGAATCATCTTGGGAGAAAAGACAAATGCAGCCAAAGCCATTCCCCTGGTTCAAAAAGATGATAATGCCTTAGGAATTGATGGTAGAATTCAAAAGGCTAGTGAACAGTTAAATTGGACCAATACTGCTCTAAAGGGTCTAGAAATGAATGTGGCTAAAGCAGAAGATGTAAAGAAGCAAGTGGATATTGTACAGTCTTCACTTAATTGTGTAAATTCTTGTTTGAATAATTTACAATTTGATTCCAGCATGACTTGTTCTTACACCAAGGAATCATTGAATAAGATTGAAGAAATAGGAGAAAACTTAGTTGGACATATTGATGTAACTAAGACACTCCTTACTGGTTAAATGAGAAATTTGAAAGGATGCAGGTCACAAAAGTTGAAAAGCCAGTTCCAAATTCTTTCCTGGTAAAAAGAAATATAAAGATTGAGAATCCAATAAGGAATGTACAGAAATTCCCTCTGCTGTTCCCCAAAGAAACCACCTTAAAGACTGATGAGTCTGAACACATCAGTATTGCTTCCTTATTCAGGGAACCAGAAACAGAAGAACAAAAATCTCAGGAAACACAAATCCTCCCAATCTATGAGCCTCTTGAACATAGATTTTCCAGATATTCTGCTCCTGACATAGAAGGGAAGGGAAAATTGCCTGAAGCCCATACTTTCTTTCCTGAATGGAACATAGACAACATGAGCATTGGCCAAATTCGCCAGATGATTGATTTAATGTATACTGAATATAAACTCATGTGTCTTAGAGGAAAATCAGAGGTAGATGCTTGCAGAACCATCATCCAATGTTTTACAGGTACTCTTCTCAGATGGTGGGAAACTGAATCTTCTCCTAAACTTATTGAGACCATGGAAGCAGAAGTGCTCAAGGATGAAAAAGGAGATGTTATTCATAATCCTGATGGTACTGTAATAAGCAATATGATTGGTGCGCTAACATCAATGATTCTAGAACATTGGTGTGGCTGTGAGACAGAAATTGCCAACAAACATGAGGTCATTTTGATGAACCTCAAATGTCATAAGATGTCTCAATTTGATGATTTCCATAGAGATTGGATGCAGCGAATCTATGAGGTGAAAGATTCCAAAAACTTGCTCTGGAAGCAGGTATATCTAGCTGCTCTACCCTCTAGATTTGTTGACTATATTAGATTGCAAGAAATTTTTCAGTTACCTTTTGAGTCTTATACATGGGGAGAGATTTATTCCCTTATTACAAAGACACTGGTAAGTCTTTGTACCAGCTCAAAGGTAAACAAGTCTTTGGAAAAACTGTCCAGGCTACCAGATAGAAAGTCCATTTGCAGCAAATATGGACTGACAATAGATGACCCATTGGTCAAAAAGAGAAAGTCTAGGAAGAGGGCCAAAAGAGAATTCAAAGAGACTTTCTACAAAATCGAAGGGATTATCCAAAAAATAAAAGGAAGTATTCTACAAGGGATAAAAGCCATAAAAAGAAGGGCCACTATAAATTTATCCCAAAAACCCATTATTATACTCCTTCTGACATCCATTTGCATACATCCAAGCAAGACAAATGGAACAAAATTACTTGCTGGTTGTGTGGCCAGACTGGGCATACAGCTTCAAGATGTCCCCAAGGGAAGAATCAAAGCTTAATAAGGAAAAAAGACAGCTGTTTATGCTCAAAAGGCCAAACAGGTTAAGAAAGAGCATTCAGGCCCAAGCTTTTGCCTGAGATGCAAATCAAGGACCCATGCTACAGAAAGGTGCCCAAATCTTATTATCAAAGACTCAGCCCAGCAGCACCAATTAGAGGAATCATCTCTTGATTCTTTAGCACTTCAGAAGAAGAATTTCAAGTTAATATGGGCCAGTATACTGATTCTGAATCATCTGAATGTTCTTGCTCTAATTCAGAAGAATGTGCATGTCATATATTTTATGAAGATGATTCTGAGCTTTTGTACAGTTCCAGCGAAGAAGAAGAAGAAGAAAGAACAAAGCCTCCTAAAGAGAAAGTCCTAATGGCATCTGCTGAAGAAGAAGCAGAAATGAAGATTTTATCACATATTAGGACAATGGAAGAAGGAGCCATGAAGAACCGCCTGATAGAAGCATTCACAGATCAGCTTAAATCAAAAGCCTCAAAAGAATCAGGTAAGAAACCTTTGTTTGTCGATGCATCCTATGAAAGGAACACTAAGTCTTTCCAAATGCATCACCAGAAACCAGGGAAAGTAAGATCCCTGACTTTGGGAGAAGTGAGTGGTGAAATTCACCAGCTCAAAGCAGAAATTTCTGCAATCAAAGCTCAAATTGCAGAAATTAAGAAAGGCAAGGAGATTCAAGAAGAAAAAGAAGAAGAATCTGGAACACAACAGCCCATAGACAAGAAATTCAGGTTGCTGAAGGAAGGTCAGACCCAAACTTTGGCTTTCAAGATATGAGATTGTTTACCATCACATATCAGCAACATCATGTCAAGGTAAAAATCTGTATCCAAGGCCAGATATTTTTCATGACTGCATTATTAGATTCTGGTGCAGATATTAATATTCTTAACATCAGAAATGTTCCAGCAAAATATTGGGTCTCTGCTGAAAGAGAAGTTGTAGGCCTAGGGAATAAGAAACTGAAATATGAAATTCCTAGAGCTTCACTATGTTTTGATACCCACTGTGTATACATGAAGTTTGCCATAGCAGACATCCCTGTTGATTGTATATTAGGGAATGTTTTTTTAGCTGCAGTGGAACCTCATGGCTCAGCCAGATTGAAAGGAGGTAGAGCTGGTTATTTCATTTCTGTACCCACATCTAAAGGAAGAAGAAGAAGAATTGAGCTTCCTTATGTTTCAACTCCAAGAGTTTCTACAATGGTTCAAGCCATGCAGAAATTAGACAAAGCAGAATCTTTGCTATCAGATCTTAAAGATCTAAAAAGCACATTGAGAGTAGAAGAACAGCTGAAACTACCCAAATCAAAAGAAGAATCCAAGAACTGAAAGGAAAACTGAAGAAAAATGTTGTTCAGAAGAGCCAAATGCTTTTTGGCACAGAAAGCAACATACCATTAAGTTGCCTATAAAGAAGGATACACAGGAAAGCCCTGTAAAAGCAGAGCGATCCCTATGAGCCAAGAATACAGAGAACTATGCCAAAAAGAAATTCAGCAATTGCTCAACAGAGGATTGATCAGAGAATCCACTAGCCCCTGGAATTGCTATGGATTCTATGTAAACAAAAGAGCTGAACAAATTAGAGGTATCCCTAGACTTGTAATAAATTACAAGCCTCTAAATTCAGTTTTGGCTGATGATACTTATCCCATTCCACATAAAGGAGACTTGATCAGAAGAATTGCAGGGGCAAAAATATTTTCAAAATTTGATTTAAAAGCAGGATTTTGGCAAGTTGCCATTAATGAGGAAGATAAGTTCAAAACTGCTTTTAGTATTCCTGCAGGGCACTATGAATGGAATGTCATGCCATTCGGTCTTAAAAATGCTCCTTCAAAGTTTCAAAAGGTCATGGATGATTTTTTAAGCCATATTTTTATTGGTTACTTGTATATATTGATGATGTTTTAATTTTTTCCAAAATATTGATGATCACTTCAAGCATGTAAATATTTTCATGAAGTTGGTCAAGAAAAATGGGCTTGTGCTTAGTAAAAAGAAAATAGAAGTATTTCAGACTTCTATAAAGTTCTTAGGCCACCAGATTTCTAATGGACAAATCTCTCTGCAACAACATGCCATTGACTTTGCAGACAAATTTCCAGATGTCTTAAAAGACAAGACACAACTGCAAAGGTTCCTTGGCTGCCTAAATTATGTAAGCAGTTTTTATCAAGACTGTGCCAGTGACAAGAAAGTGTTGAATAAGCGGCTTGGAAAAATCCCCCCAATGGTCAGATGCCCATACCAGAGCAGTGCAAGAAATCAAAGCAAAGGTAAAGTCCTTGCCTATACTGTACATAGCAGATGATGAGCATTCAAATAGTTGAATCTGATGCCAGTGACATAGGCTGGGGAGGGATTCTAAAACAAAAAGTTGACAAAGAAGAACAAGTAGTACAGTTTGCCTCAGGAGTATGGAACCCAGCAGAACAGAATTATTCTGTTATTGAGAGAGAAGTGAAAGCTGCATGGAATTGCATCAGCAAGTTTGCAGTATATCTAATAAACAAGCCTTTTCTTCTCAGAACAGATGCGTCAGCAATGAAGAAAGTCCTATCCAAGGACATCAAGAAACCAGAAGAAGCAAAGTTTGCCAGATGGCAGGCGCTCTTTGCAAATTTTGATTTTTCCATTCAGCACATCAAAGGAAAGGAAAATTGTCTTCCTGACTTTCTCAGCAGGGAATACCTTGAACAAAATATAGCACATATCATGATGATTATTACTGAGTGGGACCAGCATAAAAAACAAGAGGTTTTGAGAACCATTCCAGATAATCAAGACTGGGATACATACAGAGACAATTGGAGACCCACATGGCAATTAAGGAACACAAAAGTCCTTGATGCCAACTTACAGCCTCACACTGATCTCCAGCATTATGTACCTGAAAGAAAGGTGTACCCAAAGGGCAGAAAATGGATCCATGATATGATGTATGACAAAGCAAAAGCAGATGCTGGAACCGCAAGACGGGCCCTGGAAACGAATTTTCATGACATTGGATGTATCTGGCACCATGGAGGCCGTGACACAGGAATCTATGAAAGCTATTATTGCATCTACCGAACCAGAGACTTGTGGATCAACCAACCCCAAGTCCAACCATGTGCTCGATGGCCCAGAAATGATCCCAAAGTAATGTTCCCTGACACAGTTTATGATTTTTCAGATTATAAAAAGTTGTGGTGGGACTTCATGAATGTTGATGACAGAGAAGAAACCCATTACACAAAGTTGAAATTCAGTACAATGGCAGCATCCCAGAAAAATCTACAATGTGAATGGTTTCAGAATTGGTGGACAGATTACGGAGTTAGCAGAACAACCATGGACCCAGTATATCATGAAAGATATGAAAGAAAATACTGTCACAGATGTTTTGAGTACAACATTGGGGAATGTTTTCATCGTATATACAGCACAGTCAAAGAAATGACAGTTCAAGAGTGGGATCCTTTTCACATGACAAATTATTCCCTCCAGGAATACATGAGAGAGCACTTAGAGTGGTATGTCTTAACCAAAGTCCAGCATCAAATCATACTGGGTAAACCCATGATAGTCCGGAGGATTTATACAAAGGCATGTGATGATCTATTTTATAAAAGAAACAGATTCCCTGATCTGACTGTATTCTGATTTCGTACCAGTCACAAGGGCTTAATTGTGACCAGAGTTCCCGTGGGCTTTACTGTTTAAAAGCTTCCACAGTGTAAATAATCTTATCTAGTCTTTTCCCGTGGACTTTTTGTACAAAAGTATCCACTGTGTAAGATATCCATAATGTCCGAATCTACTTTACAGACTATATCTCATGCGTTACCCGGAAGCAATTATTCGGTCTGTTTTATGGACCCGAATATTTGTGCGGACGTCGCTCTGATAAAGACTGAAAAGTAATGATTCTTTAAGCTTTAAGTCATTTCTGTCCGACCAACAGTAATGTTTGTCCCCCCTTCTCATCCTATATAAGAAGGGTAAGGTTCATTTGTTGGGCATCGGCATTTTGAAGAGTTTTGCGTGTGTGTGTTTTGAGTCGAGTGTTCTCCTGCTCTGCATCTGCGGACATCTAGTCTGATCTGCTTGCAACACGAGAAATCACTCAAAGTCCTTAGTTGGTTTGAGAAGCCTCGTGTGTATCAGAGTGCTAAGTGCACTGGTAAGAACCTAAAGTGGCCGAACCATTAGAAGAGTCAAGTGTTTGGGTGTTAAGTTTGATTCTGAGACAGAGCCTATACCTCGCCAGGAGCCTCCGGTAGTAACTTGCTCAATTTTGAGCTGTGAAAAGTCCGGTAAATGCGAGATTAGTCTATCTCTGTATAGAATCCATTTCTATAAAAGCTCTGTAAGAATTTTCTCCATTTTGAAATAAAATGAGTATGCCATTCTGTTATTGAGTACCTCTGTGTGTTTATAAGTCCGCTGTGGTAGTAGTTTTCTCTGTGCTTTCATCCCAAGTTCGCAGGAGGTTCGCCAAAAGATCGAAGGGACACCAAGGCCATTTGAAGGCATGGATGCCGCTATTGAGGTCGTCAGAGTGTGAAAGATCCAAGTAGGTTCGTCACTTGTTCATCAGAGTTTGGCCACCAGAGAAATACGAAGAGACACAGAGAAAGAGCAAGCTCGTGACAGGAGCCCCTGCTG